>OX377202.1:88209664-88729582 GCA_947396885.1 Heligmosomoides polygyrus polygyrus
ACAAGAAGCAAAAGGATGAGAGAATACACGGAAAACTGGGGAAAATTGTGCAAAAATTGGAACCAGACAGGCGGTGAACGCTGTGACAAAGACAGCGAAGTGTTCCATCCTTTAAAGCACACTGGAGCGATAGAAAAGACTTTATGACGAAAAAAACTTGTCTGGCATTTGCTGTGGAAATATGCGGTTTCAACCGCAGTAGTGATTTTAAAACACTAAGGATGAGTTTATGGCGCACACCAGTTGGAAGAGGAAAACGAGCACAATCCGTCAATTCCTTCTTCCACTTTCAAATGGTTTTCTAAAGGTCTTGCCGATAACAGAAAGGAAAATGTTTCATTGACAATTGCTAAGGAGTACGCCATGCAGTTAACCTTCACCAAACCGTTCCCGATAGAGCCAAGAAAATAAACAGTGATGAAGGGAGTACCCCAGTGGAGGGACAGAAAGGGCTCGTTGCCTTAGTGCTGACTGCGTGCAAGAAGCGTCTTTCTCTCAATAAGCACAGAGATGATTACGACGACGATGACAGACGACGGACGACGGCGACAATCTCAGCGGCATGTTCTATCAGTTGGCATGCGGCAGGATGGCGCCGCCAGCGACGTAACGAGAAGTGATGACTGCGCTGGCGCTCCCTTCCGTCAGTTCAACGTGGGTTGTTCAGATGTCTACTTAGCACCGATCATCCACTGGTAGATAATGTGACCCACCCATGGGTCACGGCGGCAAATTGTAGCTGCCGCTGAACTGTTTAGGCTCTCTATAGGGCTTGATGGACTATGTTAGCATTGGCGCATGGTAGCGCAATCGGATGCGCCGCCTCCTGTTGTGTACATTTCGAATCGAGGCCTTTGGTTTGAAATTTCCGCCCATGTCAACCAAGCGTTCCATCTCTCTGGGGGTCGACCAATCAGTACTAGATTTGTCTGGGAGAGACCCAGCGCTGACTTGTCCATTGGTCAGCCACGACAAGCCATTTTCTTGGTCAAATACACATTCCAATAGTCTCCACGATATCCAATGGAAGTAGAATATGTGGCGCATTCCAAGTAGGGACTGATAAACTTTTTATCCTTTATGTCTTATTTAATGCTAGATCTTAATGTAGCCGACTAAATTGAAAAATGAAACCTTGAACCACTTTTGGGGTTTAATGTCTTAACAAACAAAGTTAAAAAAAACCAAATTTCTGTTATAGCAGGAAAGGTTCGTCTGGAGATAAGTGGCAAAGCGAACCACTTTGAGGCAAGAAAAAATTCTGATTTTATACTCTTCACTTTCACTTTAATTTATTAAAGACATCTCAAAAAATCAAAAAATTTCAGTTTTAATAAAATTTCACTTTAACGATTTCAATAAGAGTTCCACCAAAAAAAACCCATGCTGCTTTATTATAGGTTGGTTTTTGTAAGGCGGAAGCTTCGCCCATTTCCAACTTCCCAACACCACCTGGGTAAAATATTCACGCCTAGCGCAGTGAAGAAAGGCGCAGCGAATCCGCCCGTGATTGATCGGGTTCGGTATCGCAACCAGGAAAGGTGAAATGTTCACCTTCTTAGTGCATCTACATCAGCAATGCAATGCATTGACGATGTCCTCGAAGCTGTGTACATGGATAAACGTAAGGGACAGCATTCATCAATCCCTGCTTGGTATGAGCCACGCATTCTACTTCTAAAGGATATCGTAGAGGCCAGCTGAATCCGCATTTTTCTGTGTATTCAGCTTGGCTAATAGTTTGCCATTATTACTGACTTTCTGTTCTTGTGATTGCTTTAATGCTTGGTATTGAGCGCACTATTTTGTGCTTAAACAAATAAATAAAAATAAATAAAATTTGGCCTACACAATAAGCTATATTTCCAATCGATGAAAATTCAGTGTTTGTTTATTTATTATTTATTTATTATTTATTTGTGTTTATACCTCACATCCATTAAAATCTTAGTCAATCAGTTAGTTTTAGTCTTAGTTTCAAAGCTATAACGTTACTGCTCTGCTGGCAATTGATTTTGTACATTTAAAGCTCAAAAAAATAGCAAAAACCGGTACTGATTGACAAGATGTCCGGTATGGGGAGGCGGAATGTCAATGCCATCAACAAATTGGAGCTCGTCGGAGTTCCTTTCGTCATTTCACGTAGCGAATAAGCAAAAAGCACAAAACTCAACAAGAGAAGGAACTCCAGCATGCACAATCGGTGCTCTGATTGGCTGGCTCGTTCGTTCCCGCTTCTTCATGCAGGCCACATTACCGACTAGCTCCCTCAAGATTGACTTCAATTCGCTGATAAGGCTTAACCTTCCCCAAAAATTCCATCGCTCCGTTCTGATGAAGGGCATAAGAATTTTAATCTGCACTTACCGTGACAGTAACGTAATTGCAACAGACACGCGGCGGACAGCTCGCGCAGAAGGAATGCTCCATTCGGCGCCGGAGAGTTTAAAGTGTTCCGTTCTCCAGCCCCGCCATCCATCGATGGATGGATGTGACCTTATCAGCGGTTTTCATAGACACATCTCAGCACACACACACACCCAGATCGTCGAACTCAAGGACGACATCAGCAGTGGTGCTATCAGAAACAGGAAAGAATGCGACGACGGAGCGCCCGCCTGCGCGAAGGACATCTGCACCACTGTAGCTGCTGCGCTAATCCCCTCCGATGATGGGGAAGGTTTCGGGTTATGAAACTGAAGCTGGAGCGGATCGAGCAGGGTGACTATAAGCTCGTAGTAGAAACCGAGACTTAGGCCAAAGAGTCGGTTAACTCTCCTGCAATGTTCTCTCAGTTCACGACCACGACGATTAGCAACCATGTGGTTGTCTGAAGAGCACATGGAGTAGCTGATAACGATTCTAGAAGGTTTGGAGGTTTTGACTGAGAACATCTGTTCTTTAAATATGGGTTCTCACGAATCCCTATGTGTAACGAATCCGTAATGCTAGGTTTAATGCTTCTGTGTCATTGTTATCTCTTTTTGTAACATGTTGCATAGGTCCTGAAACGATTCCCTTAGTTGCAAGTAATTACCGTACCCCAGCGCCTATAAAAGGCACGTCCCCAGTAGTTGGGTGTTCATTCTTGCGCTTGTCCGGACCGCGAGTACCGGCTCTACTAATAAAGCTCCTCGAAGATCTACCCTAGACATCGACCAAGGCCCGAACGGCTAGGAGATAAGGCAGCCGGAACGCGTCCGAAGGGGGCAGGAGGCGCGACATATATGCTGTCTAAACCGACTCAGCTCGAGTAGGCCAACAAGCTCTTGAACACTTGTGACAACGCTTCTTAAAAGTCGCAAAGTCTCGTACTCCTATGCGTCCCGCCGCACGCAAGTCGACGAGCCTAGTCGATACACCACGAGCGACTATGAACGCACGCTTAGAAAATTTTGAACAAGTTACCTGCAAGCCGCATGCAGTGCAGGTAATAGATTGCCTCAAACTAGTCATTCGTAAGCTGCTGCAAGCTAGCAGAAGATGTCTCATGTAAGTTACACGATGACCTCTGTAACTCATAGGTAACGTACTGCTGGTATAAATCTTGATCTAAACTTTCATGTAACCTATATAGTAGCACCAGACGATGTACGTAACTTAGATTAAGGATCCTTTAAGCAAATAGCCACCTGTAGGTCATATTTAGCTTAAAAGGTCCTATATGTGCTAACGGAGTAGTCGCCTGTGATCTACTAAATCAGCACTCAATTATTCCGCTCCCTGGCAACAAAGCATAACACGTTGGGTTTGAAAGCGCTCGCGGTAAAGCCACAATGGACGAATGAAGGAATATATAAGAAAATATAGAAAACATGTACTATATAAAGCCTAGCCTATGCTGAAGAGGAGTGGTCCGGTAGTGGGGTATCGTACCCAACTCAATAGTTAGCTCCAAATTGCCACATTTTTTCCCGAAATCGGACCTGAATCGAATAGAAACTTCTACCATATTTCAAACCTTTTTACCGAAATTATCATAATGCAATACTGAATGCACCCAGAATAAAGGTAAGGAGAAATCTCGCGACGTGGCATCTCCCACGTCAAGAAACAGGTCCCTGCAAATTTTTAATTTTCCAGCGTCAACAAACGGGTGGATAAAAGTAAAGGTATCACGATCACTTTATACGGGAGAAAACGCTTATTCAAAGATCAATGCAGGTGAAAAATCACCTAAACCACATAAGTCACTTTGTAGACACTCCCTTGTGTATGAGAACGGGAATATATGAAGAAAGAAGATAGAAATTCTACCCACACAATACCTTGTGTGGTCCGCTTATTTAGCGACTATTAAACGATATGGTCAGAGATGGCTTACCCGCTATAATACAAGGTTTCTGGCAAACAAGTCTGCATTAATAATAGTGCTAAATCTCTTGAACAATTGTAACTGGCACAGGCTGCACTCCGCGTGTTGGTCTATTTCAACTCTAAACCAGCAATATAAAATTGTAGTAATCACAGAGTCACTCTAGAAATCGAAGGGTAGCCCAACAGTGAAATAATCTCGACCAACACGAGAAAAGGAAGTTAAAAATTCCTGGGTGCAACGTTGCAGAATAGTTAACCGCGAGAGATAAGTCGCAAGTAAGTTGTTTTGGAGGTCTAAAGTTGCCTGTACCTTATTTTGGAGCTCATAAGGCACAAGTGACTTGTTCAACATTTTCTTAGCGGAGGCTCACTCGTCAAAGTCTTCACCACGTCTTCGCCTCGGGCGATTGCGTCCTCTTTCCGTCTCAGACGTCTGTCGTTCTGTCATTCTCGTCATCATCAAGCGGCTACGCATTCCATCTTCGCTACGAACGATTTCGATCGTTGGACGGTACAATTGAAGAACAGGTGCTTGACCTCGTCATGGAAATGGAGATAACCGCGGACCATTTAGAGAAGATGCACTACCTCATGGGCATAGGCCCAGGCAGAGCCTTTCCTACCCCTCACAGGTTATTGCAAGAGACTTCCCTAGATACATTGAAGAATGATGACGAGAATGACAGAACTCTCCTTGTTGATCTAACTCACAGACTAAATCCTCTTGGTATGTAGTCTTGCGTATCTTGCGTATATTTGGATAATAAATCAAGTCAATATGTACACGATGTGTCGTGTATTTCTGATGGGTTCAACAAGGAGACTGGTTGAATCCAGAACATCGTTTTCTCATTCGTGAAATTGGAAGCCGCCTAATACATATTTGTTGAAATTACCGGTCTTAAGGCCTTATTCAGGTCTAAAATAACTATGCCACATATCACACTCACATATACATGTTAAAAAGAACAACTGACGCATTACAGACCTGGAACCTCACATGAAAGAAAGAAGGGGGCGCAGGGACTTCCTTGGATGGTTTGGCCGTGAATGAAGTTCAGGGTCTTTGGGCTCTTTATATGAATACATCTATGGACAGTGACCGGCCATCCGCCTCCCTTGCCGCCTCATCCTCCGCAGTCATGCAGTGCGCCCTCAGAGACTGATAAAGTTCACTGCATACGTTATTTCTTAATTCTTTTTGATGGCTGGTTGCTAGTGCTTTATCTCCAGCGCTTCCGTGGTCTTTCTCTCCATAGTATCTTTTAGCATTCTGTAGAGACTCGAGACTCGCAAGACTCGCAGATGCGGCAGTGGATCTTGTGCGCGTCTTGGAGTGCGATGTCTTGAGAATGGATTATCTAATTAGCTGTCTGGGCTACGCAACGGTCTTAAATGCTTGTCCATGACGAATGATGATTATATGATGAATTCTACATACAGTGCATTTCCAAAGTATGCGTCCTCCAAAACTTGTCCTTATCTCGTTTCGCGTTTATTCCTGCAAGCAGCACTAGCTCCACTAGATTCCTGGTAGTCGAACGAAAATTGGCGTTTCAAAAGTATGCTTCCATTTGTGATTAACAACCTTTTTAACAATAAATTACCTTGAAATTGATAAATTCAAAAGTCGGCCTGACCACCATCATTTCTTATAACATCATGCATCGTATTACTCATGCTATTGACAAGGTTCTGGATGATCCTGTCTTCGCTGGTGTCCCATGTAATCGAATTGCCACCACGTCATTGAACTGTCGGTGATTCGTAGATTCGTCGAACCACGATCCCCCACATGTTCTCCATTGGGTTGCTGTCAGGAGAACAGGGGTCGGATTCATCAACGACTTACAGAGATTTTAGAGAAATTACAGCGGGAAATCCTGATAACGCCAACATTTCGCCATATCGCTTGCTGATAAGTCGCGTAAATTCGCATTTTTTCGTGAGTTTCCGCTGTAATTTCTCTGTCAAATCTCTGTAAGTCGTTGATGAATCCGGCTCCAGACCGGCAAGCCCGTTACTTGAATGTTGCGACGGTGGAGTCAACCTTTGGTCGAGATAGACACATGGACTGCAGCGCTGCCCTGCCGCGAACACGTGTCTGATGTCTTCTGCCTCTCAAGAAAGGCATAGGGCTAGATTCCACTTCACCCTGACTCTCCAGACTGTCCCTGCGAAACGGCGGAAGCCTAAGCTTTCTGCCGCTGTGGAAGCCGAGCACATTCACTAATGAACCGCTCCAAGGTTGCGACGATGGGGCTTCTCGCAGTCTCTCCAGTAATATCGGTATCTATCGAGGACCATCTAGATTAAATTTCTTTCATTTTTACCAACAGGAAAAATCTAATCTGGATGTCCCGAATGGATACCGACATTACTGGAGAGACATGCAGGAAGCCCGTCGTCGCAACTTTAAAAACGGTTCCTTAGTGACAGTGGTTGGCTTCAACAGCGACAGGAAGCTCAGGCTTCCGTCGTGTCGCAAGGACGTCTGGAGTGTCAAGGTGTACTGGAGTCTGTCGTTCTGTCTTTCTTGAGAGGCAGAAGACATCAGACACATGTTCTGCAGCAGGGCAGCGTTCTGCAGTCCATGTGTCTAGCTCCACCAAAGATTGACTCCACCATCACAACGTTCAAATAACGGACTAGCCGGCATGTTCTCCTGACAGCAACCCCATGGAGAACATGTGGGGGATCGTGGTTCGACGAATCTACGAATAACCAACGGTTCAATGACGTGGTGGCACTTTGGATCACATGGGACACCAGCGAAGACAAGATCATCCAGAACCTTGCCAGCAGAATGAATCATACGATGCATGATGTTACGAGAAATAATGTTGGTCCGATCTACTTTTGAATTTAGTAAAAAGGTTTTTTTCACAGGTGGATGTATACTTTTGAAACGGCAATTTTCAACCAAATTTCTTCGAAAAAGTCTGATTCTCGTGTGAAACGAAAGGAAATTCTGAAAGCGAGCGGTTACCTATTTTCGACTACGAGGAATCTAGTGAACTAGTGCGGGCCTGGAGAAATGAACGCGAAACGAGGTATGTGCAAGCTTTGGAGTGGATACATACTTTTGAAACGCACTGTAGGTGAAACAGCTAGATCACTTGGAAAGAGAATGTCTTCTATAAGGACACATGCTGCCGCTCCCCTAACGCGCACTGCTCTTCGTCTCGTGCAGTTCTTCCCAACAATTGCGATGTTAGCCGCTATGAGGCCCTCGGTGTGTCCGCATATCAATCTATAGTGTCTGCCAAAGCTTTAAGCTCCACGTTGATTTATGCTGGACAGCGCATCGCGAAGCAGCAAGTAAATGGTGGTAAATGTCGGAAAGTTATTTCGGAACATTCCGCGGATGACAGAGCATGAGCATACATGCTGTTGCTGTAGCACATTTGCTCGCTGAAGATGAGATGCTTGTTTTTAAGTCGCTATGAATTCCAATCATCGTTGGCGCAACCCTTGGATACCAGCGATTTTTCATTCTTTCATACGGCAACAGAAGAATTGATAGCCATTTTGAAGGCGATAAGACAGACAACCCAACAGGTCTGCAAGATTGCCTTATTAGTGGCGGATAGCTGAACGCTAAATGAATACAGAGCGCGATGCGTTCTCAGCTGCTGAGTGCAATGGCATTTACGGTAGGAATGCTGAAGACGCACGCAGGAACAATCGGCCTATTGTTCCTCGCCTGAATCAACAGTTATGATGCCATCAGACGCAGAAGGCAGCCGCATAGTTTGCAGTATCACGTCCCTACACCAGATGAGGCTCTAAAAGTAAGCATAGAAGAGCAGCTTCAATGTCGACTAGCTCTGGTGCCATCTCTTTGACTAGTCTTCCGTTTAGAATATCAACACATTGACGACAATCGCGTTTTGCGGCAGACTGCCGCGTGGGACGCGCGCGCGATTCTACGCGCGGTCTATGAGCCACCGGTGGCCCATAATGTCCCTCGCGCACCACTTTTTGTTTCGTGCACATTTTTATAGACGTTTTTTCTGTTCCCTAATCACTTGTGGTAGGTCAATGTCCAACAGCAATGACCAAGAAGGATGTCGTTGCTCTCATTACATATATCGAATTAAAAAAAATACTAGGAAGGAAAGCAATTCTACAATCAAATCAATTCAAGTCAGTCTTTTCTGCCTAAAGTTCCTCAAAGGATTTGGTATTGGTATTTGGTGTGCTGGTCACGAACCTGACATTTCGGCTTTTGAAATTTCGGCCGATTGCGGTAGGTTACGGTAGGTACGGGTAAGTAAGGCTTCGGAGTCACGATCTCGTAAACAAAGTTTGGACAAAGTCGGTCACAATGACGCCGACCGACAGTCTTACCGCACTTACCGTAACCTATCGTATCGAAATTTTGAAAACGAATGCCATATCCGAGATCAGCACCCCTAAACAGCCCTCGTAGGCGAAGTTCGGGCAAAATCGGTGACCACGACTCCGACAGTATTACTCAGCCGTGCCTTCAGTGGTGGCGTACCGTAATCGGCCGAAATTTTGGAAACGGGTGTCAGTTTCGTGATCAGCACTTCAAATTACCTCGTTGGACAACTTGGCCGAAAAAGACAAATTTGAATTGATTTGACTGTAGAATTGGTCTCCTTCCTAGTAAATTTTTAAAACTCAATATATGTATTGAAAGCAGCGACATTTTTCTTGCTTATTGCTGCTGAACATTCTCCTGTCACAGGTGATTAGGGAACATAATAAACATCTATAAAAAGCGGAGGGAGCAGAACAAAAAATAGCGCAGACGGACACTTATGAGGCACCGGTGGCTCATATTGTCGTCAATGTGTTAATAAATATAGTTATCTATTAATAATAAGTACTATCAACCATAATTATCATTATTTATTTATTTATTTATTTATTTATTTATTCATGGCGTCAACACACGCGAAAAACAGTAAGAAAAATAGTACAAGCTAAGAGGTGCTAAATAGAAAACACCACAACACAAACCAATTACTAGAAGGTACAGTGGAAGGTCTATTTTCCTGTAAAAACAACTAATGCAATAATTTAGAAAGATAAAAGGTTAAAGGACAGCGTTACTCAATTCCTTTTGTGATGCGCCACGCATTCTACTTCTACGGGATGTCGTGGAGGCGACTTGAATGCGTATTTGGCCATACAATGACTTGCGGTGGCCAGCCGATGAACAAGTCAGTGCTTTATCCTTCCCAGACAAGTTTGGCACCAATTCACCAACCCCGGAGGGATGGAAGGCTTGGTTGGCCTGAGCGGGAAATCCGAACCAGGAACTTGGTATCGGGTGCACGCGACAGCCGGCGCCTCCTCCGACTGCGCGACACGCCCATGCAATAATTTAGTAATAGAAATCTCCTCAATTTACGCAAAGATAAAGGTAGGAGATTTTCGTTGTCCGCAAGCAGCAAGTTAATCTCCGCAAGTTTCAGTATGTCAAAAATGTAGACCTTACTGTGTCCTTGCAACAGTGATATTTAGGCGGAGTCTTCTTCTTGGTCGTACCACTCCGCCGTTGAAAAATTTGTAAGGGCTTACGTGAAGGTTGCCCGTGAGGATCTTAGAAAGCATCTTGAGGTCAACAATATTCCAATCTTCCTTCGGAATAGCAGAGACCTTAGACCAAACATCCTATCTCTTTCTCGGCCGTTTGGGATAAGCGAGTAATTTAAGACGAAACACCTCATCATGAATTTTCGCGTGAAATTATTTTGTACGACCTCCAGCATGACAATGTCCTTCTTCTTGTGAGGATGAAAACCGCTGTTCCTTTTTGTAACTCAGGAAACACAGATCTAATACCGAACTGTTGTTCGCAGTGATGTCACGCGTTTTTTCTCGATTTTCATTATTGTTAAATATTTCAGTTGTTCGATAAACTTTGAACATTTACTGCATGTGTATTAAGTACATGAAGTTACCTTCGAGGTTACTGTACCTTTTTTGTATCATGAATGCAATTCGCTGCATTATTAAATACAATAAAATAAACTTCAAACCATTATATTTGTTGTTTTCCTCGCAAAAGAAAAATTTATCTAATTTCGAGCAGTGTTCTCACTTGATGGGACAGGTGATTTTAAAAAATGTTAAGGAAAGCCGTATTAAGCTTTCCTTGGACAAAAAACTAGGATCTATCCTTGTCGGAGAAGTACGGACACCGCTGAAAAAGCGATACAAACAGAAACAATATGACCCTAAAAAATAGAAAGAAAGGTCAACTTGTGGGGCATTTCAGTGTTTTCGCTTTTCAAAATATTGTTTAAGTTCAGCTTTGTCAAAACGGAGGAGAAAAGTGCAAATTCGCACTAGAATAGATCCAAAATTTATTTTAGCTCCCTTGAAGGGTCTCTAGCTTGATCTGGAAAAAGCACGCATTGACTGGAATATGTTTATTCATTCTTCATTTTTCGTTGATTTCGCAAGTGTCAAATTTGCTCAGAGAAGTGTTCGATCTGATTTCAAGTGTGAAATTTGATTTGAAAAGTGTCCAAATTGACGCGAGAATGGCATAAATGGAATGGACTACACATCCCGAGAAAGCCGATTTTTATAATTAATTCACCTATGATTTAGAAATTGATTTAAAAAATTTCAGGAGTCATACTAACCTTTGCCTGGACAAAAGGCCGCTTTTTCAGCGATGTTGCCCTAAACTAGGATCTATCCTAGTCGGAGGGCGGCACCACTGAAAAAGTGTGATCTCTCCCCGCTTAACAATAACAAGGAAGGGTCCACTCGTGAGCCAGTTCACTTTGGTTTCGCTTCTGTAAAATCGTCCATTTTCAGTTTTGCCACTTTTGTCAAAATGATAGAGAAATAAGCGCCCCTCCGCAATAGGACAGATGCAAAAATTATTTTAACCTTTTTGGAGTCTTTAGCTTAGTCTGGGAGAAGCTCGTGTTGACTGGAAGATGTACAGTTCGATTTCAAAAGCGTCAGACTGCTCAGAAGTGTTGATTTGAAGTGCCTAATTTGATCTGAAAGTGTTCAAATTGACGTGAGAATGGTATAAATGAACTTCACATCTCGAAAAAATTCCATTTTATAATTAATTCACTAAAGACAACCCCCTGCAAAGTAAACCAAATTCGAAGCTTCCTGACCAACGGATCACTGGATCAGTTTGAGCTACAGAGCTGTAGCGGATACTGATCGCTCCGCCGCTGCTCCATCTGGCGTCACAACAACGCCGGCCGGAGCGCGTTCCGGAGCAAAGAACGTTCGTTTCGGCACAAACACATCAGGAGAAGCGCGGTGATTGATAGCGCGAAAAGGAACGGCATGTGCGAATGCGGCGCCGCGCACAACTCGATATCGATACCGGACGAGCACCGTCTCTGTCCATCTGAGAGAGAGGAGAGACCTTTCGGGTAAGCAGCCGATCGGGCATCAGCGGGGGAGCAGTTGCACTCTCAGAATAACACAAAGTACGCGCCTGTGGAATGGGAATACTCGCAGAAGCGCGATTCAGCCTACGATGACGAAGGAAGGTTGGCGTAATTCAACTGTCATTGCCGAATGCGCCACGCATTTTACATCCAGTCGACATCGTTGAGACAGCTTCAACTTCTTTATTTGAGGTCGTGGATGAGCCACGTGTAGACGGGAAAAGTGGTAACATTCAGAACAATTACAGAATACCATAGCGCTCATACGGTAAAGCACTGAGGCCATAGAAAATAATAAAAAATGTAATAAAAGCAAAAAAATGAAAAGCAGTCTTCTTTTTAGGATGCGTCTCATGTCCTATTTGCTTTCTATTGCCACCTTCGACCTCGAAAATCAAATGTCCATAACTTCCTTCAGTGTTAACCATTTGAATTAATATAAAAACACCTACACTTGTCACATCTCTGTCGAAGAAATCTGTTATCAGAAGGTTTTCAGTTGCTAACTGTAGGGAAGTTAGAGCTCAAGAACTGAATACAAAATAATATATATCATTTTCACGTCGAATTGGACACTCTACTAAGCTAGCCTAAGACTTTTGAAATCCAAGCGAACCCTTTCAGATTGAAATGAGTTTCTTTTACACTAAACTAGAGACTCTCCAAAGATGTTAGAATAATTTTTCGTTCAAGGAAAGTTCTAGTAGAACTTTTTTTGAAGTTTTAATTCACTTTCCAATAAGAAAACACATTATTTGAAATTTTGCAAAAGTTTTATTTTTTTAGGGAAAATAATTGTTAAGGCTTGCCTTAAAAGATAGGAAGGCGAGCATTTTCTAGCGCCAAAGCAGAGACTGTGCCATGCCTTCATCCGAAACGTCGCGAATTTTATTCGACTGATTGCAAAATTTCTGTTTGCATGGAGTTTCACACTTGCAAACGGCGCAACATAAAGAATTGTAGAATACCTCCATATCCTAACTTTCTTTCTGCGTGTAACCAGCATTTACGATATCAATCAAATATACATTGCGAGTAGCTTTTAGAGCAACCAGTCTATTATGCGCCACATGATTGCTGCCTTGTTGCGCTTCAAAGCAAAATATAATTTTTTCTGAAAATAAGAATTGCATGAAACTTATAACATATGTCGAGTCAGGTGAACTAAAAAAATTTCAAGGAAAGTTCTACCAAATTTTCCTTGAACAAAAAATTATTCTAACCATCTTAGGCCTATGGTATACTTCCGCGGGACCGTCTGCGGATGGCCGAGAATCCCGCGGCAGCGCGACAGGAGGTACATCCGCCTCTGCTGGAGGCGTGGCGTCAGGAGGTACAGCCGCTGTTCTGCGGACCAGAAACTTTTTTTTGCGTGTCAAAGGTTTCGTAAGGCAGCCGTTAGACTCTCGGTGGAGCCAATGGGGTTCGGGGTGGGTGAGCAAGGGGGATTAGAAGAAGATCGCACGCCCCCCCCCCCCACCGCAGGGAGCGAGTGTACCTCCTGACCGTCCCCCGAATCACGCCGGGATCCCTCACCTGGCCAATCGCTGCACCCCGCCACGGCCGCCGTCCGCGGATCGCCGCCGACGGACAATGAATGGGCTGTTATTCTTTCCCGCCCGGGAAGGCGACGACCGTCCGCGTTGCATCTTCTGTCCACGAACGTCTCGCGGGAGTATACCATAGGCCTTAGGGAGTCTGTATTTTAACCTCTCTAGAGGTCGTTTTGATTGGGAAGAGTCAACTTTGATTTCAAAAGTCTTAGGCTAGATTGGGAGAGTAACAATTTGGCGAGAAAAGTGTCCAATTCGCCGTGAAAATGGTGTAAACATAAGAAAAATCAATGAAAAGGAAATATAACTGCCGGTCTCACTTGAGCGCACGCTCCAGTCGTTGGTTACGATGGCAAGCGAATCGCATCGTTGGCATGTCAAGTACTCCTTCTTCTAGCGTTAGAAAGAACACACTTATTGCCCTATATGAATAAAATTCTGATCTGATCTGTCTTTTTGCTACCGAGCCCTCATGACTTCTTCGTGCTTGCTCCTACTATAGTAGGAGCAAGCACGAAGAAGTCATGAAGACCATTGTGTGTTTTTCTTGTAAGAATTATGTACATCACAAATTGTTTATATCTGACTCTTCCAGCCTTCAAAGTAGGCAGTCCAAATATTCTAGCTCCATAAGCTCCGTTTGATATGGAAAAGTAATTCGCACCATAACATCTAATCATTAATTTACGAGTAAAGTTACTTTCACTCTTTCCAACTAATTTACATTTTTTTGCCTGCAAAGGTTGAACACGGTAGCCACTCTCGAGAATTCACCGAACATATATCTAATAAGCGCGGATTAATCTTCCGGAAAGATGGGAGGCTTGGATGTCCCGGACAGGACACGAACCAAGAACCCGCAGACGGAGTGCACGCGACAGCTGCGCCCTCATCCCACTGCGCTACCACGCGCCTCCAAGATCACATAGATAACGCCTATAGCTTTTTTCCTTCACGGCAGAAATATAGAAAATATAAGGATATTAAGACTAGGAGACGGATGATTATGAGCAAAGCATTGCGTCACAGCAAGAACTCGTGACTGAAATACGATCCGAAGAGCACGAGCTATTCGGATGCAAGCGCTGTGGCAATTGTTGTGTGGAGGCGAAGTCGTTCTAGCATGGGCCTAACAAACAGATACCGACTGAAGCTCAACTACAGCACGAAAGATCTGCTACACCAACAAGCTCGGAGGATGTATTTTAAGCAGGAAAAGCGTCCCCGGATACAGCTCCTGGCCCACAGTTCTGTTGAGAACGTTGCTATGCTATTTCAAAGCGAAAGAACTCAACCCTTACTTTTATGAAAAAAGTCCTGTCCTATGCACGAAAAAGGAAACGTCAAGGTCTTCCTACAATACCGGCATGTCATTTGGCCTTTGTGCGGAAAAATCGCAAAGAAACGCCTGTTTCTACGCTTCCTGACAGCGCACTTCAAATAGAGCGCTTGAAAAATAGGTCCGATATTTGGGATAGACATCGAATGATCTCCGCCAAGCCTTCACTAGGCCTGTCACGACACTTTTCCTGTGTGCAATTTCGCAGTAGCCAGGCATCCTTTTCTTTTCTCTTCCCTTTTTCTCTTTTTTCTCTTTCCTCCACACACTCCTTTTCTAATGCCCTTTTGCTAAAAGCCAAACACTACCTAAAATTTTCTTTTGTTTGTATGTGTATCACTGTTCATGGTTGCAAAAACAAATTAATAAACAAATAAATTTATCATATAAAGAAAGAATCGCCCAGCAAGTGTTAGAAATGTTACCTCAATGATCTACATTCTGGTCGGCGCAGCGTACCCCTCCTTCATGGAAGAAATAACTACACAGTACGGTCAAATTCTGAATACATCTCATCGAACACATTTTTTAACATCGATTTTTTTAACATTTACTTTACACTTTTAACATTCATACCATTTTCACGTTGAATTGGGCACTCTTCTGGGGTAGCCTAAGACTTTTTAAAATAAAGCGAACCCCTCCAAATCAAATAAGCTTCTCCTACATTAAACCAGAGACTCTCCAAGAAAGTTAGAATAACCTTTTGTTTAAGGAAATTTTTAATATAACTTTCTTTGAAGTTTTAATTCATCTACCCAACAATTGTTGTTTGATATTTTATAAAGTTTTTATTTTTGAGGAAAATAGTAGGTTAAAGCTTGTTTAAAAAGCAGGAAAGCAGTTATTTGTTGGTGCCAAAAGAGATTGCGAGATGCCCTCTTCTAAGACGTCGCGATGTTTATTCGATTGATAGCAGAATTTTTGTTTGCATGGAGTTTGACACCTGTTAATAATTCAACAGAAACAACTGTAAAAAACACACATATCCTCTATGTCATGGTTCATGTAAGTGGCATTTACACCATCAATCAAATAAAAGTTTCGGCGAGCTTTTCGAGCGCACGGCGAAATCTGATCTTTTAGTGTGCTATATGCTTTCATCTTTGCAGTGCATTAAGACAAATTTTAACTTGTTGGGCAGGTATGCTAAAAAATTTCAATGACTGTTATATAAAATTTTCCTTGGGCGGAAAAATTCTGACCATCTTATTGAATCTGTAGTGTAACCTACCCAAAGGTCATGTGAATCTGGAAGAGTTAGCTTTGAATTCAAAAGTTTTAGGCTACCCTAGAAGACCTTCAACTTCATATGAAAAGTGTCCAATTCGACGTACAGATGGTATAAAACCTTCCGCTGCTTGCTGTATGTGTATCATTGTTCATATTGGCCAAAATAAAAAGTTTACTTACCCGATGAGGATAAAAACGATCAGTAGGTGTTACAAATTTTGATTCGATGACCTATATTCTGGTCAGCGTGGTGGACCCGTCCTTGCATGAGATAGTTGCACCCAAAGGTCACATCCTGAATGTAAGGATAAGGATAAAGGACAGCGTTATTCAATCCCTTTTGGGATGCGCCACGCATTCTACTACGCGATATCGTGGAGGCGATTGGAATGCGTATTTGGCCATACAATGACTTGCGGTGGCAAGCCGATGAACAAGTCAGCGTTTCGTCCTTGCCAGACAAGTCTGGTACCAATTCACCGACCCCGGAGGGATGGAAGGCTTGGTTGGCCTGGGCGGGAAATCCGAACCAGGAGCCAGGCATCGGGGGTGAGGGACGTTCTGCCTGAAAGCGGCGCGGGCAAAGACGCGGGACAGTGCCTGCGGAGCCAATTAGCGTCCACTCGCGCAGTGACACCCGCCTCTTCGCGCTCAGCCAGATAGCCCTCGCCGCGGAGGCGATTGTGACCCAGGCAACCACGGGAGTCCGCAGGTCGACCAGATTTTGTGTGATTACAATCGATAGAGGGATAGGAGGCTCAGACGGCTTGCATTGGCAGTCCAGAAATGTGGATTGGTCTGAACCCTACCATCTCCTATATCAGAATTTCGAGCTCTATTGAATGAGACAGGAAAGAATCTTGCCTCAATAACCCTTACAGCTATTTTTTCTCGCGTTTTTATCTTTCGTTAAATATCAGTTTTTATTTATACCAGAATTAACTACGAGGCATGCTTCCAACCTACTGATGTGAACAATATCATCTCCTTTATTAGAATGTCGATCTCTATCGAATGTACTAAAAATTATCCTGTCTAAATAACCCTTAAAGCGCATTTTTAGGCGTTGTTTAATTTTCGCTAAATAACGGTTTTTATTCATATATATCATGAATAAATGCGACACTTGCTTCGAGGCGAAAATTGCACAAGGATTCCTATTAGATAGACGAGAGATTTTTTAACAGAAGTTTAAAACGTTAGTTTCAACATAGCATCTCTTTAGCATTTCGTAACTGATTTTTCCATGGAACTTTATAATGCACACATCATATATATCGAGACTAAGACTGGAAGGTGGTTCATGAAATCTAATGTTCAAGGAGAATAAATTTCATCACACAATACTTCAAATTGTCCGTCCAGTCGTTTGTGGCTTCTAGCAGTTTTTTGACCTCGCGTTCCACAGGCAGCGTACCTGCATAACCAATGTCTCCTCCCCAATTAACGAGTTAGGAAACACTGATGAAATGCTTTTTAAAAAAACTGGGTACTTCGGTGTTCTTAGGAGATCCACTGACTATCAAATTTTCGCTAAATATCGGTTTTTTTTTAAATCCTTAACGGCAGCGCCGCTCCCGGCCGGTCGCGTTCGCATATCGCTGTCACTTTCTGTCCTCAAATTTGATTTTTTTCTCGATTTTCCTCCATTTTCGTCCTCTTCCTAGTTTTCTGTTTCATTCACCTACGTTCCAGCTGTTTCCCATCGAACTTCCAGTTCTATAGCGTGTCTCATACTAGGGGAATTGTGTTTATTTTAGTCGTATTCGTCTTCCTGGGTGTCCCGTAATCAATAATTTGCCTGTGTTATCGCCAGTCAAAGTTTTGATCTGAGCTCTGCAACTGTACTGATTCAGCATGCCAGCAAAAAAAGTGCAGCCATCTTCGCGTGCATCACAAAAAAATGCACCCTTGTCTGCAACAGTGGTAAACACCGAGGAAAATGAATGCGATTACAGTAAATTTTCAATAAGTGAGATCATTGCTTCCATTATAGAGAGAAACACTGACCCACTTATTGAAAAAATGGTTATGGCACTTCAAGCCAAAATACCACAGACCATCGCCGATGGTATTGAAGAGGATCGTAGGAGGCGAAGTATTGTTATAGCAGGCATCGAGGAGGAGCCTCAAGACCTGCCTCCGTCGAGACGTCAGGGTGATCTGGAGGACAAGGTGTCAGGTATACTCGATGCTCTCCAAGTCGAGTGCAGGCCTGAATCCATATATCGCATGGGGATTTTCTCCAATAGCAGAAGCCGCCTGGTTAAGGTGGTTTTACCTTCCAGGTCGCACTGGTTAAAAGCTATTTCTAATACTCGTCTTCTACGACTTGCCGGTCACACGAACATCTTCGTCCGAAAGAGTATGACAAGAGAGGAACGTGCGAAGGATTTCGAGCTTCGGCAACAAGCTCGGGAACTAAACAAAGGTAAGGATACAAAGGAGTGGGTAATATATAAAGGTGAGCTTAGGCGTAAATGTGAGCTTCCCACTAGTGGGAAAGGTCTAGTGGGAAACCACTAGTATTGCGCGGTACTTCGTCTAGGCTCTCTTGTGCTCTTTTCAATGCTCGAAGTATTACCAACAAATTGCCTTTGTTGCACTCCTTTCTTGCCGTAAAAGCTCTTGATATCGTTTGCATTACCGAGACGTGGTTGAACCCAAAGATTTTGAGTTCAGAATTAGTAGGTGGTTATCCATACAATATCGTAAGGTGTGATCGGGGTCATCTTAGAGGAGGAGGCGTATGCTGCCTGGTTAGAAATGGGCTCCATCTAAACCCAGACACCACTGGAGAACAACCAAATTCGGACATGGTTTGCTTTGATATAGGTTCTGGAGACTCCTCTGATTTTAATAGATTTATTTTAATATATCGCGCACCTGGATCTTTTATCGAGCAAGATAATAAACTTATAGACTCAATGTACCTATTGTGCTCCGCTTCGCTGCCTATTGTTGTATTAGGTGATTTCAATCTTAATATCATCATCATCATTTTCAATAGCGTTTGTCCCGCTTGGTGGCGGGGTCCGCTCTTCTGGTCTGGTGACGCCACTTCTCCCGATCAAACGCTTGGTCGGGATGGACACCAGCTAACTTCAAGTCCATATGCAACGTATCTAGCCAACGTTGTTTCGGACGTCCTCTGGGCCGTTTTCCAGGGACTTCAAGATTCAGGCCAATCTTACACACGGTGTCGTCGTTAGCGCGAAGGACGTGGCCATACCATCGTAGGCGTGCTTCGCGCAACTTGTCAGCTATCGAGGCGACACCGAACCTTTGTCGCATGGTTTCATTGCGAACGCGGTCCAATCGCGTTACTCCAGCCGTCCACCTTAGCATTTTCGTCTCCATTACACTGAGGCGGCTTTCGATTTCCTTCGTCACGAGCCAGCACTCAGCACCGTACGTCGCTACTGGGCGGACGACTGCTCTATACACCTTTGATTTGAGGTACTCAGGAATTGTCTTGTCGCAAAGCACCCCAGTCAACGAACGCCATTTGGACCAGGCTGCACTCACACGTGCGTTCACCTCCAACTTTAGACTGCCATCGAACGTGACTGTTGATCCAAGATACTTGAAAGATGTAACTCGTGAGAGCTCAGTACCATTGATCTTAATGGATCCATGCTCATTCACATCCGTCGTCAAGTATTCCGTCTTTTTGACGTTTAGCTTGAGTCCGAACAATGCTAAGCGATCGCACCACGCCTGTGCCTGTCGCTCGAGCTCTGCTTTGTCTTCGCATGCAAGCATGACGTCATCGGCATACAGCAGCGTCCAAGGAGCTGCCCTTTGGAGATCTCGTGTAATTGCATCCATGACGATCACGAAGAGCAGTGGGGAGAGCGCAGATCCCTGGTGTACTCCGACAGATATTGGAAACTCCATCGAGGTGCCCGCTGGTGCTCGCACTCGGCTTATTGGGCACGAGTAGAGGATGCGCACCCACTCAATAAGCTCTTCAGGGATACCATGTCGTCGCAACGCGTACCATATCACTTCCCGTGGAACGCGGTCGAAGGCCTTCTCCAAGTCCAGGAAGGCAAAATGCACCGGTTTCTGTTTCTCGCGGTGCTTCTCTAGCAGAAGACGAACGGCGTGAATGGCATCAACGGTGCCACAGCCAGATACGAAACCACACTGATTCGTGGAAAGCTGTACGACATCCCGGATACGTCCGTCGACAATTCGCTCAAAGATTTTCATGGTGTGCGAAAGAAGGCGAATTGGACGGTAACTAGCACAGTCTGCAGGACTGCCCTTCGTCTTCCAAATCGGAATAGTCGTGCTTTGCTGCCAACCCTCAGGCACTTTCTTCTCAGCAACAACCTGATTGAAAAACTCAGTCAGCCAGTCAGCAGGGCACCAGCCCTTCGACTTCCACAGGTCAGCTGGCAGGTCATCGGGATCAGTGGCTTTGCCTGACTTCATCTTCCTCAGGGCTGCTTCAGTTTCGCTCACTGTGATCTTCTGAACGGGACCGTATACAGGTGATGCAAAAGGAACAGCAGGATGTTCAAATTCTACATTCGAGATTTCCTCGAAGTACTCGTGCCATCTCTTCACAGCCCTCTTACGATCCATCAGAAGATGACCGTTCTTGTCGTTAATGCCAAAGAACTTCTCGATGTCTTCTGCTTGGCGACAGCGAGCTTTGGCGAGGCGGTAAAGATAACGCTCGCCATCGCGCGTCTCCAGTTTTTCACTCACATCAGCGTAGTGTGCGGCTTTAGCACCGGCCACAGCCTTCTTTGCCGCTTTCTTCGCTTCTCGATAATTCCGCCAATTATCGACTGTTTTATCACCGATAAATACGTGATATAGCCGTTTCTTTTCCCTAACCTTCTCTCTGACATCGTCAGTCCACAGCCAAGCCTGCTTGTCGACCCAACGCCGTCCAGGCTTCGTTGTGCCGAGTTCGAGACGCGCAGCCCGAGTTATCGCATCTGTAGCATCCTTCCAGGTTTCGTCGACAGTTGTTACCGTCGGCAACCGAATGCGAGAAATAACAGCTGCTTCCTTCTCTTTCAGTCGCCACCATTTGATTCTAGCCGTCCCGCATCGCTCAATACGTTTACAGCTCGGAGGTGTGATCTTCAGCGAGCAGATAAGTGGACGGTGTTGCGTGGCAACCGTCTCATACGGCACGGTCTTCGCGTCTGTGACAAGACCTTGGTCGCGACGCCTAACAAGGACATAGTCAATCTGCGTTTTGGCGTTCCCGCTATAAAACGAGATGAGGTGGGAGTCACGCTTTCGAAACTTAGTGTTCACGATGATGAGGTCGTGTGAGTCTGCATACTCAAGTATACGCTCACCATCGGCGTTGCGTGACCCATAGCCAAAACCATCATGACAGCTGTAACCATCTTTCGCTGCTCCGACGTGACCATTAAGGTCACCTGCCACAACAATCATGTCCTGTGACGGCACTTCCGCTGTCTTCTCATCAAGCAGGGACCAGAACTCGTCCTTGGTTTGCTCGGAGCAACCTGTCTGCGGAGCATACGCGGAAAAGAAATGACATCGTCGCTCTTCTACGGCGACAACAATCTTCATCAAGCAGTCATCGAAACGTTCTACGCTTGCAATCGCGTCACGGAAACGCTCGGAGACGATCATACCGACACCACTGGTGGTCCTGGGACTTCCACATAGAACGGCCTTGAAGCCGCGTCCTATGTCCCTTGACTTGCTGCAGGACCACCTCGTCTCCTGCACCGCACAGAAATCTATCTTTCTTCGCTCCAGTGCTTCTACCAACTCGCACGAGCGGCCCGTCAACGTACCCACATTCAACGTTGCTACGCGGGTCTTGCCTACGTTACGGGACTTTCGGACTAGCTCAGTTGCCCCCCGATGCCGTCCTCGCATCAGGGACCCTCGCATACTTCTCACACCCGCCGGGCTTTGCGAGTGCGCGTCGGTTCCCGCGGACGCCGTAGCACTATCTCGAGAACTCTGAAACGTCATCGACCATATGATGTGACACAGGATGTTCGTAGGCCGGCCTGTCACTAGGGCCTGTCGCCTGCATTCGATTGTCCGTGATTGGCTCGGCTCGCAAAAGCAAGCAGTTTCCAGTGGCACGTGGAGGAACGGACATCGCCACCTTCAATCTTAATATCGATTGGGCAAAAAATCGCGGTGAGTCGTCGCGGGATGAAAGTTTCAGAATAGCGTTTGCTAACTGTCAACTTAAACAAATGGTTTCCAGCCCCACAAGAAACAATTCTATTCTAGACTTAGTTTTGTCGTCAAACCCAATCGTCCACAATCTCTGCATAGCTCCTCCTTTTGGGAACTCCGATCATAATATGATACTTTTCGAGCTAAGTGGCGTTCAGGAGGATACATTGTACTTACCTGAACCGATGTACAATAGAGTTGACTACGATAAACTTAACTGGTACCTTGAAGGTGTTGATTGGTTCCAAGTATTTGAGGGCTACATAAGCATTGATGATGTCTATTATAGATTCTGCTTGATTTTATATCAACTGCTCGCAAGAGTTGTTCCTTTTCGTTATCAAAAAGCTGGACCACAGCAGTATCCAGCTTATCTTAAGAACCTCTTCGAACAAAAAAGTCGCCTTTTCTCATGTCTACCGAAACCATTAGAACACCCATTATACAAAAAGGTATGCTCAGACATAAACCGCCATATTAAGAAATACACAGCATACCGTGAACGTCGTTTGCTTGCATGTAGCAGGAACGGACTTTTCAACTACATTAGAACAAAGATCAAGGGTACGTGTAAAATTCCTGCATTGAGCAACCAAGATGGGTGCTTTCTTCGTACAGACCAAGATAAGGCAAACGCTTTTGGAAAATATTTCGCTAGCGTTTTCGACGACGCGACACCTCACTACGACTTAGGCTATATGTCTGAATATCCGCTTGATTTGCGTTCTTCTGATTTCTCCTCTGGGTTTCCAGTCGTTCATCCTTGTGATGTCCTGCGTGTCCTTAAAGGGCTGAAACCCTCACTGTCGGCTACGTATGACGGCATCCCTCAACTGATTTTTCGAAAATGTGCAAATACATTACAATACCCACTAACTATGATTTTTAATATCTCCCTAGCCCTAGGTCAAGTTCCGATAATTTGGAAGGACTCCATAGTGACACCAATTCCTAAGAACAATAATGCATCTTCACTGTCTGATTTCAGACCTATCAGCATATGTCCAACCGCTGGCAAGGTTTTGGAAAAAATTGTGCGAGATAAGCTGTACGACTGGTTTTCAAAGCACCATGTAATCCCAAAAGAGCAGCACGGTTTCACACCGGAAGCTTCTACAGAAACCCTGGTTTGTGACTCCATATATGACTGGCACACAGCGTTGAATCAAGCGAAGTCGGTTGATGTTATCTTTTTTGATCTTTCAAAAGCATTCGACAGAGTAAGCCACATTAAGCTTCTTCAAAAGCTTGCTAGCTTCGGTATTCGTGAGCCAATTTTAAAATGGTTATCATCCTATTTGTGTGAGCGTCACATGACGGTAAAAGTTGGAAACAGCTTTTCAAACAGACATCTTTGCCCGAGTGGTGTACCTCAAGGTGGAGTACTTTCTCCTCTGCTTTTCTCAGCGTATACTGCTGACTTGCCACAAATTCTGAAGGTGCATCCTAGTTTGGAGGTAAAAATTTTCGCAGATGATATAAGAATTTACTGTGCCTACGATTCTTCAAATCAATATTCTGCTCAAGAATATGTTTCTAACTCCATACGAAGTATGATGGAGTGGTCCAGTAAGTGGAAGATCCCAGTAAATCTAGCAAAAACGGTACATTTACATTTAGGACCCTATCCACCACCATCCTATAGGTTTAATGATATTATAATAAGGCAAGAGGATCATGTGAGAGATTTGGGAATTGTTGTGGACACTTCCTTAAAGTTCCAAAAGCACTTGGAAGCTATTGCAAGAAAAGCAAAGCACTAGCATCACTTTTTACCATACTCAGAAGCGTCCAATGTAGTGATCCGAAGTTTTTGATTAGGTTGTACAACACATACGTCCTTCCTCAGTTGGAGTATTGTTCGACAGTATGGAGTCCCTGTATTAAGAAACATGTACTGCTGTTAGAAAAAGTTCAAAAGACGTTCACAAAGATTGTATTTTACAGGGCTTTTCCTAACCCTAACTACCCACAATGCCTTCCATCTTATAGAGACCGCCTCCAAATACTTGGTATGAAGAGTCTCAAATATAGAAGAGTAGTCAGGGATTTGACATTTTATTTTCGCATTTTACGCATGGAGGTTAAGCTTAGTGTCAGTAAATATTGGGTTTTCAAGCCATGTCGTGCAAGAACAGCAGGGATTGCCATTCAGCATCGTAAACTGAACAGCCACTTGAACAAACGTGTATTTAACTCATTTTTCATACGAACGACAAGGTGGTTGAATCAACTTCCCTTGGACTTAGTATCGAGCAGAAGCTCTAGGGAATTTAGACGCAAGCTGAAAAAGCTCGATGTTTTGGAAATGCTTCAGATCGAGGACGTCGGTTAGTTTCCTTTTTTTTTGCTCTTTTCTGAACCTAGGGTCTGTGGGTGATAACCTAGTGATACATCTCTGGGTTGTCATTTGTCGGATCTTGTCAGCCTTTGAAATGCTAGAAGCCCTCACCTGGACTATTTTAGGTGTGTCAACTGCTTGTGCGCTTCGATTGAAGCATGGTTGAGAGTCGAGTGTTCCACTAGAGCAAAACAGGCTAAATGTGTTTAATTTTACTTTCAATTAAGCATATCATAGCTCTTTTTTTTCAGCCCCCAGTGTATAGGTCAACGACGTTTCATAAACGCGCAGTGAGCTACACTCGGCGAGATACCTCAAAAGATCTAACTTTGAACTTGTATCTTCATGTGTTTTAAGCTGCGGGAGCTGAGTATAAGAATCACATTTCTCCAGTTAGCCGCTCATCTTCAGAAATGCTTTCTTTAACCATTTGACCAATGTATTTGTTACGTTGTGCCTGCAAGTTGTTCTTGTTCTCAGAGGTTTCTAAGCTCTCTACTGTTTTCGCCTATTGCTTTCATTTTACTCCGTGTCGGCTTTCTCTTAGAAGAAGTTCTAGGTTCGCTTTGTCCAGGCGTAGTCCCTATTGTTAATGTTTTTTTAAATAATTTTTTTTGAAATCCTCTTATTTTTTATTTTTATGACTTCTTGGCCCGTATCGACATATCAAATCAAGGTGGGTGCTCCCTTCTATGCCATCGCCCGGGGTGCGTACTAGTTTAAAGAGGTCCTTGAGATACAGGACCCGCCTCGGAATCGTGCGTATAGAAGGTCGTAGGCAAAGCGCATTCTATAGTTTCAAGGGCAGGATGTCTTTATTGCAAAACGTTCTTTCTAAGCTTATATTCCTTTTTAAGGCTTTTACTAATTACCAAATGCTGGACTACTCTTTGGCAGGGTGAACACTAGCCCTCACTAGATGCTGGAAAGCCCTGGCGGATCACTTTTTGTTGGTCTAAAAAAACCATGTCGTATTTCTTGCTCATTTCTTTTCTTTTTTCTTTTTTCTCTTTGCTGTCTTTGGAGTTTGCTCATGAGTTTTTTTCAATCCATTGGTTTTTTTGTGTTTGGTTGTCACACTTTCTAACGATTGCTTGTTTAGTGCTTGGTATTGGCGCACTTTTATGTGCTTTGAATAAATAAATAAATAAATAAATAAATAAATTGAGCTCGTTGGGCAATTCCAGACTGTGAACATGCTCTACGCACTGAAGGATCATAATGTCGTTTTCAAAAAGGTTGAGCACTTGTGGTGCTCTTAGAAAATCTCTCGTCTATCTAGTTATATTCCTCGCGCAATTTCAGCCTGGAAGCATGCCTGGCAATTAATTCTGATATAAATAAAAACTGATATTTAACGAAACCAACAACGCCTAAGAAGTCGCCTTAAGGGTTATTTAGACAAGGTAATTTCTAGCTCATTCGATGAAGATCGAAATTCTAATACAGAAGATGGTAAAGTTCACATCAGTGCCTGGAAGCATGCCTCGTTGTTAATTCTGATACAAATAAAAGTTGATATTTAACGAAAGTTATTTAACGCGCCTGAAAATATTTGTTTTGGGATATTGAGGCAAGATTCTTTTCTGGCTCATTCGATAGAGCTCGAAATTCTGATATAGGAGATAGTAGGGTTGAGATCAATCCCAATTTTCGGGCTGTCAATTCAAGCCGTCTGGGCCTCCTATCCCTCTATCGACTGTAATCGCACCAAATCTGGTCGACCTACAGGCTCCCGTGGTTGGCTGGGTCAGCATCGTCTCCGCGGCGAGGGCTGCCTGACTGAGCGCGAAACGGCGGGTGTCACTGCGCGAGTCGACGCTAATTGGCTCCGCAGGCACTATCCCGCGTCTTTGCCCGCGCCGCTTTCAGGCAGAACGTCCCCCTCCCAGGCATCGGCTGTAGGCGACAGTCGGCGCCTCGTCCGACTGCGCCACACGCCGCCTGAATAGATCCTGAATATAGCTTTTCGAATCTACATTTTGAACATTTACCTGCCATTTTTCACACCATCGTATAGATCAATCGATGTTGGTCCCAAATATCGGGCTTATTTTTTGATTTTTTTTTTTTGCAATTTGAAGAGCTATCAAAAAGCGGCGGAAAGGCGTTTTTCGCCCTTACCGTTCAAATACCAAAAGATACGGCCGTCGGGTATTGTAGCCCCATGTAGGCTAGGCAAAGGTCATCAAGGTGTTGCTTGACTACAATAAGAGCCTACACGATGAGTGAAATCGAACAAAGTTCAACCCAGAGAAAAAACGACCGATTTGCTTTACGACGGGCGGTTCTGTTGTTCACAAGGCTGCAAACCCTTCACAACAGCTGTTCACGTTGTTATGAGCAAAAACTTGGACGGCCAGCGACAGTAGAGTAAACACAGGGAGGTAGAATTCGAGGAGGTCCAGCATTTCCTTCGCACGATCACTCTTCTAACCTTTGAACTCCGTCCGGAAAATCTAGGCATTATAGCAAGCATTTAGTGCCGATAAATAAATAAATAGATGGTGAAGGACGGCGTTACTCAATCCCTTTTGGGATGCGCCAAGCATTCCACTTCCACGGAATGTCGCGGAGGCGTTTTGATTACGCATTTGACCTATACACTGTGCGATCCGAATTATCCTAATCAGCGTCGGACCCAATGCGTAATTCCTGTATGCTTTTCAGATTTTCGAGGTTCCCAACCATCAAATCGCCCCGCCGATCGCGTCTGCAATTGCACCGGGCCGCCCGGTTGATAGTGAACCAGGCGCCAACAAAGTAGCCAGTGTATGACGACGATGGACTGAACTCGCATAAAGTCACGTCGGACATCTCTACGGGTGGAGAACGCGGTCGTAAACAGCGGGAATACAAGGCCGATAAAATCCGCCAGCGGTTAGTGCTCTGCTGCTCTGCTGGGACAATGCTAAAAAACGTGAGGGACTGTGATTCGCGTGAGAATAGAAGGGCGGTCGGCGGCAGCTGGGTGGAAACACGATTTCCAGCTGGATCACGGAAGAAAACGGTTGGATAAATTACAAAGAGGGCGCCAACAAATCAAACAAAGCGCGTTAGGATGACACACCATTTTCACGCCAAATTAGACACTCTTCTAAGCTACCCCAAGATATTAATATTAATATTTGAATATTAAAATTTGAATATTAATATTCAAATATTAATATTAATATCTTGAGGTAGCTAATATTTGAAATCAAATTGAACGTCTTCCAAATCGGAACGAGCTTCTTACAATTTAAACTACAAACTCTTCAAGATGGCTGGAGTAAATTTTGTATCAAGGAAATTTTTGTATAAATAAATAAATATATAATATTTGAAATATATTTTATTGCATTTATTATTTTAAATTTTATTTTATTGAAAATTTTTCACTTCAGCGGCCAAATGAGTGTAATCACTTCATTTTTTAAAAATTTGAAGAGACTGATAAATTAAATTTCGTTCTAAAGCGCAACAAGGAGGCAATCAGGCATTCATTGCATTAAAGCACCAGATTGATCCATGCAATCGAAAAGCTCTCGCGATTTTTATTTGATGGAGAGCGTAATTGTAAATGTAAATGCTCACATGAAGTGTTAAACTGAGAGTATGTGAGTTCTTCGGAATTGAATTTTTCGCAGATTTTTCAGATGTGAAACAGCATGCAAACTGTAATTTTGCTATCATTCGAACGAAAATCGCGGTTCTTTAAACCTAAAAACCCTAAAACCGACCTGTCAATCTTTAAAATAAGCTATAAACCACTGTTTTTCCAAAAAAAAAAATGAAAATTTTATAAAATTTAAAAGAATGCTCACTTATTGAGTAAGTGAATTAGAACTTCAAAGAAAACGTACTAAAATTTTCCCTGGGGAGCTCATTTCAATTTGGAAGAGTTCGCTTCGACTTCAAAAATCTTAGACTAGCTTAGAAAAGTGCCCGATTTCGTCTGAAAGGTGTCCAATTCGACGTGAAAATTGTGTGTATGTATCAAGATGAAAAAGAAAGAAAAAACAACAAGGATCACTTCTAGCTCGATGAAATTCCAGCCAGCTGTAGCATGAATTAGACAAAATCACGAAGATTTGCTAGTCGCATACCTTACGAGTAGCCTGTAAGAATGACTTTTGCCGGTACCAGCTGGCCATGGTGCCCTCAACCTTCAGGGCTGATGTTAAGCTAGCCTGCACTGATATAGCAGCCGGTACGTAAGATCATCAATTCAAGGTGCAAATGATGTAGAAACCGCATTTCAAAGCCGAAAAAGGATGGAAAAGAACGTAAGGATGCGAAAAATCAATGAAAACAAGGCGGGTCAGAGCTGAGAATTCCTCCCAGATCAAGTTCCGAAGGCGAAAATGAAGAACCGCCCAATGGGTTTCATCCAAGCGTTGCCATGTCACCGAAATGAATAGCCAGTACAGATGAATAGAGCGGAAATCTTTTGCCCAGCGTAGGCTCCAAAATGTCTGGCACCGTAGTTGGATAGCGAGATAGCGGACCTGAAAACGACCCAGTTTATTGGCATCATTGAATGCATATCTGAAGCGCGGCGAGAAGCAACGGCATCAACACGGAAGAAGACGTGGGAACATTGTAAGAGCAGCGGCGAAAGCTCGTTCTATACGATCCGATACATGCATTGATGAACACAACAAGGCGCTACGGTATGAAGTGTTTGTCTTCACCGTTTGACTGGCTTCAATGCAGCCTCAAGCAGCTACCCCACCAAACGCTGGAATAGTTCGGTCACGTATCTTTGCTCTTGAATCTTCACCGTCTGACAATTGATCTCCTCCAACCAGTGCCGGTAGTGTAATGGTGTAGAGCTTTCGCGCTCGTTGAGCAGGAGGTGGGGGTTCGAGTCCCGCCTGGCGCTCGAGTTTTGTTCGCAACAAAATATCGTTATGAAAGCTTACAACCTCAGTACCAACCACTTGAGACTTAAAGAAAATGATTTCTTTGCGGATCAGTTGTGCAGTTAATCTAAAATTTACCAGCTTTATAAGAAAATCACAGATCGATAACAGCTGTTTCGAGTAACTACATATGTACACAGACGGGTAGCCCGGTAGCAAATCGTTGACAAGTGGGACCAATGAACTTCCTGTGGAGATTTCCAATGTGACCTATTGAGGGTTGTAGAGGATTGTATGGGAAGCATCGTAGTGGTTTTCAAATTTATTGTAGGGATCTGTGAAAAATAGCAAAAAATCGTGGCACTTCAGTGCCGGTTGAGAAGGCGAAAGCGACTCTAGGAATGACCTTGTAATGCTTAGAAATTAGCCGGCAAAAGATTTCGAGCTCTAATTATAGTGAAATCATAGCAAACCGATAAGTTCCTAAGTATCCTCAAGGAAGCCGCAGGGTATGATATATTCAGGTGAATCATTCACAACACCGTCAGCGATTGGGTGGCAGAGTGGATAGCGATGCAGACTTGCAGGGAGGCGGTCGAGGGTTCTATTCTGAAGTCGCCGTTTAAATTTCAACGGTGAATTCTTTCTGTGTTTGTAACTTTAAAGAACATTGCTGACCTCGGGAAGGCACCGATTTCGCGTTTTCATTGTAACCTCATTTACTTTTAGTCTTCAGAATGCGCAACAAATCAATCTTCGGGTTCCTATAGAGAGCGCTCTTCATTTAATGGTGTATTTCAGAGGTCAAAACGTGTTCTACATTTACAAAAACGTGCAGCAGATCGTAAACCCACTCCCAGATTAGAACTTTTGACCCTTCCCCGCAAGTCTGCATCGCTATCCACTCGGCCACCCAGTCGCTGCCGCGATTACAGTGAATGATTCATCTGAATGATCCTTCGGATTCCTCGAGTAAATCTCACAAATTGTCAAATTTTTACGATCTAACCATAGTTTCAGCTCCAAAACTTTTGCAGGCTAACTTCTGAGCTTTAACACAATGTGTTAAAGCATTGTTACTAGTAAGGTCTTCAGCTTAACCGGTTCCATGCTGATATCAGCGGCCGGCCCATCCCCGTATCACGGGTGGGTGCTGGCAGACTTGGAGGATATCGCGGATGTTACGTGCGGTCAAACAGCGCCGGTGGTGTGAGGCGAACATCGCTGCCCGGAAAGCAGAAGATGCGGGTTCGAGTCCCGCCTGGCGCAAGAGTTTTGATCGCAACAAAACATCCTGTAACAACATATAACTTCTGAGCATTTCAAGGTCATTTAAGGCGTAACTTTGGCTTTAGCAGCCCGCACAGAAACGCTACACTTTTTTGTAATTTTTGACCTACCCACATCCAGGCAGGAAATATGAAGACAATTACGGGCCTCTCAGACAGTCTCCTATAACACTCAATAGGTCATATTGGAAATCTTCCCGGGGAGTTTATTGACGTTCCTCGTGAATTCGAACAACCATTAGAACATCTGACAAAAAAAATCCTGCTTCGACTGGCGTATTTAAAGCGAAAATTGCTGAGCAGGTGTGTTCAAATACGTATCCGAGCTAGACATTCGACGACGTTTAGTGGTAAATGGCTCAGGTATTTCGCATAAGAACGAAGGCCCTCATTGACACCAAGTCCGACTCGATCAGCCACTGGAGCAAGCTGGCTAGAATTGACAGAAGAAGCCTTGATCCATTCAGAGAAGCCGGATCAGTTGCATGTACTGTTATGAGAGCCGATTAGAGAGAGAAAGAGACGTCGTCGTCGTCTACCTCGACGTTGAAGGAGGCCAGTTCCGTGTACGCGAGGAGTTCCCGCCGGTCGGCAAAAACTCACGCATCCAATCTTCGGTGGAGGCGGACAGTACAGATATCTCCGCTCGACTACAAACACACGCTCATTGTTTCGCGCTCATTTTGCACTGGTTTGCCGAGTTGCGAACCGCTACATATATTGGTAGAGGTCGAGTTGAGGTTGCCTTTTCACAATACAACGTGGAAGTGGAACACTCGATGCGGCCTGCTTGGGCTGCTGCCGCTCTCCATGTAGGCCACATAAACGACTAGTCCTACATATTCTGCGGGAGAAACCCCATGGAAGATAAAACGGACCCAAAACTTTTCTTACTGCCAATCATACAACGTTGTGATGTTGATTCATAGCTAGCCCGCTTTCCAATTTCATCTGCCGCCCTCTCGACTTTTAATCTATACAACAAAACATATTATTTTAACTTTGGGGTTGACATAGCCCACACGGAATAAGAAATCTCCATTAAATTAAAAGTAACACTATTTATACAGAAACTCCAAGAATTGGTAAAGTCTGATAATATCTGGTAAGATGAAAATGAAAAATCTCACATGTAACATATACCTATGGACGTATACGTATGGAGTGTGCAAGAGAGAATGGTTCACAACAGTGTGAAAATGAAAACACGTATACGACTTCATGATAGTGGTAGAAGATGCAAAACCACCGCAGCAATCTGCATAGGTCTGGGTCCGAACCACGGATGAGCGGATAATAAAATTTTGAAACCCGGATAACGGATAACGGATAATTTTTACCAAAAATGGCCGGATAACGGAAAAAACAGATAACGAACAAACAACAAAAATTACCTTCTTATCGGTTTTTTCTTCGAGGTGCGAAGTAGCGCGCTCTGAGAAGGCGCCGACTTTGGCATGCACTCCGACTCAATGTTCTTGGTTCGGATTTCCAGTCTAGGTATCAGGATTGCACGAGAATGTTAATGCACTGGTCATCGCAAGTCATTGCCCAAGTACGTAAACCAGTATTGAACCTGCAGCTCGTCAACAGCTGTTTCAACTGCTCAGCAACTACCCGTAAATCTATTGGCCTCAAAACGTCTGGTTGGGACTTCGGCCCAAACTCCGAAAACAAAACGCCTTGGACACGACGGTTTATTGACCCTTCGGCCCCATTAGAGAAGAAAAAACTAATCTTGCTTATTACACATAATAGAGTAAGGAAAGATCCTCAAAACGATTGACGTAAGCATTGTCCTCTGCCCACAGCATTAGTGCTATTCCCACTCCAAAGTGTCTAATCTGCAGGAAAATTGATAGTCGATCGGTTATTCGGTCAATCGATACTGTTATCTAGTTTTAGAAACTGTCTAATCTCTTTATACTGGAGTATTTCCTGCAAGCGGGAGTAATTCTCTCGAAGAAACTGTCGTGTGACTCCCACTCCAATTGGTCAATTTTTTGCTAAAACCTATAACTGCGGTCGAAAAATCGATACCATCGATTAATATTGGTATCCTCATTCGGCATAATTATAATCGCATCCCGATTGGTCAAATCGTGGTGTTGAACGACAACTCCGATCGAAAATTGATACTATCGATCAATAGTAGTCGTTCGTCCGTTCGAATACTTCCACTCATTTGTCCAACCTGGGGCCGGATTCATCAACTATTGTGGGTATGCGGGGTGTAAGAGGTAGAGATAAGGCAAGAGTCAGAGACGCAGGCTTCATCGTGGGTATCATTACCCTCTATACTCGCGGGTTAGTCGTTGATGAATCCGAATGGTCATTTCCCGCTAATTTTGGTTCATTCCCATCCACTGCACATGAGTATAGCCTTGACAGGTTTTACATGGACGCGCGGGTCACCTTTACAAGTTCGACATGTTTTACTGGTTCACACAGGTTTGTGACACACATACACACACGGACAGACGGACTAACGCTTTTATATATAGTAGGATAGGATAGGACATTAAAGTACTGGCTTTCCACCCACCCTCAAAAGTTATGCACATGCCAAACATAGTTTCAATGAGCTAAAAGATCGTGTACATAGAAGATGAATATCTGGCACATCCTTAAAACGAAGTGATTCGTATGAATGTTTATTCCTTTCTCCTCTAACCGACAGGTTTTTTTCCAGACACTACATTATTCTAGGAGTGATTTTGGTGAAAACCCCACAAATAGATATGGGCAAGGCAGTGTTCTGCATTTCAGAACGCGCTATGAGCAGGTTGATAGTTTAGCCTAATTATTCCATTGAGAACTAAGAGAAGGCACCAACCTAGCATTGCAAACGTATCTCCACTATCAGTGGAAAAAATCACAAAACGATTTTTAAAAATTGTCCTTATTTCAACTGAGTAATCATAAGGGTGCCAGATTTTTTGTTGTTCGTTATCCGGCCAAAAACCACCGGATAACGAACAACAAAACGGATAGGCCAAAACCCGCCGGAAAACGGATAACGGATAACGGTTAATCCGCTCATACCTGGTCCGAACTCCTGACCTCGTGCTCACGAATCCACATCACTGCCCACCCGGTCAACTCGGTAATGCCGGTGGACGGCATCCCGGCTATCACAGGGGGTTGCCCTCTGCAGTTTTTCGTCATTTTTTTCCACCCAGTAGCCCGTTACAAAACAAAAACACTTCTGTGCTCCTATCTCATGCCACATAACATCATATAAGTCTCGTTGACATTCTTTGAAGGACGTTTATGGGCTTTTCTTGTTAGCGTATACTTTAGGAATGTGGTCGAGTTCTGAAGACAAAGGATAAAGTACGGCACATTACTCAATACCTTCTGGGATGCGCCACGCATTCTACTTCTACGGAATGTCGTGGAGGCGATTTGAATGTGTATTCGGCCATATAATGACTTACAGTGGTTAGGTAGTGAAGAAGACAACGCTTTATCCTCCCTACTCAAGTCTGGTGTCAGTTCACCAACCTCGGAGGGATAGAGGGCTTGATTGGCCTAAACGGGAAATCCAAATCAGGTATCTGGTATCGGATGCATGCGACAGCCGGTACCTCCTCCGACTGCGCTATACGCGCATTAGTACTGAAGATACGTTGGTTTATTTTGACCTTGTTTATTATTACTTTAAATATTGTAGCATCTCCCATTTCACTGATGAGCTACCGGAAAAATGCCGCAACAAAAAAGGTTAGTACGAAGTTGTGTCGAAACGAACCTTTATTTATTATTATTATTTCCTTCATATTATATTATATTCATATTTTCATATATTCATATTATATTCATATTTATTATTATTATTTCCTTCATTTAACAAATTTCACAATCACAATTTCAGTAGTTTTTTATTTATCGTCTTACTATATTAGCAATTATTTTACGTTTGTTGTTTGTTTGTTGTTTTCGATCTGTTTAACCTCAACTGATTATGACGCTAAGAGCGTATGGTAGCGCAGCTGGAGAAGGCCGCGACTAAACTTTAATCAAGGTTTCTAGTTCGGGACCCGCACAGGACGACGAAACATTCCAGAGCTCCAGGAATCGCGGGTTCGCACCAGACTTGCCATAGAAGGATAGAACACTGTTGTGTCCACAGGTTCGCCGCAACAAGTCATTGTAAAAAATAAATATGCATTCAAACGCGTTTTTCCAATGAAGTGGAATGCGTGGCGCATCCTAAGACGATTAATTAACGCCGCACTTTACCGATTATCCTTTGTGTTATGTAGCTTCCACAGATTTCCAACCGTTGCTGTAGGGCCATCCTACTACGCAAAAACGGCTACGTCCAGTCTGTGCGTCTGTCTGCCCGTCTGACCGCGCAAAATTAATTGCGCCTCGGAAATTTTCACAATTAAATGGTTCATATAAGTGAATCCCGCTAAATGTTAATTGTTTGAGATATGCATGACGTCAATATATTGGCAGGTGTACAGTATATTTGGGTTCGAATAACCTATTCGTGAAGGTCTCTGAATATTCTAATTCAAATATTGAAGAAAAATCGGTTTTTCGAATGTGTTCGAATTCGGATAAAAATTCCGAGAAACTGCAGTTTTCAAAAGTATTCACATTTTTTCGAAATATTCGAATTTTGTAAGCATTCGAAGCCACTCGAGTATGTGAAAAAATTTCAAGAGTACAACTATACTGTGAAGGCTCATTATGAGTGAGCACTATCGACAGACCAAACAATATCGATCGATATTATAGATTTTTGATGGGGAGTGGAAGCTTGAAGTGGGAATCCTGCGAGTATGTCGGCCATTAGACAGTAAGAAGTAAGTAGTATCGATCGGTCAATCAATACCTGTGCACCTATTTATAGATTCTTACCGTGAAATGGACTTTTTGCTATTTTATTAAACGACCCGAAATTTCCGATCCTTATCTTCCTCTACATATAGATGACGCAGCATTCTAATTATTATTATTTTATATATCAAAATTTAACATCAAAACTAATAAAAATTTTCGAAACTATTAATAAAAATGGTAAGCTATAGCATATGCCACACTGATAAACACGAGCTCAAATTTGATTTGATGCGAATTTGAGACAAAATTCCTCTATTCTTTCAAGATAGTACAGTTGATATCAGATTTGTCTAAAAAGGGGAGAAATATCGATCCGTATTGATTAGCGAAACGATAGCGCTTAGCTGCTATGCTCTCGAGTGGCAATTCGGGCGGGCGGACGGGCGGAGGGACACGCGGTCGTAGCTGTCTTACAAGTAGCAAGATAGCTTCAGAATTTGGCATACATACACACATCTGTCTGTATTCCATTCCTTTTGTGAAATTCTGCTGAGATTCACTCCGCGAAATAAATAAATAAATACAGGCTTGCGCACCAATCAGTCATCTAGTCAGTTAATGGACTTCCATTAATCCGCCAAATTTTTGAATAATCCCACCAGAAGCGGTTGAAATTCCAAAATGAAGAAGGACGAATCGTAAAGTAGAATACTAATGGAAGCCCTGCAAGGGTGTAGCGATCAGCGCAACACTGATATACACCGCACAAACATTGGTGTAATACGAGAGATGCTGCCTGCAATGCGATCGTCGTCCTCGTTCCATGTTCCCGTCGGACATGACACATGTCAGCTCGTCTCGCGCTTCTTCATGTTTCGCACGAGGACGGAAGTGGCTCATGCTCTGAGTTGGTTGTGGTCGACCAGCTCCACGCAAGGTTGAGAATAGGACTGCCAGTAGGTCAGTGGAGGACAGTTCCTGGGAGTTTTTGGTTACTACACCACAGCGCTCCTCACCACAATTAATATGAAGAGGGTCAGAAAAGCACGACCTTGGCCAAGTTGCCGGAAGACCTATGCGGTTCATTAAACCTATCAAATGAGCCATAATCGAAGAATACAAAAGGATAAAATATTATATGTGATCCACTAGAACTCATTGTTGACTTTAGGCTTCTGAAGGGAGAGGTAAGATAAGATGGGTTCAATCCATTGTCACTCTACTACCTAAGAAACCAAGGAAACTATCGCTCGCTCTTCCCGGCAACTTTGGGACTGTCAGCATCACTCCTACATTTGCAACGTTATGAAACGCGCCATTGCAGATCATCTTCACAACTACAGGGTGCGTAAAAAGTGTTGACGCACTAAACGTAAACGTAAGAAATAACAACACATTATAAAATTCAACAAGTTTATATACAAAATTTCGACAATGATCTAGCGAACAGAACAGCATCACTTGTATTTTATATGGGCTTCTCTGCTGCGAATGCGGGGGCGAAGACGATGAGGAAAGGCATCGACGGTGCGCCGCAAGTAGACCACGTCGATTTCGTTCCATGCTTTGACCAGATCATCCTTCACTGACTTCATACTTTTGTGGGAAGTAGCGCAAGCCTTGTTATCCAAAACCTCCGTTACAGAGTAATTCAGCGGATTCGAATACGATCTATACAGAGGCCATTGCTCTGCTGAAATGAAGTCCTTCATGTTGGCGTGGCACAAGTCCTGAACAATCTTCGACTCTGGGCAGGAGTCCAATCCTGCTGGAAGGCATACGGCTTACTCTAGAGGTGGGATTCGAGCCAAGAAACCAGTTGCTTCTTAAGGACATTAATACAGATAATTGTACTGATTTATCTTCACCTCTGTATCCACGAAAACGAGAGACGCTGTGATGGATGCACAAACAATGATACTGGCCGGATGCGCCTCCCTTACAGCGAGCCCTCCGCCAGAATTAGCACTTTGAGGTCCTTGAAGAGTATGTAACACTGTTACATGTTGAACGCTCAAAAGTATCAAGTCACTGAAGGTCAAAGCATAGGACGAAATCGACGTGGACTACTTGCGGCGCACCATCGATGCCTTTCCTCGTCGTCTTCGCCCCTGCATTCGCAGCAAATAAGCCCATATAAAATACAGATGACGCTATTCTGTTCGGTAGATTATTGTTGACATTCTGTATATAAACTTATTAAATTTCATGATTTTTGTTATTTCTAACGTTCACCTTTAGTGCGTCAATACTTTTTACGCACCCTGTAAGGTGACGCCACGCAGTCGGTAGGGAAAATCAAGATGCCTCAATCTCTGAACGCCTTGTCGAAATATCTTGATGAAAAGAATAAGGCGGTAGTTGTTGTTCACGATTTTGGCAAGGCTTCTGACCGAGTATCGCATGCCCATCTGCTGTACAAGATTAGGATAATTGGTAAGTTCGTACACACCTGCCTAGCTTATCCTTCCGACATCCTTTACTTCCTACTCTAGAAACGACGAATTACTGTTGATATAAAGAAATTAGTAGCCACAAATGATGAAAAGCTACAGAAAACATGTGCAAGACAGCGATCGTTGATCGGCTGAGCGGAGGCTCCAAATGCAACAGCGATTTTTCACCAGCCACGAAGAATGCCTGTGAATGAATGCAGATGTCGTTGCTTAGACGTGACATTTTGCACTGAATATGAAAACAGCCATCTACAACATGGGTGAAATGGCGAGCGGTGGGAGAGATAGAAATCATACAAAAATCGCTCGATGTCATAAGTGAGCAGGCGAAATTTGCATACTACTATCAGTGGCAACCATTAGCAGCCACTGTACGATTTCCTAGAATCAGAAGAGCTTCGCTCGTTCTCCACAAACAGCCGAAACAGTCGTTATTGTGTAGAAAAAATTAAAATAAATCGATATAAAAATAAACAGGATTTGCTTCCCCACTAATTTCACGCGAAAAGCATATTTCCTGTGCTTCAGAATAAAATGATTATTTTTGTTCCTGAAAATTGTTGGTTGACGTGCACTGACTATTTATAGGACGCTGGGATGTGACCGGTCACTCTTGCGTCGCAATCATCCTCAGCGGTTACTCCTTTGGTTCTGTAGAGTGACAATGTTCATAGCCATCTTCATCGCCTCCCTGTTTTGTTGATCGGCGGTCTCCATCGTTGTACATATCATTTATTTATTGATTTATTCGAAGCACATGATAGTGCACTCAATGCCAGGCATTAAAAAACACAGAAAACATGAAAATAATAATGACAAGGTATTATAATAACCAAGTTGAATTATCACGAACAACTTAAGTAAAGACTAGCAAAGAGAAGAAAAGAAAGCGAGAAGGCCTAGATTTGGAGATGCTCAGTTTGCTGTCGAAAGAATCAAACTTGCTCACTTAGAAGAACTGCTCAAGTTCGATTTTTAGCTCATTTTTCCTTCCATTCTTAATGAATCTGGATCAACTTTCAATGAATTGCCTAGAAAACTATCCAATTTTATGTCAAAATGGTATACAAAGCCGTAACCACGGAACAGTTCGGTGCGGTTAGATTTCGCGATATTTGTAACAGAAGTAAGGCGAATTGTGAGACTAATCAACAAGCATAACGAAGAGCTAGCAAGTATGAGCTAATGACGTCCAGGCTTATTTGCAGAAAAGATGACCGCAGGGGTGCAAGAAGGTATGAGGCGGCGATTCTGAGGAGAAACCTGAGACGTTGCGCATTCTACGGAGCCGCTTGTTCCCACTGACTTCTGACCAACGAGAACAACGACTAGGGCGCGATTCCGAAGGACAATCTGAGACGTGGCGCATTCTACGGAGCCGCTTGTTCCCACTGACTTCTGACCAACGAGAACAACGACCAGGGCGACGCCTTGGCCCTCATAAATCGCGGCTGTTTTGCAGAAGATGAGCGCGCGAAGCAGCTGATCTGATACACACCCGCGACGACAAACGAGCGACGCTCGTTGACCGAGCGACCGGTTGCTCGGTCGGTCGGTCGGTCGGCGTGGCGACGACGACGGCGACCACAGATATGATTAGATGATATCGAGGAGAACGGGCAACAATTGATCCGTCTCGAGCGAGCGACAGATCTTCGTGGAATCTTCGTGTGCAATACCAGTGCGCTGCGGTTTGGTTTTAGACTTCTAGATGGAAGCATAGGACAACGACGCGTTTACTTCGTGGCCAAATCGTGGCAAAAATTTACTTCACGCACAACAAATCGAGTTTAAATCCAATGTTTTGGAAAAGAGCATGGCGCAATCCTGGCCCATTTCTAACTTCTTAGGCTCTCATAAAGACGGCTTAAAAATTTTCCTCCTTATTTCACTGGCAAAACTGCTATGTCCAGTCCTTACATTTTTCTGATACCCCGTAGCTATATATACAATTATCACATCGAATTGTACACCACTTTTTACGTCAAAATGACAGTTTTCGTGCAAAAATTGAACACGTTCCAAGTCAAATGTCTGTGATACACCATTTTCACGTCGAATTGAACACTTACAAACTAGCCTATCACCTTCGAAATCAAAGCGGGTCTCTCTTAAATCGAGATGGGCTTTCCCTACATTAAAATAGAAACTCTCCAAATAGTTCCAAATAATTTTTTGTTCAAGGCAAATTTTAGTATATCTTTCTTTGAAGTTTTAGTTCATCTACCCAATAGGTGAAAAAATTGTTTGAAATTTTATAGAAATTTATTTTTTTGAAAAAACAATAATGAAAAGCTTGTTTTAAAGAGCATGGAAGCGGCTTTTTTTAATGTCAAAAAAGAGATTGCACCGTGCCCTCTTCCAAGATGCCGCGATTTTTATTCGATCGATAGCAGAAGTTCTATTTGCATGGAGTTTGACGCCTGCTAACAATATAACAAAGCCTATTATAAAGAACACACAAATTCTCACTTTGATGGCTTTCGTAAGTGGAATTTACACTATCAGTCAAATAAAAGTTGCGGCGAACTTTTGGAGTGCGCGACATGATCCTTCAATGCGCTATATGACCGCTCCTTTGCTGTGCTTTAAGACAATTTTTAAATTATTATTTTTCCTCTAAAAATAAAAATTTTGTACAATCATTAGCTACTGGGCAGGTAAACTAAAATTTCAAAGAATGTTGTATCAAATTTTCCTTGAACAAAAAATTATTCTAACCATCTTATTGAGTTTGCAGTTTACAGTTTAACCTTACTGACGGTCATCTCGATTTGGCAGAGTTCGCTTAATTTCAAAGCTGGCTCAGAAGAGTGTTCAATTCGACATAAAAATTGCACCTATGTTACCGAAGTTCTAAAGTTTTTGCTTGGTTGTTATACTTGCTTAAGCTGGACTTCTGTCGATGCCTTTGTTAAATAAATATTATAGATTAGTAGATCCGCGGGATGTCAAGAGAACACCAGGACGCCCACCACCGCGTTGATCGGACTTCATCGTGAAAGCCCTAAGCGACCGATATGACGCTCTTCGTGTCCCTCGTGTGAGGGGAATCCATTGGACCACTCTGGCACGCGACAGGCACGAATGGAGACGCTGCTGGCGCCCGCTCGAGCAGTCGATGATCAACGGGACGGCAGGTGATACAGGTGACAGATTGGTAGATGAAATGAGCACATCATGATGTTGGTTGGCCAACTTCTACGTAGCATCTTCTTCGGGCAAAATGGGATTTTAGGATTTCAGTAACCAAATGAGCAACAGTGGACAGTGGACAAGAGGATAAAAGAGAGCTGTTAAACAACTTAAGGAATCGTCACTTCATTCTTCACCTTATCTTAGTGATCGGACAACCTAAGAAGACACATCAAATCCCCTCATAACCGTATTATGAAAGTTCCTTGCGACGGAAAGCAGAAGGATAGACTATACTCATGAAATCAGAATTCTCTTTGACGAAAAATGTACTTCAGCTCTAGAAAAAAATGCAATGGCCTGGTATCTAACGTCGAAAATGATTATGATTTCCATGGATGAGTAGAGGCTAACGGTGGTTGGCTTCCGTTTCCACAAAAGGGCAGCAGGATGGCGTCGGAATTAATGGCTCGTGAGCGTACCGAAGCAGTTGGTTTGCACAGCTCGCCGAGTCAATGATTTCGGGGGTGCACTGAGGGTCAGCTAATCCCCACGATCATCAAGCAGAGCGCGGCTGATAAGTGTTTTGATGGAGTCAGAATCGGCCTGACGAACCGACTTGCTGGGCAGTGACAGTGGTGACGCAGTTTTACGCTGGGTTTCACTGGTAGAACGGATAGAGGTGGTTGAAGCAGAGCAGATGGAAGAGCGGACAATCACGAAGAGATCGGGTATAGATCCACGATACAGAGCTAGAATATAGACCTGTGGAGCAGAGACCTATCTTTAGAATGAAATGGTTTTAGGGAAACATAACATCCAGAAATCAGAAAACGATCGATTATCGATTAGATATGATTAGAACGACAGGCAATAGAGTGGCTGGTTCGGGTGGTGGAGACACCCGCCTCGACAGATCGCTCGAGTGAGGAGTGGCCGCTCGTCGGTCTTTTGGTCGGCTGGTCGGCCGTCGGCGGTCAGAGTCTAATTAGAGTCGCCAAAACCACACACAACAAACAGCGACTGTTCCGGCAGACACCTGGCGAAGAGCGAGCGAGACGGAGAGACGCCGACTGTGGATGACTTTGACGCGCACTGTCGCTCATCCATCTCAGAAGTAAAAGAGGTGTGAGCGACACTTGGATGCGAGGGCGGCGATTTCGTTGAAAACGTTATGAGATAGAAAATTTTTGAGTTTTCAGCGGACCAATAAAGAAGCAGAGTAAGCCCTAGTTCACACTTGCCACGCGGCGCGGCACTATGGTCGCCATTGATAACGATTGATCGCGCCACCGATCGACATTTATTCCAACTATGGTGAAACTTCGTGATATTTCCGGTCTGAGATCGTTCTTTATGTTCAACACTCGCTTGAGGTAGACGTAATCTTCGACTTCCTGTAACGAGCTTCTTCAAACAGTACTGGGTAACCGCCCACGAACTCGTTCCTCATAGATTTCGTCTTCGACATGTTAATTATTAGTCCAGCCTTAGCTCCTTCGATGTGAAGCTCGTGCAACATTCTTGACGTCTGCGGCGTGGACTTTGTGATGCGGATAATATCGTCGGCAAATCTCAGGTGGTTCAGCTGCCTACCATCGACTTCGATGCCATAGTCGCTCCAATTACAGCGACGGATGGTTGATTCGAAACACGCAGAGAAGGGGTTGGGAGAGATGGAATCATCTTGACGTACGCCTCTTTCCACAGCCACCTCTAAGTCGCGATGAAATGGGCGAAATATAGTGAAATGTATAGCGAAATATAGAATATAGCCCCACTTAGCGATAGCAGCTGGTGCAGTTTCAAATTCTAGGCTTAGTTAGTGACGAAAGGCGCGTGGAAGCGCAGTCGGAAAAGGTGCCGGCTGTCGCGTGCACCCGATACCAGGATCTTGTTCGGATTTCCCACCCAGGCCAACCAAACCTTCCATCCCTTCGGAGTCGGTGAATTGGTACCAGTCTTGTCTGGAAAGGATAGTGCGCTGACAAATCATCTCCATGACATCCGAAAGAAGTAGAATACGTGGCGCATCTCAAAAAGAAATTGTGTAGCGCCATTCATTATCCTTTTATCAATTATATCACACAGAATAGCGTAGAACAGAATCATCACTAGTATCCTTGTGTGAAGAAAGCAGGATCATTCATCTGCTAGATGACTATATGTTGCATCTTTTCGTAGCGGTCAGAACATCAAGGAACAACTGAGCGCTTGATTGCAGTACCGTGGATGAAATTCTTCACTGCTCCATCCCTTCCCCAATAGAACTCGCGATTAGTAAGAGCTCCAGGAGCCGACTCCGACTAAATCCCGGTTATTGACGTGAACCAGGCCACAGAGCGTCCTCGGAATGTCTGTGAAAAACCGCCCAATCACATCGCTCATCAATCAAGGCGTTTTTTAAGAGTAACCCATCAAAATACACGACGCAGACAGTGACGGCCCTCTCACGCCTTTTCCTGGTCTCCGCCTCGTTTCAACCCACAATTTCAGATGCGATACACGTTCCTTTTCAGTAACCCTATATGTCATGCTGGTGAAGTAAAGAGAACGTTTTAGACAACCACGTGTCCAAAGCAGTATAAATGGTTTATGAAACGGACACATGACCCTGAAGAAGTCAAGGCCGTTGTTATCAGAGCAGCTCTTATAGCACGCCAATGAAAACAAGCACTTCCCTAAACAGCTGTTATCTATAGAGTCCCTTCGGAGCCTCAATACAGCTACTTATCGTGAGCAGACTTGCTGTTAGCAGCATACCATCGCGGATTGTATAATATCAGGTTGATCGGAAAGTAGTGATAGGAATTTCTTCAAAGTCCAGAACTTCCGACTTTCAATTGGTATCCGTGATCTACCATGTGGTAGCCGTAGAACATTCTCAGACCTTCTCTGAGAAGGGTATGTATATCAGTGCATGCTCTTGGGTTTTAGTGCAGTGTCAGTTTCACAAGAGCTCTTCGAGCTTATCCTCTTCTACGGGTGCCGGCGCGGCACTGGAGTAACGGCAGCAATCCGCAACATCAGCAGCGCATTGAAGAATAACACCACCACCATCGACGCCGTTAGCCGCTGGGTCGCTTGGCTCGCGAAAGGAGACATGGACTTCAAAGGCAAACCTCGATCGGGACGCCCACAAGCAGTGGAAGACCCCGCCGTTCCGAGGAGGATCCGTAGGACACCACCCGGAGTTTTACGCCAAGACCGGATGTACCCATCAACAGCCGCCAGTCGCCTCCAAGTCCTCGGCCACCGCAAAGTGCTGTTCGATGGATCCCGCATGTGTTCACCTGCGTATCTATTACCAGTATCTCCCTCTCCGCTCGCCTGGCAAGGAGCTTCTGGAAGTTAACGGACGTGAGATTTTGGTTCCCTTCGACTTCAACGCACACCGTACCATGTAGCTTCCTCTCAGGGAGAAGGGCTGCCCACACAAGCAAAGTCGAACGCGCACCTTAAGAAGGTTCTTCTGTGCTGCTTCTGGAACTCGATGGGAATGCGGCAATACGAGCTGCTCCACACGGTCAGCGCTGTCATTTACGCCACTCAGTTCCAGAAACTCGCGGAAGCTGGTCGGGAAAGGTGGACGAGAAGAGCTTCGGTGCATCTGCGTCGTGGTTACGCCAGACTCCATGTAACTAAAGCGCCCCACCAAAAATTGAAGTGCTAGGCTGCAACACCGTACATCATCTGTCATACTCTCCTGACATAGCCCATTGAGATTCTACTTGGTAAGTTCCTGATGGCTTTCTTGGCTAGGAAAAGTTCCATAATATTTGAAGACTTAGGTCAGGCGGTCGCTCCTCTCCTCTTCCGCTCCCGACCTGTCCAGTATGTGGATCATGGTGTTGACTAACAATGGTGATTTTATTGTTGATTGATATGCATTGTATGACCAATAAATAAACAAAAGAGAAAAATGGAAACCCTACCAAGGCTCTCCAATCAACCTAATACTAAACCGAAAGAATGGTGTCTTCAAGCCTGCAAGGACCGGATCCGATAGCCTATCACCCTCGAACAAATAGCCTCAATTGCTTCCGAGCGGCTCTGCGGGGGTCGGCTTTTCAATATTTAGCCGACGATCACAATAGACATTGCGCAAACACGACCGGATGCCGTACCGTATTTCAAGAGTGCAGCGAAAATCAAACACATTGACGTCGTCGTCGAGCGAACGATTGTTGCGGGTCGTCTCAGCCTTGGTCAGCAGCAGCAGAGGTAGGTGATAACGAATCGATGCAACGAGAATGCTGAGAATTCAGCCATTAATCGGCAACGCTCACAGAAACGAGAACAGATCGTTAACTGATTCGAAGCAATACAATAGTAATGGCAGTGCTCTAGGAATTTCGGATGGGAGGGAGTAAAATGTAGGCAAAACTACAGATTCATACAATAAAATGTACAGTGTATCCCAGAAATTTTCCACTGTTCGAGAGATTATAGAACTTTCACCCACTCTAGTTCCTATCTTACAGGAAAAATCTATTTCTTGCTCCGATGAACAGGAAAGCAAAAGCTCTACAATGAGTATGATGTTGCGATTTTCACCGGTACATGTCGCGAAAATGAGCAGCATTGGTAGGTGGGAGCACGTCAGCCAATAATAACCAAGCAGAGCACACTATGAACAAATACCAGCCAATCAAGGTACCGACTGTACATGAGTTCTCTGAACGGCACGCCCATTCAGTGTCTGATTGGATGGGGCCTTCCCATCTCCCAAAGCTGCCCGTCTTCGCGACATATACCTTTTTAGCATTGCACATTTGCTCAATGTACCGCGATTCTTGCTTTACTGGCGGTTGTAATGTGCTTTACACCTTAGCTGAAGAAGTTTACCTTAGCTGTATCTTATCTGTCTAAATATACCATTTCTCACGTCGAATTGGGCGCTTTCCACGTCAAACTGGACACCTCCAAACAAACTCGATGCTTCGAACATCAGGGTGAACGTCTTCCACATTGAAAGAACTTCTTACAGGCTAAACTAGAGACTCTGCAGGATGGTTAGAATAATTTTTTGGTCAAGGACAATTTTAGCATGATTTCTTTGAAGTTTTAATCCAATAACTGAACACATCGTTTAAAACTTTATAACATTTTAACAAAAAAGAAGAGTTTAAAGCATGTTGTAAAGAGCGTGAGGGCAGTCGTTTTTAAGCGCCAAAAAGAGACTGCGCCATGTCCTCGTCAAAGACGTGATGTTTATTCGATTGTCAGCAAAATTAATGTTTCTATCAAGTTTCACTCCTTGATCGATATAACAGAAAAATATAACAAATAAAAATCGTGACGAGCTTTTCGAGTACATGGCGCGGCCTCCTCCTTTAATGCATTAGACAATTTCTGCCTTGCTGCGCTTTAAAACATAGATTAAATAATCATTTTTTCTCAAAAAATTTTAAATTAATTACACTCATTTGGGTAGCTAAACTAAAAAATCGTAAAGAAAGTTGTACTAAATTTCTTTTCAACAAAAATTATTGTAATTACCTTGGAGAGTCTGTGGTTTAACAGGTAAAAGTTCATTTCAGTTTGGAAGACGTTCACCTTGATGTCCGAAGCATCAGGTTTGGACAGAAGAGCGTTAATTTGACGAGAAAATGGTATACATAAACAAGTGTTACATCAATTAATCGCTTAACTTCACTAAAACAAATTAAATTCGATTTAAAGGACACAAAAGCCGAGCACAACTATGAATGTATAAGAATTCAAATTAGCGAAACCAGGGTGCAGAAAGATGTTTTCAAAAAACTCGTTCTCAGAAGACACAGTTTGAGCATCCACAGAGGGTTTTTGGTATGCATACCTGACTTTGGTCTTAACTTTGGAAACAACTCATCTATAATACTGCGCTAATTCGAGCCTACTTATGTAGTTTGATTATTAAATAAATAATGAATAAATAAAAACAATTTTCTATTCTTCACCGTGTTGTTTTTTCATACTTATTTCCTCCTTCGCTAGGTCCTGTTATTAGTTTGCTTGCTTTGTTGCATAGATTTACATGTATAAAATGAATAAATATATAAATAAATATGTAATGTGAACAGCCCTGCTATTTATTCAAATAACCTTCTATATAAACAAGAACACACTTTAAAAAACGTAGTGCAGAAGGAGTCAATCTTTGAATAAATGGCGCGTGATAAGGATAAAAAAGATGAAGGACGGCGTCATTCAATCCCTTTCGGGATGCGCCACGAATTCTACTTCCACGAGAGTGGAGGTCTGAGTGCGCATTTGGCCAGAAAATGACTTGCGGTGGCCAAAAGATGAACAAATCAGCACTTTATACTTTCCAGACGAGTCTGGTACCAATTCCCCGACACCGGAGAGATGGAAAGCGCTAGTGGCCTGAGCAGGAAATCCGAAGCAGAAGCCCTCTATCGGGTGCACGCTAGACATTGGATCCGACGCCGATTCGGATAGCTCGGATTCGTCATTTTTTCCAAACCCTGGTTAGAAAGATTGTGCGAATAATTGCATCTCTGAAAAGCTTGGATCCTAGGGCGATTCGGATAAGCAGATGAATTTTCAGAAAATTCAGATGACTGATTTTTGATAGGAAAACTGATATCCTATCCGATTCGGATATCCGATGTGAAATCCGAAGATAAAACAGTTATTGGATCATCTGAAATTCTTTCCTGTTAAGGCTACTTCTATCTGAATCATTCCAACATCCGGAGCTTTTCAAAAATGCTATTACTCGCATACTATTTTTAACCGGTACTGAAAAATGACAAATTTCGAATTATCCGAATTAGTATCGGATCCAATGGCAGACCAGATGCAGAGTCGATCTTTGAAGAAATGAAAAATGGCACGCGAAAGAAATCAAGAATGCGAAATTACGAAAGAATGACCAAATGAACGGACACAATAAAAATACTTATTTATTTTAAATAAATAAATAAATAAACAAACAATAAAAATACAGGACAATCATAAAATCGAGCACGGCTCTTAAAAATGAACCAAAAACGAGTGCAGAGGTGTGGCGCTAGGGGATCTGTCCAAACAACTTGGCCTCAATAATATCTGCCGTCCCCAATCTACTCGAAAACCCAGCGGCTGCTGTCTAATGAGGAAGCGCTCATAGAATGTCAAGTGAGGAGTGATGGGACGACCCCAAAATATCAAGAACTGCACCGAAACTCGTTGATAATTTACGATTTCGGAGGAAGAAAGGAAGCAAGGGGAGGCAGGGAAAGTATTGAAAAAGGAAGTACTGAAAATCGACTACATCTAGATGATTCTGAAATTACACATGGAAAATGCGTGACGTGATACGCTTGGCTGATTCCCGAACCTCTCAACGAACAGCAGCCGAACACCTTCGACCAGTGAGAATGCAGCGAAGGAATGGGAAAATTCAAGGCAGACAGGCGATCAACACTAAGCTGTACGGTAGCAAAAACCGGCACTCTTCGAAGGAAATGCTTTCTGGGCATGAAGAACGACACCGCGAAGAAGGAGGGTTGCCAGCTGCCCTTAAGGCGCTAAGAAAACGCAGACACAGGACTGACGGACCGAGCGACCGAGCGAGGTCATCGACGCGTCTCTATCACCCAACCCAGCCGCGACCACCTATGAACCCTGTGACAATAGCCAGCCACCAGCGATGCGCCGCCTCCGATCGCCGACGCCGAAACCGACGACGACGACGTCGTTGAGAGTTTGCGTACGCACAATTCAGCGCGCAACCTCCTCCTCGTCCTCCTCTTCCTAGCAAGCTCCTCGTCGTCACTGCTGCCTCAAGCCTGTCCGCCTTGAACAAACCGCCGCTGCCGGTTAGCCGCCGCCGCCCCGAAGACACTGGACGGAAGCGATTGAAACGATTGCGGGGATGAGTAGCCGATCAGATGCGTTTAGCAGGGCTTCAGCGCAGCTGGAGGAGGCGCTCGGCTGTCGTGCTGAGTAAGATTTCGGGTCCCGCTCAGGCCAGCAAAACCTTCCATCCCTACGGGGTCGATGAATAGTACCAGACCAATCTGGAAATGCATCGACTATTCCATTGGCTGGTCACCGCAAGTCATTCTGTAGATGACGTACGAGTTCACACTATCCCTGCAAGGTGTGTGAAAGTAGAATGTGTGCCACATCCCATGAAGATGGAGCGGTAGCACAGTCGGAGGAGGTGCCGCGCCTCACGTGCACACGATACCAGGTTCTTGGTTGGGATTTTCCGCCTGGGCAACCAAGCCTTTCATCCCTCTGTGGTCGTTGAATTGGTGCCAGACTTGTTCGCGAAGGAAAAAGGGATGACTTGTTCATTGGCTGGCCACTGCAAGTCATTCTTTGGCCAAATACGATTTCGACATCCCGTAGAAGTATAATGCATGGCGCACCCCAAAAGGGATTGAGTAACGACGTCCTTTATCCTTTAAGCATAAAAGTATTGACTGCCGCCGATTTTTATAGTTAGACGAGTATAGCTTTCACAACTTGTTGATATAGAATCAATCGAGCAATCAGTATTGGTCATGTTATTGATGTTTTTGTCCAGGACCGGCCGCTCCAAGCGAACATGGTATTCACTGAACAGACCTCGCCAGAAATTAAAAGAATCGATCGGCCAATGAATATCATGGTTATTACGTCTGTCTGTAGCTCTGTTTGTGAATTCGTCCATCCAAACAAATGATCTATGACGGCTTCAAGGAATGAGGTTTCAAAGCAACATAGACCGACCAATAAATATCGGTCATGTTATCGATTTTTGCGCAAAGATAACCGTTCGATGCCGCTGTACAGACTTCACTACAAAAACACAATATCAATGGGAAAATTAATAACCCGCAGCAAATAAGAAGATCTCGTCTATCGGTATGTTTCCCTGTAAATATGCCCGCGAAAAATTAGGGGCCGACCTACTAGGCCGCCATTATTGATCCGTGTTGATAAGATTTTTACGTGAATAATGAATAGGATAGCCTGCCAACAAGCTTCACAACAACTGAACAAGGTTTCGTTCAGGCAACCAATATCGATCGGTTGGTTGGCGTGAACGTGAACCGAGCCTAAAATCGATTCAAGGTGCACACGAAACGTGGAACCTCTCGCCGATTAGGCTAGCAAGACAGCGTCGCATGAGACGCTATTCCTATATAATACAAAATGGAGCTGACTCGTTAGTCGATCTCTCTCCATATGTCCTTCTGTCCGCCGATGCAAAATTAAAGGCCGTTCAATAGGCTTCACTGCATGAAATCACTTCAGATAATAGATCGATTTTCATAAGAACGACAGAAGCATGAATACAGCTGACTGGAGTGGCTTCACAACAAATGAACATCGGTCGGGCTATCAATATCGATCGATATCGCTGCTTTTGCTCATTCAGAAATTGAGTGCGGAATCACACGAGTACGTTGTAAGTCGTACAAGAAACAATCAATATCAATCGATGAATTCCGGCTTCTAGTCAGAAGAAAGAGACAGTGTACCGAAACAGAAATACGACTGCTCCAAAAAAAGATATGTCCCCAATTGCTAGGACATATCGTGGATGAAATCGAGCTTTCAGATGTCAAGAAGGGAGTATTGGAAATTCAGAATAAGATCGCAGGGAGACCATCTAAACGGCGCACTGTGAGGAGGGTGGCAATTCCGCAACGTTCAGTTATCTGTGGCAGCAACCTGCTCGACAAGTGATTGATTTCCGCAGGACGATGATTTCGGAACTTGTTCGTGTAGATACAATCTTCGGCAGATGATGAACAGTGCTGCAATGCCAGGGCGTTCTTTTGACCTTGAAAATGGGAACTGGGTATTCCATACTGAGCATAGAGAAGACTAGTTAGGTAAAAGGGATTCTGTTTGTATATACCATTTTCACGTCGAATTGGGCACTTTTCAAATCAAACTGGATGCTTTTAAAGTCAAATTGGGCACTCTTCTAAGCTAGCTTTAGGATCATTGAAATCAAGAGAACTCTTCGAAATTGAAAACAGGTTCTTCCATGATAAGCTAGAGACTTTAGAGAAAAGGTTAGAATTTTTTTGTTTAAGAAAAAATTCAACCAAACCTTCTTTTAATCCATCTACCCAATAAGTAAACACCTTGTTTAAAATTCTATAAAATTTTTATTTTTTGAACGAAAATAAGGGTTCAAACTTGATTCAAAAAGCCGAAAGGCGGCCATTTTTAGTGCCAAAAAAGAGATTGCACCGTGTCTTCATATAAGACGTCACGATTTTTATTCGACTGATAGTAGAAACTTTGTTTGCATGGACTTTCACAACTGCAAACGACACAAAAAGAACAACTGTGAGGGACACATATAGGTACATGTCGCGAATATGGACAGCATTGGGAGATGGCGTACGGTAGCCAATCACAACCAAACAGAAGACCAGCCGAACCCACGCCAACCAATCAGAATACTGATCGTACAGCAGGCCTCAGAATGGCACGCCAGTAAGATGCGATCTGATTGGTTGGCGAGCTCCCACCTCACAACGCTGTCCATCTGTCCACACGTACCCACACGTACTTTCACTTTGATGCTTCATGTAAGCTTCACTAGCAATCAAATAAAAATTGCGACGATCTTTTCGACTTTATGGCGCAATATGATCCTTTAATGCGCTATACATACATACCATACATAAGACTGCTCCTTTGCTGTGCTTTGGTACAATTTGTAAATTATTTTTTGTTTCTAAAAATAAAATTTTTTATAAAAGTATTACATTTACTGGAGCAGATGAACTAAAAAAATTCAAAGAATGTTGAACCAAATTTTCTTTGAACAGAAAATTATTCTACCATTTTATTGAGTGTGCAGTTTAACCTGTCTGATGGTCATTACGATTTGGAGATCAGTTCGATCTGATTTTTCAAAAGTCTAACAGCTAGCTCTTTGTTAACTCTTTGTTAAGAGAGTATCCATTTTGATTTGAAATTTGATTTGAGAAGTGTACAATTCAACGTGAAAATGGTGTATGGGTACTAATTCACGATCAAATCTCTCTATCATTTTTAACCGTTCAGGAAAAACATAACCGAAAAATAATCTAAATTTATTTATTTTATTTACTTCAACGACGTCATAGGTACGCACCCTATATGGGCGATAACAAAACCAACGAAAATAGGCTGTGCGACTTAAAAAACCAGGAAAAACATAACACCCTAATAAATAAAATAAACTGAATAAAGCGGCAACTTGAGGAATTCAAGCAAGAATTACAGCAGCCATCCATCTCGTTACGAGGGCCAATATGATTGTAATTAGGGCGTGCCTCAAATGAAAGACTTTCTCTCTAAAGAGACGCTAACTCTGATTAGAAATCCATAAAGCCTAGTCCGATTCCGAGGAAGAGCATGGAACCAGCTAACGAAAAATGGCCTCTTTAAGGGTTAAAATAATAAATATCTATCACAGCCCGAGTAAATCGAAGAACCGACCTATGGCTAGAACAACGGCCAACTAAAGTATATTTCAGTCTCAAATTCGGCTGCCCTCTGGGAATCGATACATGGACGAGAACAAACAAAGGGGACCTGCTGAGCAAACACTCGCCTGATAGCAGTGGGTGATAAGGCCATTTAAGGACCGGGGAAGTGTGGATCGGCAGTAATAAAAGGGTTTCAGGCCAAACAATAACGCGGCACTAGTTCACAATGCGGCGCTCAAGATGAATTATAGTAAGCGACAGCAGATGACGGGATTTACAGTGTAGTATGTTCATCTTCCATCCTGCCGTTCTCAGGCATTCATTTACACCATTTCCATCTCAAATTGGCAACGTTTCAAAGCACGTTAACACATTTGAAATCAACTGAACATCCTTCAAATCAAGATGATCGTCTCCCTAATAACTACAATACCATGCCAGATTCCTGATTCGGATTTCCCACCCAAGCCAACGAAGCATAGAATCCCTTCGGTAACTGACACCTGACTTGTCTGTGAAGCATGATCACTGACTTGTCCATCGACTGGCCGACGTAAGTCACTGAATAGGCTAAATACGCTTTCAAACTGCCTCTACTGCATCCCGAAGAAGTAGAATGCATGGCGCCTTCTATTATAATAAAAGGGATTAATTAGCTAACGCGGCCCTTCATCCTTTATTATCCTTTACAGTTAAGCTGGTTAAGAAACCGCGAAGATATGCTCAGTTAAAACCATAGGACGAAAACGGCGGAAATTTCGAAATCCGACCAAATGCAATTTGAGCTATCAAAAAGCGGAGGGAAAGCCCTCGGCGTCTACAATACCGGACAATACAATATCTTTTGGCCGTTGGGCGAAAAAAGCCTTTCCCTCCGCTTTTCGATAGCTCAAATTGCTTGCCTTAAACAATAAATCCGAGAGATAAAGAGCAAAACCCCGGTAAATGATGTTGATCGATGGCCTACAATACCGCTCCTGCCTTTGGTTTCTGGGCGGAATAAACGCAAAAAACCGCCGTTTTCCCATAACTCCCTTATTCAAAAAGTAAATGTTACCATCCGAATCCAATCTGAGTGATCTATCCAGTGGTGTAGGTACCATCCAGTTGCTCAGGAAAAAAACAGATTCGTTGATCCCTAAAACCTGGACCACGAGCTAATTGCACCGACAGGGTTCAGGTTTCATAGGTCTCAAATCTATTTTTTTTTCCAAAACAGCAGCATAATACCTACATCACTAGATAGATCTCCCGCACTGGATTCGGATGGTAACATTCGTTTTTTAAATAGCCCACTTTTAAGTTAGGGAACGCGGCAGTTTTTTGCGTTTATTCCGCCCAAAAACCAAAATACAGGAGCGATATGTATTGTATTAGGTTGTCCCATAAGTTCCCGCCGTTTTTTTCAACGATTCACTGCAGATTTCGCCGGCGGTCTCTTGCGCAGCGCTGCATAGCTTTCGAGAAAGAGTGATTTGCTCTATCAGAACGCGTATTGCATTTTTTCAGCGTGAAATTTGTCAATTTTTAGGTCGTTGAAGTGAAAAGTGAAAAAGTGAAAAAGTATCCATTTGCGCACTTGTTCTCTCCGCTTAGGTTTGTAATTTTTTGCGCAGTTTTTTATAGCACTTGGAAGACAATGTTCTTTTCTACAAGAATGTGCGTTGCTCCTATTTTCTCACTTGCCCTTTATTGATTTCAAATTGGGAATTCCGACTTTCCCGTCCAAAATTTTACCAAAACTCAGGTTCTGTGGTTGAACTTTTTTGCTTGATGTTATTTGTCGTTTGGAAGGTGATGTCTTGCTCAGTAAGAATTTGTGTCGCGTTTATTGGCTCACGCTGATTTCTGTCGAATACCAACAACTGGAGAAGGGGAAGGAGTTGTTGGTGAAGACGATTTTTCTCTTTTTGGCATTTTGTTGATATTCAAAAGAAATCAATAAACGCGACATATATTCTTATAGACCAAGAGATTCTCTTTCGAATGACATATGACACCAACCCAAAAAGTCCAACCACAGAGCAGGAGCTGTCGGCAAAAACAACCATCCTCCTTCGGACGTCCCAATTTGATGACCTAAAAATCAATAAAGGACACGTGAGAAAACAGGGCCAACACATATTCTTGTAGTACAGAACATTTTCTTCGAAGTGCGGTAAAAAATTGTGCAAAAAATTACAAACCTAAGCGGAGAGAAGCGACTGCGCAGATGGCCACTTTTTCACTTTTTCACTTTTTAATTCAACGACCTAAAAATTGACAAGATACATGATAAGAAAGAAACGCAACAGCTTTCTGATAGAGCAAATCATACACTTTCGAAAGCTATGCAGCGCTATGCAGGAGACCGCCGACGAAAACTGCAGTGAATCGTTGAAAAAAAAAACGGCGAAGACTTATGGGACAACCTAATATAACCTGGTCAGCGCTGAAGACAATCTCCCTCGACTCACATCCAGAGCACAGCTCATAGTATCAACATTTTTAAAATTTACAGGGCGTTTTTCCCTTCATCGGACATTTGAGGCTGGTCCGAAAAATCGGATTTATTTTTCAAGGAAGGTAATTTGAAGACCGCTATCAAAAACGGTGAAAAGGACGTTTTTGCGCTCTTTACACCCAAAGACCTGAAAATACGGCCTGTATTGTACCGTAAGACTCGAACTCTTAATTCTACTCGCTAAGCCATCAAAGTCATCTAAACGACCACCAACAAGGAAGTGCATAATGTCGCCCGCGGCGAGAACGTCGTGGTGACAACGTACGCACATCGGTGGGTACCTCTTTACATGTAAATGGGTGGCTCCTAATTATTTGCGCGAAATTCAAACCGCTACTGTATTTTTGAAAATGGCGGGAGATCAATTGTTAGGATTTTTCTAGAATGAGGGAAGTATGTACAAAAACAAGGCAAGGTGATACACTCAATACCCTCGACAATGAAAGCTTCGCCACATCATTTCGCCGTTCTCCAGCAGAGATCGCTCGAAGACTTCAAATTTCTGCCAGAACAGCACATTGTGAAACAGTACAGAGCGGAAGCAACGGTCGAACCGAGGTAGAGATCTAGCGGACCACGCACTGTGAACACTCTCCGCCTTTGAAAGGTCATCAAAAAAGAATCGACCGAAACAATGGAGTTAGCCTGAATCGGATGGCCTAGACCTTGGGGTTTCCCGTAGAATAGTACAGAAGATCGTCAAACAGGATCTTGGGCTTCGCAGTTATCGTCTTTATCGCGGACAAGCTCTTACGAAAGCTGCCATGCAGATTAGATTGGAAAACTCCAAGTTGTTGCTAAAGGAGATCCAGCAGGGCCGCTTGTCAAACGTCATCTGGACGGACGAGAAGATTTTTACCATTGAAGTGGCACAGAACTCACAGAATCAGCGTCAGTTGCTGCCTCCATCCAGAAATAGGTCTTCTCAACGTCGTGTTCTCAACAGGACTCTTTTCCGAAATCTGTAATGGTATGGGGTGGCATTGCCCTGGACAAGAAGGCTCCTTTGATTTTCGTCGACCGTTCAGTGAAAATCGACGCTGAAGTCTGCCAAGAAAAGATCCTGCGCGATGTTCTTCTCCCCTGGGTTAAAACTTTGTCAGTGGTCAATGCGTTCTCCAACAGGACTGGGCACCTGCTCATTCTGCGAGAGTCACTTCCCTGGGTACTGGACGAAGGACTTCTGGCCACCTCGCCTGCTCTGATGGATTTCGCTGTGGGGCTGCTTACAGCAGAAGGTCTCCTCGAAGAGTCACCAAGTTTGAACGCTCTCAAAGCTTCACTTCAGAAGGCGTGGGACGATATCGACGTCACTTTCCTCCTGTGGCCCACAGTGATATCGGTGGAGAAGAGAATGAAGGCCTGTATTGCTGCAAAAGGAGCTCATTTCGATCATCTTCTCGTGTAAATGGTTCTTAGGCATTGTTCTATATAAAAGTTGTATCAGATGGTATAACTGTTGTTTTTGTTGAAGTTATAATACGCGCAAATAATTAGGATGCACCCTGTATATACCATTTTCAGTTCAAATTGGACACTCTTCTAAGCTCGCCTAAGACTTTTTAAATCAAAGAGAACTTTCCGAATTGCAACAACCTTTATACAGGTTGACTACAGACTCAATAAAATGGTTAGAAAAAATTTTTGTTCAAGGAAAATACAGAATAACTTTTTTGAACTTTTTTTTACTTCAGCTGCCCGAATGAGTGTAATAATTTTATAAAATTTTTACTTTTGGAGAAAAAAGAACAATTTGTATTTTGTTTTAAAGCGCAGCAAACATAAAGTGTACTTAAAGACCGGATTGCGCGTAGTAAAAATTTTATAAAATTATTACACTTATTCGGACAGCTAAAGTAAAAAAAGTTCAGAAAAAGTTATTCTAAATTTTCCTTGAACAAAAATTTTTTCTAACCATTTTATTGAGTCTGTAGTCAACCTGTATAAAGGTTGTTCAATTCGGAAAGTTCTCTTTGATTTGAAAAGTCTTAGGCCAGCTTAGAAGTGTCCAATTCGGTTTGAAAAGTGTCCAATTCGACCTGAAAATGGTATATATACGTCTCCCACCTCGACCTGACCTCCTTCCTCAATAGCCATCTGGTATTTGGTTGGCCGAAAGTCCTGGCGGCTTCGACTGGTCCACTTCAAACGATCATAACTTTATTCATACTCACCGGATTCAGTCGAAATAAGCACCATTCGAATCAGCACACTTTTTCCAACGTAATACTTTTTGAATAATTCCATCAAGAAATGCTGTTTTGCGTGGTCTTGGTTTGCAAAGGCTCTATCGTTAGGTAGGTTCCGACAATGTTTAAAAAGATGGCAGTTGGTTGGCGCAAAGTCAAAAACGAGGCGTTTTGATTCCGGGAAAGCAAGGAGAATCAGATTTCGAAACGCGACTATTTCTGGCGATCAGTCAAATCGTGCGGCACCCACCTCCGCGCTTTTTCCCCTTTCCGAAGCGTTTCAAGCCATTGGCAACAGCAGTTTCACTGAGTCCTAGACCTTTCGCAATCTCACGGACTGTTTGCGATGGATTAGCTTCCACGAAGGCTTTCAAATCGTCTTCCTGAATTGCTGTAGTTCTGACGCTTCGGTGTGCATCTTTCACGGTTGAAATCTCCAGAACGAAACTTCTCGAACCACCATTTCACGGTCCTTCCTCCAACACTATTTGGCCCCCTCATACGGTTGATTTGCAGGGTTGTTTCGACGGCGGATTGGCCTATTTTGAAATTGAAACGAATTATCGTTCGGGCGTAATTCAACAAGTCTTCGGAGAAACAGAATGTTTAAGCGTACAGGTGAAGCACAAATTAATCCGTCATATAGAGGGAAGAATTCCGTACTAGACGTTATTAAAAATGCGAAGTAGTTTGAATATTGATTCAGTAAAGAAAGAAAAGCGGTTGCGGAAAAGCCGCCAGAGCTTTCCAACCAACCTAATACCTTTTTGCGCAGTGACGGTCACCCATGTTTCTTGGTGGTGCTTATTGGGACGTATTTATTTCAACAGCAAACTCAACAACATCAACAACAACTTAGCAAAAGACTACAAATTGTAGATAACATTGGGTAAGTAAGATAAATCTCTCAAGAACTCTAACAGTTGGCAAGTCGAGGATGAGCCATGCACATGTTTTTGGGCCGAAAACCGACCTACTGGCCCCGATAGTCAAAATCCTACAGCAGTAATAAGAACTGGAACATCTTCGCGACGCCATGTCACGCATCACAGACGACAGCGACGACGAAGATGACGATGACGACGACGACATCTGACTGGCCGGCCGGCCGGTCGAAGAAGAACGTCGAAAGCGATTTGCGGCGCGTTGACACTGCTGACTCATAACCGGCTCGTAACTCTTCCTGCACAATCGTAAACTGGACCTTAGCAGTCGTCGAGTCCAGTGTTAGCCTAGACAGGGGGCTATTCATCGATCGATAGCCGTCTCGATCTAGAACTTGACGATCTTCTTCTTCGGCTTCGTCTCCAGGTTGTCTTTAGGCAGTTCGTCGTCAAGAACGTCTTCTGCATCAGCTGACGACATCGCCGACATCACACGCACTTTCACTTCTGGAAAAAAGAGGACTCCTTTACTGAGAACACTTGAAAAACTACTGAATTTCCTTTTAGTCGAACATCTTAGAATGCGCCACGCTTTGCACGTTGTGTTGGCGTTCCGAAGACATTTAAGGCACTTCTGGTTCCCGGACAAGTCGAATCCCTTTAACGGATCAAGACCGGTGCAAGACAAGACTTCACTGGCCGGGTGCAGCATCGAACTTTAAACTCAGGGTCCATTAATTGCTACCATTCTGGCGGGACTTGGATCCAACCCCCACCCCGACGTGCTCTAGAAACGACCTTACGGAAGTGCTGTTATATGTGACGAGCTCTACACGAGGTTGGTAGACGGATTTTTACTGTCTAACGTTTCGGCGAGATCGCTTCATTCAGAGCCTGAAAGGGGCCAAATCAATGAGACGTTATCCCAACAAATATCGCCCCAACCCTACAGAGTTCAGTGCCATATTCTACAGAACGAGACCAATAGAATGAGAGAGAGAGAGAGAGTCCAAGTGCCCCACTTGACCTTAGTCCACCGAAAGACCAGAAGTAGCGCAGGACAGACGAGAGCTGCGAGACAGCAACTAGAATACCGCTCCTGTATTTTGATTTTTAGGCGGAATAGGAGCAAAACTCCTGTATTCGCCGATTTCTCATAATCCTCTTCAAAAGGGCCTAATCAAAAAACAATGGTTATCATCCAACTCCAATGTGGCGATCTATCCAACGATGTAGGCATCATGCAGTGGTTTTAGAAAAAATTGATTCGAGACTATAAAACCTGGACCCTCACGATTCAGTTATCTCGAGCGATAGAGCGAGGATCGCCGTCGTAAGGTTTTACAAGTCACCAAAACTAGATCTTTCTAAGACCACTGGATGACACCTTCATCGTTCGATAGATCAGCCACATTGAACTCCGATAGTAACGCTTATTGCTTGAACAGGCTCCTTTGAAGAGAGTTGTGGGTAAACGGCGAAAACGGCAGTTTTTGCGCCTATTACGCCCAAAAATCAAAAGACAGGAGGGGTTTTGTATTAGGTTGGCAACTAATTTCGTGGACTCTCAAGAATCTTCAGCAAAACTCTTTATTAACAAATAACTAATGACAATCTTTAATCAAAATAAGATCCCTCAGAACGCAGAAGTGCTTCTCATATATCAGGTAGCTGGTCTATCCCACGGCCATGGAGTTATTGTGCTTTTAAGGCCAAGAATCTTTGGAGGTGCATTTTGACCCGGTCCACATTATTAAATCGTCTTCCAACCAAGAAGTACTGCACCGAACTAAAAATGTGGTAGTCACTCGGCGCAAGGTCTGAGCTGTAAAGTGGGTGAGTTTGACGCTTTCAGTCAAGGTCTTCTATTTTTTGAGGCGTCCGGTTCGCTACGTTCCCTCCGTTTGGTGGTGTCAAGAAGGTACTATCTTCTGGGAGCTCATCAAGAACGGTTCCAGCATTAACGCTGTAATCTACTCTTCTCAACCTGGCCGCACGCAGGCTGAACTCCGCTGGAATCGGTTCAGACAGATTTTCAGGAGCGAAATTATTTATCAGCAAGATAACGCCAGATCACACGTCACGAATCGGGAGCTTCAAAAAATCGAAGACCTTAGCTGGGAGCATCTAACTCACCCACCTTACAGCCCAGGATGTGCGCCAAGTGGCTAGTACCTTTATGGCACGCTTCAGCACTTCTTGGTTGGAGGACGATTTATTAATGTGGACCATGTCAAAATGCACCTCCAAGGATTCTTGGCTGCAAAAGCACAAGAATTCTACAGCTGTGGGATGGGCCAGGTAGCTGATAAATGGGAAGCAGTCCCACGTTCCAATAGATCTTACTTTGGTTGAAAACTGTTATTTGTTATTTGTTTATGAACACTTTTGTTGAAGGCGCTTGAGAGTCCACGAAATTAGTTGCCAACCTAATAGTTGCTGTCTCGCACCACTCGTCTGTTCTGGGCTGATTCTATTAGGTTGTAACGAATTAAATGGCACTGGCTCGCGCCATCTTTTGGCGCGTCTTTACGCATTTGATCAAGAACAAACCGTAACATGTGGCATATCATTTAGAAGCGCAAACTTTGCTCTACCGGAGAGTACCAAATTTTCTATGTAAAAGTGGGAAAACTTTAGAGTTTTATTGACTTTTTTGCAGATGGACAAAAGGGTAATCCGAGGCATTTACTTGTATGAATTCAAGCTGGGCACTACAGCTAAGGAGGCGGACGAGAAGATCAACGCCGCATTCGGTCAATGATGTTCCACAATTCGGACGGCGTATCGTTGGTATCAGAAGTTCCGGAATGGAGATGAGAGCTTGGAAGAACATGAAGGTCGTGGGAGGCATAGTGATGTTGATGAGGACAAGCTGAGAGATGTGGTAGAGGAGGATCCACACAAAGGTACCAGGGAGATAGCGAAGGTTCTTGGCGTCAGTCACAGCACAGCTGCCCGGCATCTGAAGGAAATTGGAAAGACCAAAAAACTGGAAAGATGGGTGCCTCACGAGCTGTCTGAGGAGCAAAGAAACCGACGATATGAGATCTCGTCCGCACTGCTTCTACGGAACGGAACGGACCCATTCCTTGATCGCATCGTAACCTGTGACGAGAAATGGATAATGTACGACAACAGGCGACGATCGGCACAGTGGGTGGACAGCGATGAGAGCCCCAAGGTTTTTGCGAAGCCGGAATTGCACCAAAAGAAAGTAATGGTGACAGTATGGTGGTGTTCGCTGGGAATTATTCACCACAGCTTCCTCCCTCCCGGTGAATCCATCACGGCAAAGAAGTACTGCATTGAAATTGAAGAAATGATGAAAAAGTTGAAGGATATCCGGCCGGCCTTGGTAAACCGAAGGCGAGTTCTCCTTCTGCACGACAATGCTCGCCCCCATGTAGCACGAATGACGTTGCAGAAATTGAATGAGCTGAGCATTGAAACTCCACCACATCCTCCGCTTTCTCCCGACCTCTCCCCAACAGACTACCATTTCTTCAAGCATCTTGGCGACTTCTTGGTAGGGAAAATATTCAAATACCAACAGGATGCCGAAAGTGTCTTCGAAGATGTCGTCAAATCCAGAACTTCCGATTTTTATGCTACTGGGGGAAAAAAGCTTGTGTCACGTTGGCAAAGATGTGTAGAATCAGAAGGTTTTTATTTCGATTAATAGACTTGCCTACAAGCCGAGATATTAACTGTTCAAATTTACAGTGGTTCAGTGCCATTTATTTCGTTACAACCTAATATATTGGTCCTTCTATGGACTACGATCAGGTACGGCAGTTTGACTTTCTCTTTTCTGGTCCCGTTCTATAAAATTTGGCACTGAACTTTGTAGGATTGAGGAGACGTTTGATGGGATAACTCCTAATGGATTTGTCCCCTTTCAGGGTCTGAAGAAGATGATCTAGCCGAAATGTTGGCCAGTAAAAAGCCATCCACCAAACTCTTGTACAGCTCGTCACTTACAACTGCACTCCACAATGCCGAGCCTCATATAGAGCGATCAAACACTGCAGAACACATTCTGGGGTCCATGTCGCAAACATGGGCAGCACTGGGAGGAGCGAGCGAAACCACCCTTCCTTCAGTCCATTATAGGTGATCAACGCCAGTGCAGAAAGGGTGTCTTCCAGTGGACAGGGTTCATCACGAACAAGTCCGATAACGGTCAAGCGAGCAGCCTATTCATAACAACCAGGGACCGGATTTATCAACGACTTACAGCTAATTAAGAAAGAAAATACAGCTTTGGGCCACAATGTCTTCTTGAAAATTTAAATATTTTTGAAATTTCAGAAGTGTGTTTGTTGATTAAATTGGGACAGTGGGTAAAAGATGGCAATTTTTTCGACACTTCTCGGCCGTCGAGTTCCAACGAAAGCCTTTGCTGTGCACCAGACGGCACTCATCTATATTCTGATGCTTTTCAGGACGCATCGTGTTTTGATCAGAGAGGGGTAAACTATGTGTGTTTTGGTTGGCGAGTGCGTGTTTGGTTGGTGGTATGGGGCCAGATTCATCAACGACTTACTGCAATTTAACAGAGAAAATACAGCCGAAATTCCTCATAGCGCGGCTAAATGTTTCACCATATCGCTTGATAAGCCGCACTATCAGTGATTTCGATTGTATTTTCTCTGTTAAATTGTTGTAAGTCGTTGATGAATCTGGCCCCAAACCACCAATCAAACATGCACTCGCCAATCAGGATACACACCGTTTACGCCCTCTCTGATCAAAATACGATGCGTCCTGAAAGGCATCAGAATATAAATGAGTGCCGTCTGGTGCACAGCAAAGGCTTTCGTTGGAACTCGACGGCCGAGAAGGGTCGAAAAAAAAATGCCATTATTTTACCCATTATCCCAATTGAATCAACAAACACACCTTTGAAATTTTAAAAATATTCAAATTTTCAAGAAAACATTGTGGCACATTGGTCAAAGCTTATTCTAGAATACAGGTAGGCATCGGTTCTTTTAGCACGTTTAAAGAAGAGATTGCGCCGCGCTCTTGTCTAACTCGTTGCAATTTTAATTTGATTCATAACGAAAGTGCAACTTACTTGACAAGGTGAAGAAAAGATAGGTGTTTTTTTTAAATAATTTTTGATGAACCGCTAACAGGTGTGTAATTCCAGGCAGTGATGTCAATCAAATTAAAAACACGACATCCTGAACGAGTGCATGGAGCAATCTCTTCTCTTAGCATTACTAAAATTGCTGCTTTTCTTCTCTTTGGGAAAAGGTCAAAGCAATTATTTTTTCTATAAAAATTATTTTTTATAGAATATCAAAAACTTTCGAACATTGTGTTCACTAATTGGACAGTTGAAGTTGAAAATTCCAAAAAATATCACACTATGTTTTTTATACTAAATTTTCTTGGACAAGAAGTTATTCTGGCCCTGCTGAAGGGTCTCTAGATTAATCTGGAAGAGGCTCATTTTGACTTGGAAGATATTCAGTTTGACTCCAAAAGCGTCAAGGGTGCTTAGAAGAGCCTTTAATTTGAAAACAGACCAATTTGTATTGAAACAAAATGCTCAATTTGGTTCTAAAAGTGTCTATTTTGTTTGAAAGGTGTCCAATTTGAGCCTGGTGACGAGGGGTTCTGTGGTATTTCTGAGAGTCAGGATTGCGATGGGAGGATTAGAAGGACGAATTTGCGCGTTACACTGTCCTTCTCGCATTCTTCCAGTCTTTAGTTGTGAGGAAGCCAAGGTCTTTGGGAAACAGAGCGGCCTGCATTGTACGTAGAGGATCGAATAACAACTGCATGTCAAGTTCGTAGCGCAATTTTGAATGTTCACGTGGGGTTGTAAGAAACCCGAGCTAATTTCTCAAGCAATTTGGCAAAATAGCACCGTCATATGAAAAGCACACGCGGCCTGGGGTTATAATACCTCCATTCTATACCATATTATACCGCTTTCAAGCCAAATTTTGGCACTTTTCAAATCAAAATCAAATCAATTTGAAAAACTGGCTTGAAAGCGGTATAATACGGTTAGAATGGGAGTATTATAACCCCAGGCCGTCGTGTGCTTTTTAAATGACGGTGTTATTTTGCCAAATTGCTTGAGAAATTAGCTCGGGTTTCTTACAACCCCTATTAGACATTCAAAATCGCGTTACGAACTTGACCGCATACAGTTATTCGGCCCTTTCCGTACTATGCAGACCTCCCTATTTCTGAGGAGCTTGGTTTTGTCACAAATTAGGACTGGAAGAATGCAAGAAGAAGACTGTGCATCATAAGGTAACGCGCACCTTCTTCCTTTTAATCCTGTTATCGCAATCATGACCCCTCTCAGAGCTACCACAGAGCTCCATTGTCACCGGACTGACCCTCAAAACGCCCGCGGTCACTTCATCTTCTCGACAACGACGCTCCGAAAAAGTGCACGCGCGTGGTGTTTTGCCGGTGACCCGCGCGGGTGAACTTCGGCACAATTAATGACAGTTCTTGCAAAAAACGCAATAAACCCGCGCACCCAATCTCCTCGATCTTATCACCGCCGACGTGACCTCGGCGCCAGCGCCAGCACCTGTCTGTACTGACCAGAAAAGCGGCCGCGCAGTCATAACTACCTGACGCCACGTCAATGCTGTCGAACTGTCGCGCACGGGGGATGTGCTAATCACGGGTTGCGAACCCGAGCACATTGTAAACTCCACCACTTCACAATGCTGATGCAGATTTTACTGCACGTACCACCATCATAAGGACCAATGATAGGGCCAAGGCAGGGTGGGACCCATAATTCCATCATCTTCGGATAGAAAACGGTTGCTTCTGGACCCAAATGACTACAAGTATGTAGGCAGTGCAATGGATAACACTCACTCCGTTCGTCCTGCTTCTGCTTCTGCTCTGCCAGTTCGGGGCAGTCGCGCTTCAGATGCTTCGTCGAACCACACACATTGCAGCTGCCACCTGAAGAACACACGTTTATAATGGCTGACGTACAATGGCAATAGCGCAGAGTAACGGAAATCGCACCATCTGGGTAGATTCCGTGGGCATTCTGCTCACAGTCTCTTGACAAATGACCTTGCTGTCCGCATATGAAACACGAGGCGAAGGGAAACCCTGAAATTAGTGATTCAAGGCTCAGAATTATTTATTATTTATCCAATACGCAGTTTTAGATGCTAATGTAATGTGAGAGCATGGTAGCCTAGTCAGAAAAGGCGCCGCTAGTCGCGTGCACGCCGAACTGAGTTTCTTGGTTCTGATCCCACCCAAGCCAACCAGGCCTTACATCCCTGAAATGGACTGAATAGGAACCCGAATTGTCTGTAAAAGGTAAAACACAGCTGAGTTGTTGTATAAGCCAAATAAGCAAACATCCTTCACAAGATTCCGTAGAAGTAGATTGCACGGCGCGTCCTGTGAAGGGATTTACTACGCTGAGCTTTGTTCCTTATTCATATTTAGTGGTGAACTCCAGAAGCACGAACGAGAATTGTTAAAGATTTAGTTATTGTGCTATTTTCTAGTGGGCGCGTGTAGCGCAGTCGGCGGAGGTGCCGGCTGTCGCGTGCACCCGACACCAGGTTCCTGGTTTGGATTTCCCGCCCAGGCCAACCAAGCCTTCAATCCCTCCGGGATAGTTCAATCTACGAAGGATAAAGCGGTGACTTCTTCATCGAGTGGTCACCACACATCACTGTATGGTCAAATACGCATTTAATTCGCCCCACGACATTCCATAGAAGTAGAATGCGTGGCCCATCCGGATCTATCCTAGTCGGGGGGGGGGGCACATAACTAAAAAGCAATAAAACAATAAAACAATAACAATAACTAACACATAACTAACACTAACTAACTAAAACTATTATATGTGACAAATTCACTCAAGACTTACAGAGCGGTTCCTACAGAACAACACAGGACCTAAACAAGAAAAAGTCACAAAGAAAAAAAAACAACGAAAAAATAGCATTTGTTACGGTTGTAAGGAGGCAAAGTTGTGTGCCATCCTCATCACCATGTTAGATCCTGGTTATAGCATGTCAAGCGACGGTCAGCACGCGGCATGACTTTATTCCGTCGCTCTTTGCCCGTTGAGACGGTTGTAAACCGCGGCGATTATTTTTTGTTTGCTCGTCCGTTTTTGCTTTCTTTTAGGTTAGGTTTCGTTCTCTAGGAGCGGCGCGGTAAGTATTAATTCATTTTGTTGCCTAATTTTTAGTTATGTGTCCCCCCCCCCGGACTAGGATAGATCCGTCCATCCCAAAAGGGACTGACTAACGCCGTTCTTTACCCTTTACCTTATTTCTTCAGCACACATCCCCTAGTGGAGTAGACTGAGGGAAGCGGATTTTGGGGTTCCTTCTATTGCTTGAAGAGGACTCTTGAGGGGCTCTCTATTTGTAGGTAACCTTTTCAAAAATTTCCATCGAATTTTGTAAGGCACAGACGATATTTTATGGGACAAGTCCTCTGTCTGCGATTTGATCCTGTCAAGCTCTGAGGAGAGCAAGAAATCCGCTACAACAGTTCGAGCTCGTTCTAATCTTCTTGTTCTGTTCTCAATTGATCCAGCTTTGGGGCACCTTCCTCATGCTAATCTCTTCGTTAGCCATTGCACTGTGAACTATGCGTCAGCCTTAACACAAATGACGAGTGCTTATTGTACTGTTTGGCGCGTGGTAGCGCAGTCGGAGGAGGCGTCATTTGGTTCGGATCACGCCTAGGCCAACCAATCCTTCCATCTTCGCCGCCTTCTCAGGGGTAGTAGAGTGAACACGAGAGTTGTCTGGTAAAGATAAAGCACTGAAATATTCATCGCTTTACCGCCGCAAACCAGCGTATGTAGAGCCAACACCTGCACTAAAAATTGCCTTCACGGTATGTCGAAAAAGTAGGATGCCTGGCGCATCCCAAGTGGGAGTCGCTTCACTCAGGCTCCCATTCATTTCCATAATCTCCGTATCCTCAACTCTTTCGAGTCAAAACCGAACCGTTATGGTTCCCATCTGTCTGAGTGGTACCTAGAGCAACAAGTATCCAGAAGGGGAAGTTGAAAGAGCAGAAACCGCGATCAGCACCTAAAAGCTCTTCCAAACGAACGAAGAAGAGATCGCTATCAATTGTCGGATGGGATGGACCGCTGCAGCCACAAAAGCCACGTGTTCGACCACAAACTCTCGTAAATGCAAATGATCTCCGACGTCTCAACGAGGCCAGCCGAACCGGCTTACATCGTCGTGTCTACAGTCTTCAGAATCTCAAATTTATTCACTATCCCACGTCAAACGGGCCCGACCGCTCTCAAGTCTCGTCCACGGACGACGTCTTGAACCTAGTTCGACGAAAGAAAGTGCAGGAAAGGGCAACGCCTTTTGGCGGACCGGCTCGGGGAACAGCTCCTACTGTTAGGAGCATCAGAATGACGACCTTCACGCAGGAGGCGAAACGATGTCTTTCTCCCATTGTCCTTTACGCGCACCGGATAGACGGACGATCTAAGAGTCAGATAACCGCAATTACCGACTGACACATCGGCTGCTCAGCCGGCACATCCAATCGACAGCCACCTGTGCGCGCAGTCATGCGCAGCAACACGTCGCGAGCCCCGAGCCCGGACGGGAACGCGCTGGGCAGGGGTGAAAGGTCTCCATTCGGGGAGAACCAGAACGAACGTTCGCCTCGAAAAATTGAGAAAAAAAACAATCCTGCGTCACCGCCTCTCTACTCATAGCATACACCGTTTCCACGAGTAATTTTTCAATTCAAATCGGACAGTTTTCAGATCAAACTGCACACCCTTCTAAGCTAGCTAGATGCTCTTGAAATCAAATTCCACCTTCCATACAGAATCCAGATTCTCCGTCAAGGTTGGAATAGTTTTCTGTCCAGTCAAAATTTAACACAACTTTCTTCGAGATTTTTTTTTTTTTGAAAATTCAACTACCCTAATAAGTTGACACGATTTTTATTTGATTGATAGCAAAAAAATTGTTTGCGTAGAACTGTTATATTTGTCAACGATATCACATAAGCAATTGCAAAAAACGCATATTTATACCATTTTCATGCCGAATTGAACACTTTCAAACCAAATTGGACACTTATCAGATCAAATTTGGCACTTTTCTCATGAAACTGGACGCTCTTCTAAGTTAGCCTAATCGTAAGACTTTTGAAATCAAGCGAACTCTTCCAAATCGGAATGAGCTTCTTATACATTAAACCAGAGACTCTCCCAAATGGTTAAAATAATTTTCTGTTCAAGGAAAATTTTAGTGCAGCTTTCTTTGAAGTTTTAATTTACTTCCCACTAAGAGAACACATAGTTTGAAATTTTATAAAAATTTTAATTTTTGAGAAAACAGTGACTTGAAGCTTGGCCTATAGAGCAGAAAGGCGGCCATTCTCTATTGCCAAAACGGAGATTGCGCCATGCCCCCACCGAAACTTCGCGATTTTTATTCGATTGATAGCAAAATTTCAGTTTGCAAACGATGCAACATAAACAATTGTAAAAACACACATATCCTAACTTTCTTGGTGCATTACGCAGTATTTACACTGAATAAAAAATAAAATAAAAAATATAAAAAAAACATTGCGGGTTCCTTTTCGAGCGCTTGGCGCGATCCTTTCTTTCAATGCATCACATGACTACTGCATTGCTGTTCTCTAAATCAAGCTTCAAATCATTGATTTTTATAAAATTATTACACTTACTGGGGCAGGTAAACTACAAAACTTCAAAGAAAGTTATTCCAAAATTTTCCTAAACAAAAAGTTATTCTAACTATGTCGTGGTGACTTCGAAAGCGTCAGCTAGCCAAGATGTCACGGTTTTACTCGGCTGACGTTTCGGCCTTATCACCCTCGTCGAAGCCTACAAGGCCAGAAACGTGTACGACTATGCGAGAATCGAAGATGGAGTACACTATCTTCGTGAGTCTGTAGTTCAACCTACCTAAAAGTCATTTCGATTTGGAAGAGTTCGCTTTGATTTCGAAAGTTCTAGGCCACCCTAGAAGAATGTTCAACTTCATATGAAAAGTGTCCGACGTGAAAATGGTATATTCATCTTCCACCACGAAGGCTCGCCGTCGTTGACTCTCCAGGTTCCGGTGGCGTCTGAGAGTCAAAATGCCATTCCAGTTCTTGAATTTGGCTACTACAGAATGTCTCCCTTCTCTTCTACAGTGCTGTTTTGCTTAATCGAGTTCTTTAACTTTTTCACATGGTAGATTCTGTTCTATTATTCGTCAAATTTATTTGTTGCGTTTTTTTTGCTGCTATTTGGCGTGTTGAACACATGGGACATATCATGTTTTCAAACTTCATTGTTTAAGGAAAAATAATGGTTTGAAGCTTGTTTCAGCGTGCAGGAAGGCAGTTGTTTTAGTGCTAAAAAAGAGATTGCGCCAGGCGCTCGTTCAGGACGTCGCGATTTTGATTTGATTGATGGCAAAAAAAAATTGTTTGCGCGGAACTACTTGTCAACGGTACCACGAAACCAATTCCAGAAAACACACGTATATTCACTTTTTGTTGAATCAAGTAAGCAGCATAAGAATAAGGATAAAGGACGGCGTTATTCAATCCCTTTTGGGAAGCGCCACGCTACTTCTACGGGATATCGTGGAGGCGATTTGAATGCGTATTTGGCCATAAAATGACTTGCGGTGGCCAACCGATGAACAAGTCAGCGCTTTATCCTTCCCAGACAGGCCTGGTACCAATTCACAGATCCCGGAGAAATGGAATGCTTGGTTGGCCTGGGCGGGAAATCGGAACCAGGAACCTGGTATCGGGTGCACGCGACCGTCGGCGCTTCCTCCGACTGCGCTACACGCGCCCCAAGTAAGCAGCATATACACAATCAGTAAAAAACCGCAATAAACTAGAGGAGTGTGTGGCGCGATTCCTTATCTTAATGGGCTATACTAAAATTACCGATATTTTCACTCTAGAAAAGCTTTAAACCAAAATCCTTTCTCAAAAATAAAAGAACTTATACAATCTCAAACAGTGTGTTCACTTATCTGAGCATGTGAAATAAAAAAATTCAAAGAAGTCGTACTGAATCTTCTGCGGAAAAATGATTGTAACCTTCTCGGAGGGTCACTACTTTAATCTGAAAGACGCTCATTTTGACTTAGAAGATGCTCAATATGATTTCAAGAACGTCAAGCTTGCCTGGAATCGAATTCAATTTGACTTGTAAAGAGTCTAAACTGATTTGACTTGTGTCCAATTTGACATAAAATTGGTAAAAATTACAAAATCTCACTGTCTAAAGAAGGGGAAGGCAGGAAGTTCTGGAACTGACTGGTCAAGTAACTTCTCCGAACATATGCAAGGCCCAGATTTTTTTTTTCAAAAAAAGGAACAGCTCTGGGATCTACTCTAATCGGAGGGGGCATATAGTGCTTTGCGTCTCCAATCCCTTGCTTAAGTTTCTACGAGAGCTTCAGCTTTTGTCCATTATACGAGGGCTTTCCATTAAATTTAAGGGATATAGTTGTATTGATGGGCGTGTGTAGCGCAGTGGGACTCAGTGCCGGCTGTCGTGTGCACCTGATATCTGGTTCTTGGTTCGGATTTCCCGCTCAGGCCACACGAACCTTCCATCCCTCTGGCGTCAACGAATTAGAATCAAACTTGTCTGGGAAGGATAAAGCCTTGAGTCTTTCATCGGTTGGCCACCACAAGTCATAGTGTGGCCAAATACGCATTCAAATCGCTTCCACGACATCCAGCTGAAGTAGAATGCGTGGCGCACCCCAAAAAGGGGAATGAGTAACGCCGTGCTTTATCCCTTTATCTCAATTTACTTGTCATAAGGTATGTAGTTGTCGAGAGCGACATTAAGTCTTGCTCTGCTGATTTTTCTTATGTAGCTGTTTCTTTTGTGAAAGATATGGCTCGCACCCCAAAAAAAAAATAAATATAAAAACCTCTTGCTCTATCTCCCGAAAGTACAATGACACGGAATCGCCTTGCCTTTTCAGAATTTTAGAAAGAAAACGCAAAATTTGTTTTTATGGCGCCTTAATGGGTGGATTTCTTCAAACCAGGCAGAACCTCATTCCTGTCGCGACCCACATATGGGTTAAACTTCACGAACGAACGAACATCATGGCAGTCAATCAGCTCGAAGCCAATAAATCTCCTAAAGCCACCGCAAGCAAGCGACCGGTCTACGTCTGAAAGCACGACCGTTCGTCAACCGTAGAAAAGACCTCATTGCCTCCGCAGAAGAGAAAAAACATACGCTGAGCGTCGTAAACCCTCCATTCAGAGCGCCACCAAACCTGTCCATCTACATGCCGCGTGATAGCCGAATAGGATTAACGAAATCACATCGACTGCGCAGAATTCATGCGAAACGTTAAGCGCGAATCTAACCGGCTCTTGCAGGAGACGTACGGAGTGCATGAAACATTCTCCACGGATAGAAACGCCGCATAAAGCAGAAGGGGTTGAGAAAAACGGGCGTAGAGGACGTTCACATTTGGGGAAGACAATTTTTTCTAGCTTTGAAGATGCTGGGAAGGGGTGGAAGAGGTATATTTGTTGGCACCAAATGGAGCAATGTCTCCAGAGATCGGGACGGAATCCCTTGAGGACTAGCTAATCCTCAGCTCTCTTACAGATCTCACCATGAACACATAGCGTTCTAGCACTATCCTAACACTATCCTACACGCTCTCATAACCATGTTTTGTTGGAATCAAAACTTTAGCGTCAGACGGGACTCGAACTCGCACCTCCTGCTAACCTTCTACTAGAGAGAGCATTCCCGCCCGGTCAGCAGGAGGTGCGGGTTCGAGCCCCGCCTGGCGCTAGACTTTTGATCGCAACAAAACATCGTTGTGAGAGTTTGCAACCTCGACATCAGCCACTTGAGGCCAGAAAAACCGGCTTAAATCAATTCTATCCCACGATGTTTGACTTTAGCTTTCCAAGCACTGACGAAGGCGAAACGACCGAAACGTTACCCAAATAAAGACGTTAACGTTTGTAGGACTAGCATGTATTCACGCACAAAGCAGGATTACTGCCTGCAGTACCAATATTCACCGAGAATATTGTCAGAATTTGTGGAAATTTCAAGGAAAAGGAAAATCCAGAAAACTGGCAGCGAACAATAGAACCCCTTAAAAGCAGTGAAATGAATTATGCTACTAAATGTGCTAGAAGCAGAAGAATACGCCTGAGTTCTTAGATATACCCATTACAATACCGTGATTCACCGTGGTCAATACCCTACTGTATGCCATTTCCACTTTAAACTGGGCACTTTTTGATGTGAAACCGGACACTTTCAGTAATAAGTCTACATTTTGCAAACAAAGTCAAAGTACCTAAAGACTTTAGATAGACATTGTCCAACAAAGTTATAATCATCTCTTTGATTTCACGTTTATTTCCCTTTTTCCTTTATTTTCTATTTTCACTTTAAACTGAACTCCTACATTCTAAACTGAACACTTTTTAAGTGAAACCGGATACTTTAGTAATAAAGCGTACATTTTGCCAACCAAGTCAGACGTACCTAAAGTCTAAAAATACCTCTGTAACAATGTTGAAGTTATCTTTTTTAAACAGAAACTACAAAAAAACCAACTTTGCAGAGCGCCCTAAGAAAAAATAACTACCCCGATGGACAAAAACACGAAACCACCATTCCAAACTGTTTAACTTCAAGTAACTAGTATTAACGCTGTCAATCAAATAAACATTTTAATGTTACAGAAGAGCGCAAGACAATCCCTTCAGTCTTCAGAATCATAACGATGTTTTGTTGCAATAGATGAATAACAATTATACAACCGCTCAAACAAAATACTCGCTTTTTCAGAAAACGACGTAAAGACAGTCCTCAGTACAGAATTTTACGGTTTTCATCTTCTTAAAAACGCCTAATTTGGAGTGAAAAGTGCATGCCTTAGCACATCTAATCTCAACACTGAATCCCAGTTGATTTATTGGGAGGAACCCCATTTACGAAAAAATACCCCACCTTTGACATGCTTCCGTGGGCATTTGTATATGTTGTGTTCAGTTGAACCGCACTTGAAGCAGATTCCGTCTCCTTGAGTGACGGCAACGTTGCCAACCGCATGCTCTTCTTCGCCTCGATTTGGACAATCCGCGAGCACATGACCTTGCTTACGGCAGTGAAAGCACGCCTTGTTGCTGAAACGGTAAGGAGTAGACGTCAGACAACGCTTAATCAAACTTCATTAACACAGACGGGAGTGAAATTTTGGAATAAATATTCACTGAAACCGCAATATCTAGCATATCAGCGTTCCTGGGTGAAAAACGGAGGATATGAGAGCAAATACGATGAAAGTCCAACATTAAACAGCGTTATATTTAATCTATGCCATGGGTGAGCAAGGGTTCAACTCGTCAACCAACCATTCAATCAAGCAATTTGGAAGCGATTTAACGAGAAGTGCGAATGGTCTGTCTATGCATTTGGCTGGCTCTCTTAAGATTTAGTGCTTCAGTATTCGGTTAGTGAAGACTGGAGAACGACAATCGAGATTCTGGTGGTTCTCTTGCGAAACCCTGAATATGTTTTTGCTCACCAAACTTCGGAATGCTATGGGAAAAGGCAGTTTCATCTATAGCCGTCCAAAAGGCCGGTCCAGCTGCTAGTCGGGTATTCGCACTAAATATTAATTGGCTGACCGACGCCTATTTGTGTATGTATGTATGTATGTATGTATGTATGTATGTATGCATGTATGTATGTATGTATGTTTGTATGCATGCATGCATGTATGCATGTATGTATGTATGTATGTATGTATGTATATGTATGTATATGTATGTATGTATATGTATATGTATATGTATATGTATATGTATATGTATGTATGTATGTGTGTGTGTGTGTGTGTGTGTGTGTGTGTGTGTGTGTGTGTGTGTGTGTGTGTGTGTGTGTGTGTGTGTGTGTGTGTGTGTGTGTGTGTGTGTGTGTGTGTGTGTGTGTGTGTGTGTGTGTGTGTGTGTGTGTGTGTGTGTGTGTGTGTGTGTGTGTGTGTGTGTGTGTGTGTGTGTGTGTGTGTGTGTGTGAAGAGTGCCAATCGGCCAGTATCCCATATCCGAATAATTCCCACCTGGAATTAACCTTCCAAGGACAGACGACGACGATCAAGATGTAGAGCACGACGAGCTCCAATTAATTTTGCGCGGACGGATGTAAGGAAGGACGTACTGACAAAGAAAGGATCAGCTTTCTAAGCCGGTATCAGAATTTTGCGTTGTGACGCTGGACGCCATCACTCTTTGACGTAGCTAACACTGTCGGATCCCTGTTCGATACCGCAAAACTCTGCTATAGACCTCATACAGCAGCATAGAAAAGGAAACATAGCAGTTTGGCGTAATAAAAGTAAGAATCACATACGTCTGTTTGGAGATCTGTCGATCCACTCGGCGCCGCTCTCGATTTTTCCATCGCTTGATAATATCGCCGGCTTCCCATGGCTTGAGTTTGTTTCGGCGAACGAGATCATTGACAACTCGCTGCAATTCCGATATGAATCAAATTTTTAACCTACCTAATACAGCAATTTTTTTCCACAGTGCTTCCAAAAAAGCCAAGTACGAGGTCAGTAGAGAGGTTGCGGTGGTGTAAAATAGACTAACATAATCGAACATATGAAGACAGGGGAAGAACAAAAAGAACTGAAGCTTACCTTCACGTCGTCAAGACTACCTTCCATTTCTACCACTTTCTCCTTCCGCTCATTACGTGCCTGAATAGGATTGACGACCTAACCGGCACGAAGCAAATCTAGTTCAAATCAATGTAATTCACCTACCCTTTTTCGCTTCTGCTGTCGCCACCTTTGCATAACAGTCATGACCTCAGCTTCTTCAATTCTACCAGAACTAACTTCATCGGCTAAGAGTTGTCGAGCCTAAAATATTGCGTTTTCAAGCCTGTCGACTTGAAAACCACATTAATGAACATTTTTGGAGCCCCAAACACCTAGCACAGCGGCCTCCTGCAACGCTGCATGCTCCGATCTCCTCAACAAGCAACATTTCTCTAAAGGTTGATCGGATTTGCTGTAGGATTTGGTGGAAACTTCGAGGAAAGGGAAAATCTAGAAAAGCTACCAACGAACAATACAACCCTTAAAAGTAGTGAAATACATTACCCTACAAGTTCCGAAGCTGAAGAATATACAAGAGTGTTTAGAACTGATATGCTACCTCTGGATCAGCCTGAACAGTTGCTAGTCTTTCGAGGATTTCCTTGAACTTGTCCGCTGCAGATTCACCATCAGCTGTAGATGGCTTAACGTCCGAATCTGAAGACAACAATAGGGATCGCTTTCTGGGATTGTGATGCGCCCCGCATTCTACTTCTATGGGGAATCGCAAAGACAATTTGAATGCGTATCAGACTCATAGAACACCTTGCGGTGGCCAGTCGACGGACTGGCCATTGTTCTATAGTTCCCGGACAATTCAGCACCAATTCACTGGCCACGGACGGATGGAAGCTTTGGTTGGCCCTGGTGGGACCTGATCCCAGAACCTCGATTCGGGGTGAACGCCTGAGCCGGTACCTCCTCCGACTGCGCTACCAGCCCCTATGCGAATTACCATTGACGGTACGTGTTGCAAAGACGCACTGCGGGGGTGCAGGAACGTGCAACGGGGGTGCAGGGATCCGCCGTTGCTCCTAGGGTAACCACAGCAGCAAATCAGGCAAGGCTCAGGCCAGACAGGTCACATGACTGGCTGACGCGATTACGACAGGAGCGACGGCACGTTATCGTACCTCTCACTGCACGTTCCCGTACCCCGCTGGTGTGTCTTCGCGACACGTACCCCAGTTACTACGCAAGCTACCTCGCAGACTCTAAATTGACCCCCAAACTTGTGAGTGATTTTACAGGATGACCAGCAGCTTGTCGGCCTTATGAACGTCCTAGACACTGGACGGGGCTTCGCCCAACAAGTCCTAGCGGGCTACTCGTTTTTTGCCAATCTTCAAAAAGAAAGCTTTTCCTATAATCTTTTGTGATCAAATGATTTCGTACCTCTTTTGGCACAATAACCGCTCCTCACTATTTCTGGTCATTGAAGAGGTAACTTTTGATGCGTTCTTTTGTGTTCAACTGATTTTGTACCACTTTTGGCAAATAAATGTCGTATGTTCTATTCCTGTTATGGGAGCTGTTTACCAGCTATCACATCGGAACGATTCTCACTATAAAGAGCCAGGCGAGCTGAGAGTCAATAATTTTTCTCAGGCGGGCAGACGCAAGGGCATATATGTATAGGGTGACCAGTAGGGACAAGTTCTTTTAAAGGATGTGTAAAGCTTCCTGGTGCTATGCAACGTAACGGTAAGCTCTCATATCGATTCATCGCATCGCCCAATCGATATGGGAACTCACTGCAACGCGTCGAGCCGCGATGGAGCTTTAAACATTCACTCACACATAGTAGGATAGGACATGGCAAACAAAAACTGATGAAAATCTCACCAATCTCAGCTTCAATGTCGTCCGCAGGCGCTTTGACAGATTTGGCTTTCTTCATTGGTGTAGAGTCATTCGAACCATTAGCGGCTTTTTCGCCGTTCTCGCTCGTCAGCCTCCTCTTTTTCTTCTTTTTCTTTGTCGAGGCATCCGTTTCCATACTACTCGCTGGCTCAGGCAACCCAGTTCCTTTATCGAGCGGAGTCTCCTTCGCTTGAAGAACTGCTTCCGCAGATTTCCTTTTCTGACGTTTCTTCTTCGATGGTGATGCTTTATCGGGGGACAAAGTATCCTCCGTAATTCCCACTTTTCGTTCAACCTGAAGAAAGTAACTTTTAGCTGGCTGCGTAGAGGGCAGACAACTACTGTTTTAACTAAATCTCTAGCAATTACGGTTAGCTAATATGAGAAAACTTTATCAACAACTTGGGCAGCGGTACAACTAACGCGCCATAAAACCACTGTTATAGAATCTTCTCACAGAGAAGACTCTCTGGAGTACGGTCAAGATAAGTACCACTGCGCGAATCCCATAATTCAAATAGGAGAAAAGCAGCTTTCATTTTTGCTTTCCTTGAACCTAAAAAGTTAGGATCCTTGAAACTTCATTATGAAATCGCACAGATAAGCAGGACAATACTTCCAAATGTCGAACAGGTAGAAAAAATGCAGAAATACTGCTCCACAGACACAGAGATTCCTTGACTTGCAGTATTTTGTATTTTTCTACATTTCGATGCTTGGAATGTGTTGCCTTGTTCGGCTGTACGATCCTATCGCGAACTTTTGGAGCCTCTAACTCAGTAGGTTCAAACGCTGCAGAAATGGAACATACTTTTCTACTTTTTAAAGGCTTGAAATTCTCGCTGTGCTATTAATTTTCGCAGTTCAGATATACGCCTGATACCCTTCCTTGGTCACTTTGCCCATTTCAGCTTGGAAAGTGCGCTTTCTCCCAATACTCACACTACTACTATTGCATGAGGGATCCCTATCTGCCGATTGCATGGCAATTCACCATTGCTGCTATGTTTCTAAAGTCCTCCACGTATTGGGTGCAACACGAAAATTACAGAAAAATCGCCCAACCATGTGCTTCTTACAACGGAAGGGTCTGGAGCGTGTCTGAACCGAAAACGCGAGCCATATAAAATAAATTCCACCCTCCATTAGAATAAAAGTGAATTTCCCTTCTGTCGAGTCGTTATACGAAACGAGTAAGGAGTCCTTAAACTCTGACATGAAAGCAGTGATACAACGGCGATGCTCGGTTCAGCAAGCGGTTAGGAGCGCAGTGGATATTGATGCTGCTCTATAAGAGGGGGGTTAAGGGAATCGGTTTCCGTGCCTTGCTTCCATTTTTTCATTTCAACTAAAAGGTTAAGATTTGAGTGGTTCTGACGTCGACACTATTTCAGGAGTTTTCTGCACATCATCAGCTCTATAACTTGACTAATTTAATTGCTGTTTAACTACAAATTAGAAAACCTTCTTGAACAGAGAGCACTTCTGTGAGGTCAACTACAAATTAGTTTTTAAGCAGAATGAACGATACCTTGCTTCAACACATAATAGCTTTTTCAGTGGATGAATCACGGAGTCGCGCTCTTTAAAAAAAGCGTTTTCCCTTTGTGCAAACCATGGAAACAATTCGCTTTTGCTGTCTTTGAAGGGCTAAATCTTCTGTAACCTTTAGTGATAAATTGGTTTTCTATCACTTTTGGCTTATAAAGTTTTACGCTCTGTTTTTGCTAACCTTCAATAGACCAAGTTTGACTGTAATGTTTTGTGCTTATCTGATTCGTATCACTTTTTGTTCAATAAATTTCTACGCTCTACTTTTGATAATTTTCAAAAAGCCAACTTTTGATCTAACCTTTTGTACCAAACCGACTTTATATCACTTCTTGGCTAATAAATGCTCTATGTTCTATGTTCTATACTGTGCAAAGCACAACGCAATAAGACAGATAAGCTACTAGACATATACGCAACAAGGTTACTTTCCACAGCATACAACATACAGCTCGGAAAGTGTGCAGCATACTCTTGAAAATAGTGTAGACGTCAGAACCGCTAAAATCTCAACCTACCAGTGGAAATGCAAAAACGCAGCCAGGCACGGGAACCGAACCCCCTAGCCCTCTCTCATAGAACAACGAGAAGAATCCACTTCGCTCCGAATCGCCTGCTGAAGCGAGCATCTGGGAGTACAAAAGTCTTCATGGCAAAGTTTAAGGACCCCCTACTCGTTTGGTTCAACGACTTGGGAGGAAGGGAACACACTTTTACACTAATTAAAGGGTGGGGATTCTTCCTATACGGCTCCCCTTTCCCGTTCAGATATGCGCTTCAGACCCTTCCCTTGTTTGGCAAAACTGTAGAGCCTTGGCTACATTGGTGTGCCACTGTTATTCACATGCATATTCATTTGATTCCATGCCTTCCGCATAACCAGAGTTGCAAAATGATCCACGCCCTGATAGTTACTGCTTCCACGATTGTTAAAGCTAGTCGTCTACCATGCCTTCCACTCTATCTTAACATTAGCATCAAAGGGAGTAATGATGCTTCAGGTCATTTTCCTAAAGCTTCATGACGTTGTTACTGCGGTTATCAGCTCTTATAACTGTCTTGTTGCAGTTAGAGCTCTAGCACCAGACGGGCTCGAACCAGCATTCCCTGTTTACCGAGCAGGACGCTACGCCGCTTAATCACCAGCGCTGTCCGATCAAACAGTTCCACGATATAGGAGCACTGCGTTCGTTCGAACAGCGCTGATGGTTTAATGGCGAAGAGCATCCTGCCTGGTAAGCAGGGGTGCGGTTTCAGGCCCTGTCTGGCGCTAGAGTGTTGATCGCAGCAAAACATCGTTATAAGTTTCTAACCTCAGCAACATCGACAGAACTTCTTTTTATAACTGCCTTAGGAAAATGACTTGGAGCACCATTACTCTCTTTGATGGTAGTGGTCAGATGGGAGAGAAAGGCATGATAGAAGACTACCTCTAACTAGCCTTTGACTAGCTTCTTACTACAGAACAAGAAAAATTAAGACTTGGCAGATAGTGAAACACAGACCCACCTTTGTGCCCATTTCAGTGTCCTCATTAGACTTTCCTTGAGCTGTTCGTTGTTTTGGATCACCAGCGGGGCTGTTGTCAATCAGACCAGCCTCCAATTTCGCGAGTCTTCGCTTCATCCGTTGCTTCTTGTTCGGCTTCGGTACTGATGGACGTCGAACACCATCTGGTCCCATCTTCAGCTTCTTGTCAGTGACAACCTCACTGGACGAGTTTTCCAACGCTCTCACCTCCACGCTCTTCACTTGTAGATTAGGAGGCTGCTTGACGGGTGAGTCGATGCCTTCACTAAAATCCTGAAACCTAACTTTTAGCGGACTGGAACTAACTTTTTTAAATAACTTTTTAACTAATAACTCTAACTTTTTCTGGAACATACACTTTTAACGCTATAGTATACGCAAAGATAGAAATTCGCGACTAAATCGCCAAGTGTAGCGACGATTTGCTCATCAAGAATTGGAACTGTCTCATAGTACTCACGCGGTCGTTGCGGGACAACTTGCTGCGTCAGATCATCAATTAACAGGATGCGCTCGGTGGTGAAACCGTTGGTGGAATTTTTAGTTTTTCTTTCTGTTCCTTCTTTAGTTTAAATCGTTCTATCCTGCTCATTTTGCGTTTCTTTCGATATATCCATGTTTCTCGTGCTAGTCATACACGTTTTTGTTTCTCACGGAAAGAAAGGCGAAGCTACAGAAGAAATTGTGGAACGGCATTAGAAACAGTGAAGACGGAGAAGCAAAGAATTCGTATCACTAGGACGAGATACAGGGATATACGAAAGGAAAATAAAGTGAACACGATAAAAAGGCTTAAATCGAAGAAAAAACAAAGAAAACGAAATATTCCGCCAAAGGTCTCAACACCTAAAGCATCCTATTAACCCTTTCACGACATGCGCGATTTTGAAGTGGCTGCCGCGTGGGAAAGCGCGTATTTCACCCCTAGCTCATTTTTTATTACTTTATTTGCATTATTTGTTAGATATGAAGAAACGGTAGCAAATGAAGTTTCCCATAAGCCATCTTGACCGCAGACATTAGCGGACTCAGTGGTTAATACCGTACTATTAAACGCTCGATAAGATTCCATGAACTATTTTTGTCATGGTCTCCGATGACACTGCCGGACAATGCCGTGAAGGGATTAGTTGACAATCTGACAGAGCAAGTGATACCGCCACGACCGCCTGGGTACTGTGAGACAACTCGTCCAACTTTTTGACGGACAACCTTGCTACCTTTGACGATTTAGCCGCGAGTCCTCGGTTGCACCCAATATTCCCGCTAAGATATAAAAGGATAAAGAACGACGTTAATCAATCTTTTCTGGTATGCGCCACGCATTCTACTTCTGGGAGACGTTGCGCAAGGCTCGGAGGGGGTCACCTTCTACTCAGTGGATATTTGGGCCTAGCTCAGTTCACAGTAGAAGTGGAAACACCGGCAAAAAAAATTAATTTATTACAACACAAAACGTATATTGCTGTCCTACAAGGTGACCTCCGAGGCTATTTATGCCGACTCGCATAGGGAAGGCCTCCCAGGCATCTTGTACGAGTAGAATGCGTGACATATCCCAGATGGCCTATAGAGTGATGTGCGATGGCCAACCAATCTACAAGTCAGTGCTTCCCTCTTCCCAGACAAGTAATTACCAATTCATCGACCTTTCCCCCCAAGACTTTGTTGGTCTGGGCGGAAAATCCAAACCATAAACTCGATATCGGAGTGCACGCGACAGCGACCACCTCTGACTTTAACATAGGCCTAAGCTACCACGTCAATATAGGGCGCAATACGGTATCGGTGGTGCAGTACCTCGTACCCTTTTAAATTTTCACTACACGGCTGCGGTACGAGGCAATATTTCACTTTCCTAGCGGAGACCTACCTCCGCACTAAGATTTGCTTAAGTAGTAAATTCTAATATAAAAAATAGCAAGAAAATTCATCGTCATACGGGTGCACCCTCCCCCGTACCCGTATTTCGCCCAATAAAGTAAATAAATCCAACTTTAATGTCTTAATTAAGATTAACGCACCTTTTCCGCCTTTCCAGACATCGCAGCATATTTGACGACAGATGCTTTTCCTTCCTTTTCTAAGCATTTCTTTCTCAATTTCTTCAACTTTTTTCGCTCCGGCTTTCCATTTGGAACCGAAATCGCAGCCTTCGCACTTTCACCCATATCCTGAAGTTCCTCGTGAATCATTGAAACAACCATGCATTAGTCAAACCAATAAGGGAGAACATAAAGAGCACTAGGAATTATAAAGACGTCAGCCTGTCTGCCGTTTAAAGGACGCAAAGTCTCCGTTGCGGCGCAGGTCCGCAACGGAATCTGACGTCATTATCTGTTGGCTCATTGCCAACTCTGACGTTTCTTCCAACTGCTGCAGCTAGATAAAGCGAGTTGGTAGGCGTTTCTCCAGCTTCGTTCAGTTTTCGGTTCGTCTTCTTTTGATCCTTCATAGGATAAAGTTCCTTGCTTTCAGTGGGTGGTGCAGTTTCCTTGAACACCCGGAGAGAACAACTATTCGCCTTCAACCCTGTGGGTTACGAGGTTAGGTCGTCGAGAGGTGACGTGCTTCGCCGTCCTAGAATCTTGACGAAAGAATCTATATGAGTGGAACTTGGTAGAGCTTATTCCAGGGTTCTGAGGGTCACTGTTACTAAGATGGGTAGGATTCAATGTATTATGGTGACCTGAAAGTTCTAGCGGTCTTCAGTGGTCACTTCAAGCTGTAAGTCTTAATACTGACTGGATCCAGTCGAAATAAGAACCATTCGAATCATCACACTTTTCCCAATGCGATACTACCTGATTAATTCCGTCAGCGAAAAAAGCTGTGGTTGAGATGCGACAAATTCTAGAAAGGAGGCTGTTGGTCCTGACTTGCAAAGGTTCTCTCGGGTCCTCAGCGTCTTCGGCTGTCGTACAGAACCCATTTTTCATCGAATGTGGTGACCTGATCCAAAAACGGGTCGTTTTGATTCCGGAGAAACAAAGAATAACAGATTTCGAAACGCGACAATCTCTGACCATCATTCAGATCGTGGGGCATCCGCTTCGAGTTTCTTCCCCTTTCCGAGGCGTTTCAAGCCATCTAGAACACCAGGTGCCGGTTTCATCAACGACTTACATAACTTAAACAGGAACTGACAGCGGAAAACTCAGATAACGTGGCTTACCGCTCACCATATCGCTTAATAAGCCGCGCTATCAGGGATTTCGGCTGTAATTTTCTCTGTTAAATTGCTGTAAGTCGTCGATGAATCAGGCCCCAGTTTAGTGGCTTGTAGACCTTCCGCAACCTCACGGACTATTTGCGATGGATTAGGTTCCACGAGTGCCTTCAAATCGTCGACCTGGTTACTGCAGGGGTGTATCTCCAAGACTAAAATCTCCAGAACGAAACTTCTCGAACCACCGTTGCACGGTCCTTTCTTCCACACTATTCAGTCCCCACACATGGTGATTTGCGGGGCTGCTTGGACTATGGAGTCGCCCAGTTGGAAAGTAAAATAAACTGTCGTTCGGAACTGCTCTTTAGACATACTTCAATAAGCCTTCGAAGAAACACACAGTTATCAAGCATAGGTGAAATACAAATTATCCCATCAGACAGAGCGAAGAATTCCGTATTTGATGTTATATAAAAAGCGTGGGTACCAAGCGGCTGGTGTCCGCTCCAGTATGAGGCAGTGGACCTGGAGCACTCAAATAAATACGGTTTTGTGCTCACCTCCCCTGGCGCGGAGGAGAGCACATACCTAGGCATCTGGCATACGTCCGATGCGCTCCAGCGACTGGTCGCGGCGATAGGATTGCGAGGGTAACTACGAAATGCGTAGCTACCCTCGGAACACTATCGCCGCGACCAGTCGCTGGAGCGATTCGGAGGTATGTCAGTTGCCTTAAGGCCCATGCACACTTCTGCGACAGCGCAGCGCGGCCGTGATGAAGCATAGGGCCGCGACGTCCGCGGCGCGACAATGCGAGCGTGCCGCAGGGTGGGGCATACACACTCTTGCGGCTGTCGCGGCGGCTATCGCAGGCGACACCGCGCTGAGTGCCGCAGGCTGGAATGGTTCAAATCATTCCTGGCGGCGCGGCATGCACGGGGACGCCGGTCCCGTCGCCTATAACGATGCTATAGGGCCTATGTCATACTATCGCTCATCCCGAGCGAAGCCTAATGATAGGCTCCCATATCGACTCATCGCTTCGCGCGATCGATATGGGAGCTTGCCATTAGACTTCGCTCGGAGTGAGCGGTGGTATGACATAGGCATAACGTGACCGCCGGATTTCGCGGAGGTAGCCGTCGCCCCACTTGCCGCGCCGCGGTGTCGCAGAAGTGTGCATGGGCCTTTAGCCCTAGTTTACACTTGTGCCGCTGCGCGGCGCGGCACGATGGTCGGGATGTATATCGACCGGGCGGCGCGAAAAATCGATATCTATGGCGATCGTGGTGCCGCGCCGCGTAGCGGCACAAGTATAAACTAGGGCTTAGGCCCCGTTTATATTTCGTCGCGGCGCGACGCGACGCCACGTACAGTGGCCATATTGATTGTGCGACGCGATCGATCAATTTGGCCTCATTGCGTGGCCATCGCATCGCGCCGCGGCGAAGTATAAACGGGGTCTTAGGCATGATAAGGATCTCCGGGGTGTGACTGATCTCTTATCCGTTTCAAGATACCTTGTCGGTATTCAGCGGGCACAAGCCCGCTTAGTACGTATTATTGTTCTAATGGGCGCATGTAGCGCAGTCGGAGGTGCCGGCTGTCACATGTACCCGATTCCAGGTTCTTGGTTCGGATTTCTCGCCCAGGCCAGCCAAGCTTTCCATCCTTCCGGATCGCTGAATCAGTACCAGACATGTCTGGGAAAGATGAAGCACTGAGACCGATTATCTGGCCGAATACGCATTCAAATCTCCACGATATTCCGTAGAAATAGAATGCGTGGCCCATCCCAAAGGGATTGTGTAGCGCGTACTTTATCCCTTGTTGTTCTTATAGACGAGAGTATCTCGAGCTTCTGACTTATCTTCATTTTCTTTCTTGGTGAACTATAAAGTGCTCTGTGTTCGTGCGTTCAGCTGCGGAATCGTTGTGAACCCAACTTTCAGTTGAGATGAGTGATAAATTGACTCAAACCTAGCCGTCTATGTTCCAGGCTGCGATGACGAATGCGTCGAAGAACGATCCGACTCAGTACTCCACCGCAAAAACCCCACCAACCTCCCCAACACTATCACCGGGCGCAACTGGACGCAGTAGCAATGCAGGGTTGGTGTTTTCATTGTACCGCAGGAGAACGCCGTTGTACTAAGATGATTCCCGATTCCTAGCAGCTGCATAATCAGCCTGATTAGCCACTTTTTCCAAAAAATCCCTCTCCATGTGAATGCAAGGGCGTCCTTCCCAAAGCATCGGCCATTCACATGGAGTGGGATTTTATCCCTTTCCTGAGTTGATGAAGAGGTACGTACCATCGTTCAGACTATGTGACTGTGAAGTCCGGTCACAACTCGAAGAAGAAGCGATGGCAGCCGTGCGCGAGTTCTCGTTCGCGGTGCAGTCCGTCTGCATTTCGGAGATGCTGCCGCGTACAAGTGAGCTGCTGTTCCTGAACCTGACCACGTTGGAGCAAACAACGTACTGTATTGAACTGACCGGTATGTTTTCTTGTGTAACGGTGCTCTCGTGTTTCTTTTGATTACTTCAGACGCTAGCGCAATTGGTAGCGCAGTCGGAGGAGGTTCCGGCTGTCGCATGTACCTGATTCCAAGTTCTTGGTTCGGGTTTCCTCCGCCCAGGCAGAGAAAGCCTTCCATTCCTCTCAAGTCTACCCTGCTTAGCTGAGCTCTCCTCCAGTAACGTCATCTCATCCTTCAGCTCACTTCGAGGAGCAGCTTTGTGCTGCGTTCGGAATTCATTTAGCATATAAAGTGAAGGAAGTACTATAGTTAGTTTGATTCGACTGAAGAACTGACAGCTCATATTCATAGTCATGAACTGCGAAGAGTAATGTTATTGATTGGGATCACGTCAAACTCTCAAACTGATTGCGAAAAGCGAGAAAGATTTCTAATCTCAAAACTTCATTTAAGGCTTAGATGCGGCGCTACTGCTTTAGCAGCAACAAACGTAAGGCAAAAATCTTTACTACCATGTGTATGTGGCTAATTCAATCTTTATTGCCTTCGTTAAAGTGTATTACAAGGCGAACCCCCTGGTGCCAGTCAACGCCACAAAGCATACCCAGGTGCCAGTCAACGCCCCAAGGCATATGAATACCAGAATTGCAAAGAGAAAGCAGGGCAAAAAACGACAAAAGTCCTCAGTCACCACCCGTCGTCCACGAAAACTCTGCTCCGCTGCGCACATTCTGCTCTGTTCATCCGTTATAGCTCGTGCAAGACGGGTTCAACAACACGCCACGCTACCGTAATCAGGGCGGTGGCGGGTGGGGGCGAGTCGCTACCGTAACTCAGGGAGACACCTAACATACGAACCCCTTCGCCATCGATGCTTACCGTAACCCACCACAATCAATCGAAATTTTAAAAATGAGCTTCATATAAATGATCATCGCCTTAGGAAACCTCTCTGGTCGACGTTTTGGCGAAATCGATGACCATAACCCAACCCCGGCGGAGAGCCGTTGGATACACCGCCCTCAGAAGGGGGCGGGGCGAGGGGCGCCGAGGACAAGATATCCGGGTCCCTCCTTCACATGGAGGCATCGTATTTCTAATCACTTCCCTTGGTCCTGGAGCTCTATTCTGAACTGATTTCGTTCTTGAGACAAAAGTCAGAGTCTTGCTGACCATATTTGGAGGAAAAGAGTTATCAGCTGCAGCGCCAAGGCTTTCTTCAGGTCCCGCCACATGACTCAGTACTAGGGCGTCGTCCGCATTTTCCGACAAGTACAGCACCATCTTAACGAAATATGTCATGACAACCACGCGACCATCCACTAGAAAGTTCTTCAACACAAGGGAATTGTCTGATCCTTGGAAAGAGAGGACGGTGAGCCCGTTTTGCGCGCAATTACGGATAGAACTGTAGAACTCCTGACCGGAATCACCCATAGTCTCTAGTTGAGGTGAAAATTTAACGAATTGTGGCGAAAATTGAAAGAATCTAGAGACAAGAGCGACCTTCTCCTTTCCTCAACTGCCTCCATAACCGAACCGACTGGAAAATGACTTCAGAATTCTCCGAGATGCGCTTCCCAATCGTCTCCTATCAGCTGTTAGGTTTTTGGACGACGTCACGACAATTAACGACGGTTTCGTGCGCAGCAACTTGTCCAAATCGGGCGGTGTGGGCAGGCGGGAAGTGGGCGGCAAGCAGCACGGTGTACCGAACGACTGCCCCCACCTCCAACCTCCATGCATATGGGTGGGATCATAGCCTTAAATAACAACCCCGCATTTGAAAAATGTTGACGACGAAATGAATGAGCCTGACGAAATGAATGAGCCCCCAGAATGAAGAGAAGCTCAATTGGAGTGGAGATCCTCATTCTCCCGGTCTGTCTTCTGACCACCTCCTATTTCGCGGCTTCGAGCCCTCAACTTAAAAACAAAAAATTCAATGATCCAACTGTTTGTCCTCCTTTTCTACTCGCGGTCACCGCAGTTCTGGATCGAGGAAATCGAAAAGCTGCGAGAGCTTTGGGCACGTGTCTTAGACAATTATAAAGACTATGTAGTTGATTGGGTTTCTTATTGTGAGAATACTAATTTGAGCTCATTCCTTGAAATAGGAGAATCTCCGGTAGGGAACCTACCCTCAAGCTTCCAAAAATCGGCTTAAATTAGTGTTCTCTTAGTAAGAGCTCTCGTGATTGCTTAAAACATGAAACTGTATAAAACGTGTGTCCAACGCTACGGAAGCTTTTCGATTCCACTTAATAAGATCAGAACTGCTGCGATCGAGGTCGAAAAACTGGACGATCTCAGCTTCAGTTTTGGGCTGACTATTCAATTTCTGCCGTTAGGCAATTTTTTGCTAGTCCTTGATTTGTACCAATAAACTTTAGTTATTCGACTATCTCTGTGGGTAGTGACAGTCACTTCGGCAAATCAAGCTTAATGCCCTGTAATCCGTCCATATCAGCAGTTTTGCGAACGTTCCGACCGCAGGCGCTCTTATCGGTCCCCGTTTTAGTTCTGAACAACGCTAAGGGAATTCTACAGAAGTAGGCTCTTCACTTCTCGTGCTTTTTAGTGTGTGAGGTTCTGAAGAGCATGAGATAACTGTGTATTGAATCTTCTTGATAGTAATCCCACCATATGTCCATTTATAATGTCGCCGCTTTTCAGCAAAAGGCTGGCGAATCGCCAGCAATCGAGCAGACTGCATGAACGGTGACTTCCGACAACTTCACGTTCACACCCAGTACTTCGAGTCACTCTATCAGCTGCTCGATTCGATCTCTCCAATGTATCGAGATAGGTTCGGAGGGCAGCTTATTAATAGGTTGAACGATCTCGAGAAAGAGAACTGAGGTCTCTACTATCTATCGCTCATAGCTGATGTCATAGAGTAGCTCACTTCTCTAATTACGTTAGGCACTACCCAAGGATCACGAACCGTTAAGAAGAAACCCAAGTCCTGCTGTGTTAAGGTGCCCCTATTCGATTATTCTGGTCATATCTCTCTAGCGGTAGGATTTTTAGAGTATTGAATACTGTGTAAGTTTAGAAACTGTGGATGATTTTGCCGCGTGTTCAAAGTGTGAGAACTGTTCATATCGTGCTTGATTAGGTTTCTTCACATTGGTTTATGTACGTGGATTCCTCCTATCTCGAACAGAACCCGGTTGATCACACTAAATTTCGATTTGACGGCTGGTGTCTTGAACAACAAGGGAATGGAAGGAGTGGTGGACCTCTGGAATGACCTCCAGTTCTCATTTGACAGCATCAAAGTAGCCGTAGTGTTAATTGAGAACGTGAATAAGGCAAGCCGTACGTATATTACTGGCGACTACGTTTTTTGCTTTGTATTTAGGTAATAGCTTTAAGGAGTTGTTTTGCTTGATTTTCCGATACAAGTCCTAAATGTAGCCTTTATAGGGAGGCAGGAATCATGGAACCGACCGTACACGCCTCTATTAGTGGTACGGCCGTTCACTACAGCCTAATTGGCTTGGCGCGTTTCTGCCTCCACATGTAGGCCACATTAACGACTTGTACCAAAAATATCTTGAACAAACAGCAAGGTGACTACAATATCTGGTGTACGCTGAGCTAAAGCGAACTTGAAATGGGTATCTAGGAATGTACCAGATAGTTTGAAGGCAAGCATTGATCGAGGAAGAAGATGAGACACGAACCTCACATGGACCACAGTTCGTTCACACCGTACCGTCTTTATTTATCTATTCATTTATCTGTACTCGAAGGTGAACTTCAATGCCAATGAAATCGTCGAACAAACAAAATAATCGTTAAAAGCAACACTAGAATGAACGTTCAATTACACTTGAATTAGAAACCAATCTCCTTTAGTAATTACCATCTGGCTGCCCTGATCCTATGGCACCTCCCATAGCTGTGTACCTATACTACGTAATTTGTAGACGGTCAGGAGCTGGAAAAAGAAGACCTATTCGAGCCTTATGAGCTATGCTAGAACACGGTCTTTTTCAGCTTCTAACCTTCTATACATTACGTAGTGTAGGGTCACGGAAGGTGCCATAAGATCAGTGTGGCCAGATGGTAATTACTAAAGGGGACAGGTTTCTAATCCGAGTATAATTGAACGTTCATTCCACTGTTGCTCTTAACGGTTAATTTGTTTGTTCCCATGTGTGGCAATGTCGTTAAATGTTGCTAATGTGGCCTACGTGGGTGGCAGCAATGCACTATGCAAATCAGGCTGCATCGGCGCAAGATGTACCACCCATAGTGCGTGCAGTCGAGCCCCTGATTGGCTGGCATGTTCATGCCTCTACATGTTGGTCACGTTATTGACTTGTTTCGGTGTTCCTGCACCTAAGACGGCAGAATGTGAATATACATTAGTCCATATATGGTTCGAATGCTGCATTACTTCGTTTTTGAGCCAAGTTTTGTTCTTCAAATCACTTGGCACATTTACGTGCACCTGCCTGAGCTTCTTTTTCGGCGGCGACCTGATATTATGGTTAGTTTGATGTTCTCAAGGAATTTTGCAACAAATCAAAGAAAAGGAAAATAACGCGTTGACGTCCACCACTCGTCATCAGTCGATTTGTATGGCGCCTGATAGCTGCATCCTTAGTTGCGCGCTCTAAACAAACCCTTAGTCACTCAAAATAAGCGTTTTTCTCTACCCAGTCATTGAAAATAGGCGTATTTCTTTGCAGAATCCCATATTCGCCTATTATAATCCTGTTTCTAGGACTTTAGGCTGCTTTCTGAAGCGGCTTCTAACCTCAATGTGCCAATCTGTTGCTTCATTCTAATCTCGTTCCTGCTATTATATTCCTTAAAGTTGACCTTTCCATCATCTCCGTACCTTATCGTCTCTGTGCTATACTGGTGATTTTTTATTACTTCTGTAGATGTTGGTGAACACTTCCGAGACTTTCGGTAGTATGGAGCTCGAAATTTGTTTTCATCATGAGATGGAAGTGTTTTTTGCTAGCCCAGTTCGTTAGCTTTAGGGACTTGTGGATTTTTCACATTTTGTAGTTTATGGATTCGTGAAAATCTACTCGATTTCGGATTTCATCTCGATTTTGTCAATCCCAGACCGTTTCATCCCTGTTGTAAGACCTCATTATGTTGTTCACGCTATCAAAATGTAGATAGAAGATTTCTATTCCAGTTGTTTTATTCTATTGAGCAGGCGGCTGTTGTTGAAATGTCGTATAGAATGCAATGTAATTAGTTAAACTTCCAAAGATGCTATCTTGCCGATGTTGTATCTATGTTAGTGGCTCATAAAAGTTTTCAAAGAATGGCTGTTTCGGCTATATTGATTGGTTTCTATTACCATGGAATTTCTTTGTGCTCGTTATTGCTCGTTTATACTCTGCAGGAACATTGCGACGCATGTCGCTAGCGAAGTTTAGAGTAGGCTCATCTTCAGCTGGTTGTGTCGGCTACGTGGTTTTAGTGCCTCTGTCTAACTTTATTTTCCACAGGAACCGGGTAATATGGCTGACGTTCGGCGATGGACGCTCAGCGTAGCGCTTCTTGCGGCATTTGTCGTGCCAAGCAGTGAGTTTTTTGACGTTGCTTGTTACCATTAGTGAGATCTCCATTTTTATTTTATTTTGTTTGTTTGATTTATTTATTCGAAGCGCAAGTATGATTCACGTATAGAAATGTAAAGCAAACAAAAACGACAGGTACAAAACGTTATCACGCATTGGTCAACTATAACTACATCTATTTTAGACTTGCGAGGAAGGTCAACGAAGTGACCGTGGAGATTCTCAAAGCGACCTATATAGGATTGTAGGATATTGTCTCAGAAGCACCATAGTGTTTCCAAATTTCCTGCAGACCTCTGGGTAGGCCAAAAATGGCAAAAAACTGTGGCGATTCAGTGTGGGCTGATGGCGGAAAATTGATGCTTTGAATACCCTTATCGTGCTTAGAAATAGTCCTGCAAAAGGTTTGGAGCTTCAGATATAGCTAGAGCGTAGGAGCTAACGAGACTGAAGCTGTGATTGAAGGTCGAAGCCTTTTGCAGAATAATTTCTGAGCACGACAAGGCCATTCCAAGCGTCAATTTTGCGTTATCAGCGGCACTGAAGCGCTGCGGTTCTTAGCCATTTTGACCTATACAGAGGTCCGTAGGAAAACAGGAGACGACAACTGTGCTTTTCAGACAATGCTCTACAATCCTCTCTAGGTCGCTTAAAGAATCTCCACGATCACTTCATTGACCTTCCTCGTTAGACCTTTTGGATCAGGATTGCTTCACATAAGGTTAGTGGGTGCATGGTCCGCTTATTACTTTTACCTAATGATAGCTCTGTGATCATCCTTCTATGACGTATTACGGAGCTTATTTAAGGCTCAAACCCCGTTTATCACTGCAGCGGTATAAACTGTTGCCTTCCCAGCAGGACTGTGATGAGTTCGTTTATAGTTCCACTTTTTAAGGCGTTTCATCACGAATGATGTTCTCCTTGGGTTTTGTGCTTTAATCTGTTCGCTCGCTAGTTTTGCAGCAACGTTGATTTCTTGAAAATATGCCCCAGTGTTATTCTATAACATCTACCTCCTGTGTTAGCATTGTACCAACTAGGGGGAAGTCTCAAGCATGTGTCTGAATGGCAAGTAGAATACCACTGCGAGATTCTTCAGCCCTCAAGTAGAAAAAACCTGTTCCGCTTTTGCAAAGTCCTTAAACCTACCGAGTTAATGCTTCAAAATTTGCTAAGGAGTCGCATAGTTGCACAAGGAAATGCCTTCCAAACATCTACTATGCAAAAAAATGCAAAAGCACGGGAATTTCGGGGGACCGGGTACCTGATAATGCACAGTTTGGAGCAGTATTTTTGCATTTTTTCATATTCGATATTTCGAAGGTATTTCCTTGTGCGACTGTGCCCCCAGCAAACTTTTAGAGCCATTAACTTGGCAGGCTCAAGTACTTTGCAAAGACGGGACACCTTTTTCTATTTTCGGGGTGAAGATTCTCGCAGTGTTATTCATCCTCCTCATTCAGACATACGCGTGAGACTCTTTCTCGATAAGATTGAACTAAAATAGTTCGACACTAGCAGAATATATTGTTCCCCTTCCAGACTAGCTAGCAATTCCGCGCTTATTGACGGGTGAAGATCGCAGTGTAATTTTCAACGTAACTAGTTCTATGCTTACTGATTGACTGCGTTTCAGATGCCGGGTTTGGTGCGATTTCGATTGATTTCGGAAGCCAGTTCTTGAAGGTGAGCGTGATTTAGTGTGTTTTGTTCACTGATGTAGAGATCAGAACTCCGTTTCACTCTGTTATGCATTATGGTCACTGTACTACTGGTGTACTCGAGCCCTCATGATTACGGTACGCTAGATGACTCCCAAAAATGTATCGCAGTCTGGCACTTCGTAATTCCATATGTGTCTTTAATGTACCCCTAGTTCTGCCTCCTGAAGTGTCAGACGAGGAGCGATTTCGCCACTACCTTCCTCCTCGTAGTCGCCGAGCGCCGGACCTTGCCTACCTATCTTAGATTCGCAATCAGTTCGAACACTCTTATCTTTTGTGCTTCTATTAGGTTGGTGCATAAGTTCTCGGACATTTGATCCCTCCCGAATTGAAAGCGCATTTTCCCGCCAAATCTCTCACATGTATCAACGCGTAAATGATCGATCGATAGAGAAAGGAAAGGGCTACAAAACTGTTCCCAACACAGGATGTTTACAACGAGAGTGCTCCTGCTCGAAGTACTGTGTACCAGTGGTTCTCGAAGTTTGCAGTTCGTGAATTCTCCGTTGAAGATAATGAACGAGAAGGGCGCCCGATGACACTGGACTTGGATGGCCTCCGAGGTAGAGTGGAAGCGGACCCATACCAAACTACTCGCGAACTATCAAGCACTCTTGGTGTAAGACACTCAACAGTCGTTCGAGGATTGAAGTCGATTGGCAAGGTGCAAAAATTGGGTCGCTGGTACCCACGACTTGACACAACATGACATGGATCGCAGAGCCGATGTCGCTCTGTCTCTCCTTACCCTCAGACGTACCCACGGATGGCTGGACAACCTTGTCACCGGGGATGAGAAGTGGATACTCTACTCTAATTATCACCGGCGTGCACAGTGGGTTGACGCAACGAGAGGCAGAGGACGTTCCGAAACCCGACCTTCACGTGAAAAAGGTGATGCTATGCATTTGGTGGAGCGTTCTTGGCGAAGAATACTGGGAGCTGCTGGACGAAGGGATAACAGTGACGGCAGAGGTTTACGTCAACCAACTGAGGAAGTTGAGGGCCCACCTTCAAACCACACGAGGATGCAATGTGAGGAGAGCAAGTGAAGGTGTATTTTCAACACGACAACGCTAGACCGCATATTGCTAGAGCGACGGCGGCTGAGTTGGCGGACTACGGATGGACCGTTCTTCCACATCCACCTTACTCACCAGATCTCGCTCCTTCTGATTATCATTTGTTTTCAAGTCTTCAACGCTATTTGGACGGCCAGCAATTTAGGAACGGAGAGGATGTCAAGGAGGCACTGCTCACATTTTTCGAATCACAACCGGCCACGTTTTGGAGAGAAGGCATCCATGACTTACCAGCACGTTGGCGAAAGACAATTGATGTAAAGGGTGGTTACTTCAAATGATTTGATATTGTTGTTCGCATGTTGTGATTATAAGTATTTCATGCCCCAAATGTCCGAGAACTTATGCACCAATCTAATATTTGAGATGAATCTTACACAACCTACATTAATATTTCTATTAAATAAAGGGTGATGGATAAAGGACGTAACTAATTAAGCCTTATTTTGGATGCGACATGCATTCTATTTGTACGGAATCTCGTGGACGTAGTTTAATAGAATGGGTATTTGACTATTCAACGACTTGCAGTGGGCAGTTGATGGCATGTCAGTGTTTCTTCCTGCTCAGAACTGTACGACACTGATTTTCTGACCTAAGAAGGGTGAAAAGTTTAGTTGGCCTGTGAATCCGAACCAGGAACCTGGAATAGAGTGCGGGCGACAGCGGTGCCTCTTAGAGATGAGATACCACCCGTCCATATAGGCTAAATATGGTTTCATTCAGTGTGCCTCCACGATATCCTATAGAAATAGAGTGCTTGGCGCATTCCGCAAAGGGATTAGCTAACGTCCTCCCCCTCCTGCAAAGGAATTAGCTAACGTCCTTTATTCATTATCCTTGTGCCGTTCATTCAGCGTTATAGAGGCTGATCAGGATTTGGTGGGATGCTTCCCTGGCCTATCCAATGACTCCTATTCCTAGATTGAAACAAGCTGTAATATGGTGTTTTGCTTTGTTGGCTAACTGCGATAAAACCTCTATTCGTTTCAAGGTTGGGCTGATTAAACCTGGTGTTCCAATGGAGATTGTGCTCAATAAGGAGTCGCACCGAAAAACGCCAAACGTTCTGTCGATTCGGAACGATGAGAGGTGGGATTGCTACTTGCGACCGAAAAGTGCGTTTTCTTATCCTTTCTTTGATCCCGTTCAGACTTTTCGGTGATGCCGCACAAGCACTGTCTGTGAGGTATCCGTCGAGTGTCTACTGCCACCTTCTTGATCTGGTCGCTAAGCATACCGATCATCCGTCTGTGCTACTGTTCCGCAAGCGCTTCCCGAACTTGTATTTGGAAAAGCATGAGAACGAGAGCAGCGTGGTGTTTCCCATTGGGTAAGCTTTGTTGTTTTTGACATTTTTTCACTTCTACTGGTCCTGGTTTTTCTAAGACATTTCTGTTTAGCTCCTGTTTAACTTTTTCGGTCATTTATTGGTCTCTTTTCATTTTCTGTGGAAGTCTGCTTTGGGTGGTCTTGTTATTAGGCTGTATGTGTCTCGAACTTGGACTTATTTTGCCTTTTATATCAATTTCACATCAAAGTGAATTTTTTCAAATCAAAATGGACCATTTTCATATATCATTGAACGGTCTTCTCAGCAAGCTTGACGCTATTTAAGTCAAACTGAATATCTTTCACATCAAAACGGGTTTCGTCCACATAACTAAAGATTCTGCGAGGCTGATATAATTTTTGCCTAAGGACAATTTAGAACGACTTTCTTCGAATTTTTAAATCCAATGGATGGGAAAGCTCTTTGAGATTTTGTAAGATCCGTTTTTAGTTTAAAATATTGATTTAAAATTTGTTTCAAGGCGCAGGAAGGCGGCAATTTTTTCAGTCTGTTAGAAGAAGAGATCGCGTTATGTGCTTGACTACCTTGTCGCGATTTTAACTAAACTGAAAGCAAAAATTCTGTTTGCGTGGAATTACATGTTTGACAGTACTACGACAAAAGCTGTAAAAACATGTATCTTCGCTTCCCTGATTCAACTAAGCAACATTTGCACTCTCAGTAAATGAAAATCGCTACGAGCTAAATTAGTGTACTGCGCGAGTTTTCCTTTTAATGCACATTTAAAAATTTCTGCCGGCACATGTCGCGTAGATGAGCAGCATCGGTAGATGGAAGCGCACCAGCTCATGATAACCAAACAGAGCACAGACCGAACACATGCCAGCCCATCAGTGTACCAACTGTACGTGCTCGCTCTAAAGGCATGTCCGTTCAATGATGTCTGATTGGTTTAGGCGTTCCCACCTACCAATGCTGCTCACCTATGCGACTTATACCTTTCTCCCTTGCTGCGCATTAAAATAGACTTTATACCTTTATTTTTTCTTATAAAATAAAATTTTTGTAAAATTTATAGCATTTTCTTCACTTTTTGGGCTGATGAATTAACATTTTTTAGATAAGGTTATACTAAATTTTCCCTGAACAAATTATTTTGTCCTATCGCAGGATGTCTAGCTTAACGTGGAAGAAGTTCGTGGGATAAGCTTTGGAAGATGTTTAATTTGATTTCAAAGGCGTTAAGTTGGCTCAGTAGGGTGTCCAAATTGATCTGAAAAGTGTGCAGTCTAATTTTGAAAGTGTCCAGTTTAGTTTGAAGTGTCTAATTTGACGTGGGAGTGGTATATACTTGCGAACTGTTATCGAACTTCCATAACTAGAGATGGTATAATGATAGCATTGCTTTGTCAGAGAACAACAGTTCATGCCTTCTTCTTTACGCATAGAGAAGGTAGCGCTTACATAAGAATCACGAAAAATTTGTCAAAATCCTGCTCTATACCCCAGTTCAAGCGCTATGCATAGAAAATTTTACTTAAGTCTGACAGACTCGAGCCGTGGGGATCGACCATACCCAGTTCTTGTTTGATTGTGCTATTTTTCTGATGTTTGTTGTTTATTTGTTAGTAATGACCTACTTCTATCTTGCGTCTGCTTCTTGCGATTTAATAAACATGAACATTAATTAGCGTACGTTCTTCATTTTCTCACCTTTTTTTATTGCAGTGGAAAGAACTATCCTGTAGAAACATTGCTTGCGATGATTCTTACCAACGTAAGGGAGTTCACGGAAGTCTACGCAGAGGTGAAGGTTGTAGTGTCTACCTCCAGCTACTTTTTGCTTATCTTTCTTCTTGCAGATGAGTCTTCGAGATGTAGTGATTAGCGTTCCTGTGTTCTTCACTCAAGCCGAGCGTCTTATTATCGAGAAGGCCGCCGAAATCGCCGGAATGAATCTGCTGCAGGTGAGCTTTAAATGCGATTTGTGGTTTTTCACGCAGTATTGCTCATCAATAGGTAGGTCATGGTATGTGTAACTATTGTTTAGGAATACGTCATGCGTACTACTTGTGCATATATGAAGTGTTTTATAAATTCACTTTCATCTTTCTATCTTTTCCACCTTTGATTTATCCAAGTTTTCCATTTCATGAGCATGTCTCGAATGTCTCAAAAACGGGTTGATAAGCTTATCGATAAGCTTCATTCTCCTTAGGGGCTATGCTTGCATGCATCGAAATACATTATTTTCATTTTGAGCTGGATATGTTTCAAATCAAACGGAATACTTCTTAAACACTTAGGAGTATTATTAAATCACTCTAAGAATATTTTGACCGCACCGAATATCACTCATTTTTAAGTTTTTGATCTGAAGGTGTTGTAAGATTTGACAAAGTGTGTGAAAATCTTCGAAATAGTGTATAGTGTTTGAAAATCTTCGAAACAAAAAAACTTAAAAATTCAATTTGAAAGTGCAGATGCCAAATCGTCAGTTTCTATCGCGCTAGTTTTGTACAAACTATTGAAATAACGTGATACAGTTCAAGCTTGGAGTGATTCACATATGCGAACCAGACCTTTTCTTGTAAACGGCTTTGTTACATGTTTAGACCTTTCCTATTAGGGTGATCAGAAAGTCTTTGACATTTTATCTTCACAATGGAATTTACTCAACATATAGTAACCGCCATAATTCATCAGTCTTCCACCTAATGTGCAGTTCAGCGATTCATTTATCTCAGAACTTCGTAGACTGGGAGTCAACGAAATCTCTGACCACCCTGTCAACGTCTTCTCGAATCCGGAAACTTCCGAAGCTTCACAATTCGGCTCAAAACATTCTGACAAACCTAACTTTTTCCGTTCAATCGAACAATATTCTTTACTAATTTGACGAATAGAAGCGAGAAGCATTATATTTCTGTTATGTTCTAAGTTTAATTTGTTCGATTAGAGCGAACCTATGAGCGCAATAAAAAATATTAGGTTGTTGCAAAAGTCATTGCCGAAATTGACGTCGTCCTTTAGAATGTCATAACTTGGATCATAAACAACTCTACTCATTAAAATAAAAGCCGTTCGTTTGAGCGCAGACTTAGCAACTCTTCTGTGAGGCGTAGGTCCCTCTGCATGAAAAATCTAGGTCACAGTAGTCGGAGAACTCGCGGCGGGCATTTATATGGTGGTCGAGATTATGAAACTGCTGGTGTCGCAGGCTTCCATCGAGAGTTCGGAAAAAGTGGTGGTCATTTGGAGAGAGGTCTGGAGAATAAAGAGGATGATGGAGAACCTCGATGCCTAACTGCGTTAATTTCTGCCGGGTAACTTTCGAAGAATGAGACCGAGCGTTGCTCTGGAGCAGGACGAGCACTCTTCTGTTCACCACTGTCGTCCGCAATTTTCGCAAGTTTTCAAACATAATTTCTTAAGCACAACAGTAGAGAGAAATAACTCTCTATTTCAAGGTAGGGCGCGTGTAGCGCAGTCGGAGGAGGCGCCGACTGTCGCATGCACCCGATACCAGGTTCCTAGTTCGGATTTCCCGCCCAGGCCAACCAAGCCTTCCATCCCTCCGGGGCCGGTGATTTGGTACCAGACTTGTCTGGTAAGGATAGAGCGCTGACTTGTTCAGCGACTGGCCACCCCAAGTCATTGTATGGCCAAATACGCATTCAATTCGCCTCCCGTCGAAGTAGAATGCGTGGCGAATCCCAAAAGGGATTGAATAACGCCGTCCTTTATCCTTTCATCCTTATTTCAAGGTACCCTAAAATTACGTTTGCAACAACCTAATATTTATGTAATGCCAGACTAAACAGGTTTGTATCACTAATTTGAACTGTACAATGGTTCAGTTGAGACAAAATTTTCTTTTTCGAACTGCTGATTTCTTTCATGGTCATTTATCGTGATTTAGTGAATGTGATATGATGCTTATGTCGGAATTAATCGCTTCCATTTCAAGTCAGTCTTCCTTAGGTTGAGCGATGGCTCCTTTACCTTCTGAAGCGTCTGTTTTCAGCTGATAAACGGTGGAACTGCTGCCGGGTTGAACTACGGCATGTTCCGAAGGAAGGAAGTCACCGACAAGCCGCAACGAATGCTCATCTATGACATGGGAGCAGGGAAGACGGTGGCCACACTCGTGGAGTATAAGCTGGTCAAAGGGAAGTACGAAAAGGAGCCAACGGTATGTCAGGTTCATTTGTCCACGATTTTCATTTTTTGACCCTTTTAAATTGATGCTTTTGCGTTATAGATGACTGTGCTTGGTGTTGGTTTTGACCGCTACCTGGGTGGGCTGGAGATGACACTGAGACTAAGGGAGCTGTTGGTGGAGAAGTTCAGGCAGCACTACAAATCCAAGGCTGACATTACGACAAGTGAGCGCGGAATGGCGAAACTGCTCAAGGAGGCGGAGCGATTGAAGCAGGTGGGAATTCTGTTGGCTTTATACTCCATAGAGTGTTGACAAGCCGCTATATTCAGGTGCTCAGTGCAAATGTCGACTACTTTGCTCAAGTGGAGAGCGTCCACGAGGACATTGATATGCGGGTGCAAGTGACCCGTGAGGAGTTCAATAAGCTCATCGACGATCTCATGCCTCGTGTAGCTGGTCCTATGGATCGCGCCCTGAAAATGGCTGAGCTAACGCTCGAGCAGGTGATTCAGGTTTTCATGTTTGATCGACGGATGTGTTGCGTCGTATTTTAATGAATTATTGCAGTCCAGATACATTTATGATGTACTACATTACTAAAGTGAATAAAATCTTGTTCAGGTGGATCAAGTGGTTTTGATGGGAGCCGGAACACGTGTGCCAAGAGTGCAGGAAGAATTGCAGAAGTTTATTGGCAGGTATGCTGAGCGTAGAATTTACAAATTGAAATTTGGTTTCTGGATATATTGATGTTTCTTGCGGTTCATGTTTTGGTATTATTTTTTTGGGGAGTATCATTTCAGTTCTGAATGCAAATTTATTTATTTAATTATTTATTCAATACACTCATGGGTGTGCCACAATTTAAAAATATCAGCAATCCACGAGGAAAAAACTAACTTCATGATAGTATGAAAAAAAAGATAAAGAACGACGAACAACTATTAAGGGCTCAATAACAAACCACTATTTAAAATAATTTCGAAAGATTTGGAGATGTCAGCAGTTCATTTAGTTTCCTAAAAATAGTAACTTTAATGACCGCCGACCACGATTAAACTATAAGATGTTGTCCTTACGATCTCTGCGCCACAGTCCCTTGTTCATAGTCCGAGAGCGTTGTGAAAGGCGTATGAATCGATTAACGGCATCGATCGCCTAGCAAAAATCGATGTTTTCCTTGCCCGGACAATCAATAGCTTATGTTGCTCCCGTCACGGGCTACGAACAGGCCCTGGACTTCATGGAGCGGGTTCATAGTCTGCGACGCTAGTGACCTTCGCCTTTTGTGAATCGACATATCGACGTTTTCCGTGCGATTATCAGTGTCAGTCGATTCATATGCTTTGTACTGACTGAGCCGGTGACGTCGCCAGCTACGAAAAGCCTATTCTGGATGAATTAAGTCTGTCCTATATCTTATATGTGAATTTCAAAGATTTTGACACATAACTTAGCAAAAACAAAAAGGTAAAAGGTATAACAAAAAAGGTTCGTCTGAAGAAGGGTGACGAAACGAACCTAACATTTAGTTGACATCTACTCATATTATTCATTTTAACTCTAACTTTTGTTTTATTTAAATACGTTCGCAAGTTGATTATATGACGAGTGCGATTTTCTTCAGCAAAGAGCTCGGTCGCTTCCTCAATACCGATGAGGCTATCGCTATGGGAGGACTTTTCCAGGTACAACGTAGTTGACAGCTGCCATCCGCCTTGCTTTTTTCGTTACTTTACCTCTCCTATTTTCTTCTAAATTTTCAGGCCGCTCATTTGAGTAAGGGTTTCAAGGTGAAGTCGTTCGGTGTCGAGGAGCTGGTGGTGTTCCCGATTCAGGTTTGTTTTGAGCTATTAAGCTTGCAGGAATATTCGACCTTATATCCATGATTCGTAACACTTCGTTCATTCCAGGTGAACTTTATAAGCAAGCAGAAGCAAGACGACGGCAACGTCATCGAAAAGCCGATTACTCGCCAGGTTTTCCAGTACAAAGGAAAGTACCCGACTAATAAGAAGGTGAGTACCCGCTCATCGATAGCGTGTTCTTCTTTGTTTGAAAATTTCGAGTTTTCTAAAATGTCTCGTTTTCAGACTATCACATTTACCTCCTACACAGATGATTTCTCATTCGATCTCAATTATTCCGAATTGAAGCACTTTAATGAAGATCAAATCAGGTACCTTTTCTAGTCTTTCCAGGCAACAAGTAGACCATTTCCTTGTAAACGTCATGTCCAATTACTTAACATTTTATATTCCATATGTTTTCTATATTTCTATCATATTTATTCAATTTAAATACCCATTCAAATCGTCTCAACAACATCCTGTAGAAGTAGAATGCATGGCGCATCCCAAAAGGGGTGACTAACACCATCCATTATCCTTTTATCCTTTATAACACCTCTATTATGTTGCCGTTTTGTTCTTTATGGTTTATTAGTCTAGTGCTTCATTTGAGGGAGTTCGATTCGTTGATTCCTCACGTTACGACGGTTACGGTATCAAATGTAGGAAAAGCGCTGGAAGACAATCTGAAGCCGGGAGAGATGGACTTTGTTGGAGTAAAGGTAAAGCGACTCTTTAATGAGTTCTCAAGGATTTCGGATAAAGTCACGCCGGAGAGGTTCCAGGTTGGTTTCCAAATGGACCTGTCGGGCATTCTGCGTATCGAGAAGGCGGAAGCGGTGATTAAACGAAAGAGCCAAGGAGTGGTCGAATGTGAGTTGTTCATTCGGGTGTTGTTTTGTCGTGGGAGAATAACCGTTGCAGTGGTTTGGAGGAGTAAGCGTGTCGAATTCCTAAGCTTGATGCGGTCTTGAGCTATCTCGTAGCCATATATGCTGTTTTCACGGTAAACTGGACACTTTAAACTAACCTGCACACTCTTCACGTCAACTTAGACATCCTTCTAAACAAATGTTTTGCTTCTGAAGTCGAAGTGAACGTCTTCCAAATCGAAAAGAGCTACTTACAGGGTAAATTACAGACTCTCCAAGATAGAATAATTTTTTATTCAATGGAAATGTGGTATAACTTTCTTTGAATATTTTCAGCTCAGCTGAGGATAATAATTTTATAAAATTTTTATTTTTGGTGAAAATAACAAGTAAATTTCATGTTAAAACACAACAGCAATGATTTGGTGCATCAAAAGACGAGATCACGCCATGCACTCGAGGCTCTCGTCGCGATTTTTGTTTCACTGATAATGTTAAGCCTGCTTTCATGAATCACCAAAATGAGAATATGTGGTTATTTAAAATTGTTTTTGGGGTATCGTTTACTGGTATGAAACTATGAAAACAGAAATTTTGCTATCAATCGAATCAATATCGCGATTTCTTGGACGAGGGCACGGCGCAATCTCCTTTCCTCACTATAATATAGGCCGCCTCGCTGGCTCTTTAAAACAACCTTTAACCGATTGTTTTTCCTCAAAAATAGAATTTTATGAAATTTCGAACAATATGTTCATTTATTGGGTAGGTGAATTAAAACTTCAAAAAAGTCATACTAAAATTTTCCTTGAACAAAAAATTATTCTAACCTTTTTGAAGAGTCTCTAATTTAATGTAGAAGAAGCCCATTTCGATTTGGAAGAGTCGCTTGTTTCAAATTCCTAGGCTAGCATAGAAGAGTGCCTAATTTGATTTGAAAAGCGTCCAATTTGGCATGAAAATGGCATGTATTCTCTTATACTGTTGCGCAGATTTGCCCATCTCCCTCTTTCTGGTACGCTGTCGTTCTTTGCTGTCTAACCACATTTCTACGCATGCGTACTGTGCTGAGTTTTGTTATTCATTGAGCTATGAAAGATGGTGCTTGAGAAACGTGAATTGTAAGGAACCAATGAGCCAACGAATGGGTTTCACTTTTAGGAAATATGGCTTCCCGGAAAACAATGGGGCTTTGGAGGGAGGTTTTGTCCTGCTGCTAATGGTATTCTGAAGAGATGCTTATACTATAAACAGCAAGGAGAGTTACCAACTGATGTCTGTCAAGGCACCTACGGTTACCGAAGCTGACCATTGAATAAAAGTAGAGAACGACGCTGAAGACTGTTGATCTTATCTTGGACAGGTCGAGGCTCCAATCTATTTCTTCACTTGGTGGCGTGGCGCATCCCAGAATGGATTGCTTAACGCCGCCCTTTGTCCTTTTTTTATTTTTTGATACCCTGGCGGGAACAGGATTTTTCTCCCCGAAACCTGTTAGCTACGTTCAAAAGTATGACGGAGCCCTGGGGCCGGATTCATCAAGGACTAACGGCAATTCAACGGAGAAAATACTGCCGAAATCCCTGATAGCGCGGCTTACAAGCGACATGGTGAAACATTTCGCCGCGCTATCAGGGATTTCGGCTGTATTTTCTTGTTAAATTGCTTAAGTCGTTGATGAATCCGGCCCCTAGTTTTATTGTGGAATTCCTCTTTTGTCGATACACCGATATAGGTCTTGCGGAGTTTCAGCTTTACCAGTATATGAGCACTCTTCTATAAAAAGGGATTTCCACAATAAAGCCAGTGCTCCCGTATGCCTTTGGAGGTAGCCAACGGATTTTGGTAGAGAAGTCCTGTTTTCATCAGGGTGATAGAATAAGAATGGAGGAAGGATGCGTTAATCAATCCCTCTTGAGGCGCGCCACTCATTCTGCTTCAAGATTCGCGGAGGCAGTTTGAATGCGAATTTAATCCATACAATGACTTGAGCTGGCTGCCCGATGGATAATCAATGTTTCATCTTCCCCAGACATGTCAGGTGCCAACTAATCGAACTCGCAGGGATTGAAAGCTTAGTTGGGCTGCTCAAATCCGAACTAAGCACCATAAATCGGAGTGCACGCAATAGCCCAAAACCTCTAACACGTGACACCAAATAAGAAGGACACTGCGTCCCATGGTTGAAAGGCTGAGCCCTGCCCGGTATCTCCATTTGCAAGCCGCGGGTCTGACTGAACTCCTACGGGCCTGCCCATACTTCGAGCGGCGAGAGCGACTGCGGCGATGGACGTAGTGTACTGTACGTAAATAATTACGTACCCCACACTTCCTCCGCGACGAACGTATTGTGGTGAACGCAATTGATTACATTCTACACTCCGACCGTCGTTCCAGTCGCTCGAAATATGAACAGGCCCTACCCTTGAGCCTGCGTTCGTGAGAGCGGTGGTCAGGCTCGACACTGCGATTACCTCCGTCTCCTCGATCCTGCGCTGCCTTCCTGTGGCCAGGTTCATCGACGACTAACCCGCGGGTTTAATTGTTGATGAACCCGGCCCTGGTCTAGTCCGTAGTCCTGCGCGGTTGTAGAGGTCGACGTGCTTGATGATAGACGTGCAATTCTTGCAGCGATGGCGGACGAACCAAGCCGACCGCTCGCGGCGGCGGAAAGCGGAAAGACTGTTGCGTGCGCGCGGGAGACCGTTTATAGTGCGTCGCGGAGAGGGCGCGCGACCGTAAGGCCCCTGTTATACGATCGTATTTAAAAATACAAAACGGGAGCGACAGCGGTCGCGCGCGGCGGCGCCTGGCGCGCTGCCAGCTCTGTCGGCCGATTACGGGGCAGCTCGCCCCGAGCATGCTGAGTCATCGGAGAGGCAGATTCCGGAGGGGTAAAGGCCAGTGGCGGCACCTGTACTGCTTCCTTGAACTCTCGTGCATTTCATGCGCTTGCCCACGAAGGAAAGGCTTCGAACGAGGTGGAAAGGAGGAGGGGAAGGGAACGTAACCGGATTTGGGGTTACGAAACTTAAGAAATTACGGTACTAAGCGGGCTGGTACCTGCTGTACACCGGAAAGGTGGCTTAAAACGGGTAAGTTAGATCAGCCACACCCCGGAGTTCTCTCCCTTCCTAGTTCTGTGCTCTCCTTCGCGTCAGCGTCTGCCCGCTCCATTATGAGCTCCCCCAAATTACTATGCTACAACACTAGAGGAAGGCCATTTGACATTCGATTCCCCACATTGAGCTGGATTGCAAGGTATATCCATCGACCTTTTGTCCCACCTACTAAAATCTTAAGTAGGAGATCTGAAGTGGATTATGGAGTGTTTTTCTTGATGAACATGGATGCACGGGCTCTTGTTTATTAAGGGGGGGGGCCTTGACCGGGATACTAAGGATCGCGGGGGACAAGGTTCTGTACGCGATCTTCGCTAATGGGCTACTGGCACAGAAAGAAGACAAAAACAGCATTACTGTGTTTTGTGAAAACATAACAGTATCCAGTGTTGATGTCATATCTTCCTCAATTGAATGTTCTGTTAAACATACTTGACCAGCCTTAATAGCATGAAACTCTAGGCCATGCACTGTATATCTTGGACATAAGTTTCACGATAATATCTTGAGTTCAACGTTCCTTCACAAGTGAAGCGGGTAAATGGACACGAACAAAAGTTTAACTTCCTTGATATGTGGCATTTTATTCGGCTAAGTCATACCACTAACGGCTTGGTCTGTTTTAAAGTGGATCACCTGCGTTTCATGCGTTCCTACAATCCAGATGCCAGTTCATGCGTTCCTACAATCCAGTGCCAGTAGTAGGAAGCATGCTGACGTAGTCCAATGCGAAAATTGCGGCAGGCCGACAGAGCTGGCAACGCGCCAGGCGCCGCCGCGCGCGACCGCTGTCGCTCCCGTTTTGTATCTTTAAATACGATCCCTGTTATACTCCCGCGGGAGTTTCCGCGGATGGGCGGAAATCGCGTTGGGACCCCGCGCCGGGCCACTCGTCGCGGGGTCGTAAGCTCTTTGCGTCGGGACCCATGTGCTGCGGACGCCTGTGTGTCCTTGGAGAGTTGTGGCGAGACTTATGACAACTAACACTATGTCGAGCGCTTCTGAACAGCGATCTCGTTTGCTTCCTGGGTGTGCATGGTGTTGTTGTTTCTGCTTTCTATGTCGGAAACAAGCTTTAGTTTGGGTGGAATTTTCTTCAAGACATGTAACCCTACGTTTCTTCTCTCTTAGTGACTGTTTTAGCTAGTGGTGGAGGAAGTGGTGATAGCAGACATGCAAGAGATAGCGTTTTCTCGAGTAAGTTCTGTGCCATTGTTGTTTTCCTGTCAGTGGTTTACGTGTTATGGCTTCAACCACACCTTATGATAGGTTAATCGCTGGTTATGTGCAGTAGATAGGATAGAATAGATCCGGTTTGTTGATTTGTTGCTGCTTTGCTTTTCCACCTAAGGGCTTTAGAGGATTTAAGTGTCATCCTGTATAGCATGGCAACCGAGAGTTTCAAAATTTCCGGAATTTCGGGATGTTTTTTATTCTTTCGGTGAAGAGTTGTTTTAATCAGTGGCATCTGAGATGATTAACGTTGCTTGCAGCCATCACCAAGACGATATCTGGATTCTTCTCAAAGAAGACCGAAGAGGGTGAGCCAGTGGACTCAGAAGAGAGGAAGGATGAGGACGGCATGGAATCGACGTCAACTGATGAAAAAGTCGAGACGGCTGACGAGAAGCCTCCAGTACAAGATGAAAAGCCAGCTGACGAGGAAACAAAATCGAAGGAGGAGAACAAGACTGACGAGAGCAAGGAGGGAGAGAAGGCGGAAGAAAAGAAAGAGGAGAAGGCGGAGGATGGCGAGAAGAAGACGAAGGGAGAGGAGAAGCCCGATGTGAACAAGACTGCGGAAGATGAGAAGGCGAAGGTGCTGTTCTTTTCTATTTCCGCATGTTCAACTCGTTATTTTTCATGAGAAAAAATTAAGGATAATACGATGGTTCATTATGTATTGGTTAAAATGAATAGCAGTTCATTAGCCTTAAGAATCTGTCTAGGTATGAGAACTTCTCCTGTAAGCTGTTCTTTCAGAAGAACGCCACGACTGAAGAAAAGCCCAAGGTACCGGAAGTTATTCGAGTAACGCTGAAGACGAAGGAAAAGTACACGAATGCCCACATGATGAGCAAGGAGGACGTCGCAGAAGCGAAGAAGATGTAGGTGGTTCTGTTCGCTTAGCTCGCGCTGTCCACATAATTATCAGAAGTGACGCTTGTAAGTCGAAGATGGCCCAGCTCTAGGAGACACAAGGCTGTGTGGCGCGGCGAAAGAGGAATTGATCCATAGCTTCCTCATTCTTTCTATTTATGCACTGGATCTCTTCATTTAAGGCTGTATACCCATTGGTGAAATTATCGTGTTATGAAGGAGGTCACTGCAAATTTGTGTTAATGTTTATTATAAAGGATGGTCGGGCCCTATTGCACCTTCACGACTCCAGAGGTCGAGGAGAGGTCGAAATAAAAATCGCTCAAACTTCGCTCAGAGGGTTATTTGAGGTGCTGATCACGAATCTGACATCCGTTTTTGACATGTCGGCCGATTACGGCAGGTTACGGTAGATGCGGGTGACTAAGGCTGTAGGTCACCACGACCTTAGTCACCCACACCTTTCGTAACCTACTGTACTCAAACATAATATGAAAATCGAATGTCAGATTTGTGATCAGCGCCCCAGTTAACTCCTTTAGCGAAGTTTGGGCGGAACAGATGACGATGATCTAGTCACCCATACCTACAGTAACCAACCGTAATCGGCCAAAATTTAAAAAACGGATGCCAGATACGTGATCAGCACCCCAAACAACACCTCTGGGCGAAGTTTGGACGAATATTTTTTCGCCCTGTCCTCGTCCTCTGGAGCCGTGAAAGTACGATGGCCGAATGTCGCTTTGCTTGGCGCAGTTTTTTTTTTGTATTAAAGCAATAGCGTTATCGTTCGGAACTAATTTTTCTTAATGTTTCAGCTTGGAGCAGTTCGAGAAACGTGAGCGACAAGCCCGCGACCGTGCGGCAGCAGAGAATGAACTGGAGGCGTTTGCGTTCGAAGTCAGTCGAGTGGTTGAAGAGGAAGACTATGTGAAACACTCGACGGAAGAGGAAAGGAACAAGTTGATCGAGGAGGTTGGCCAATTGAATAATAGCATATATGTCTTGATACAGGCGCGTGTAGCGCAGTTAGAGGAGGTGCGTGCCGACCAGGGATGAGCGGATAACAAAATTTTCAAACCCGGATAACGGATAACGGATAATTTTGCCCAAAAATCGCCGGATAACGGAAAAACGGATAACGAACAAACAACAAAAATAAAACTGTACTTATACTGCTCTAGGTTCAACATCAGACATGGAACGCAACTGCTGTCAAATTATAAGTCCTTTCTAACGACTTTAATGGAGTTTTTTAAGCAGTCACCTTAACAAAGCCCTATGGGATTCTCACGAAACTTCAGTAAAAGAAACGCTTTTTCATTGCCATCCAAACCGATGCAGAGTTCGAATTGCGAACCACAATTCCTTCACCAGGTTCCGCGAACAAGACCACCAAGATGTGAAACTAAAACTGCTTTGCAAACTCCACTCTGCTGATGTTTCGCCATGATCACCTTAATCAAAGTCTGGAAAAGATAAGGAGAGATTGAGAATTTGTTCACCCAAGCACATTTCTGTAGTACAATTTACAATTTTTCATGTTTTTGCCGTTAAAATGAATGGGAAGACGAGACAAAGGATGCGTAAAACAGCCCAACTAACAGTATAGAAGCATTCATAAGTCGCCCTTGGAGGGAAAGAATGTGAGTCTCATTCACCTCTTACTCACTCACATTTCGTTCACTGAACAGCAATTTGCGGGCATTTTGTGAGCTTCCATTGTTGAGTTGTTTTAATGATCAATCGTCAGGTTTTCTTTTTGAATTAAGGCTGTGGCCAAACAGAGTGATCCTTGGATGAATGGCTCCTCCGATGCCTCTTGACTTTTCTATGCTAAGCCGACTCAACCGAATAAAGTCTGCATAACAATCTTGGTTTGTCAGCTTCACGCGGATCGATACTCTTGTTCGGCAGTATCCCAAGATCTAAGAAGAACGTGGAATGAAATGGGTGAAATACCAGCTTTCTACAGGCTAACCACTACAAGCCATTGTGCAGTCCTAATGCAGAGAGATATGAAAACTAGAAAAGCAGAAGTAGAATGTCCCTAAAAGGAAATCTTAAATTAAAATGAAGCTCCAACATGCGCAGCGGGGAATCAGTTTAGTGCATTTCAATTGCACTATTTAGATTTTTAATAGAGAGGATCAATTTCTTAGGATTACGGAGGTACTACTAGTACCAGTGTACAGAAAATACTTTCAGGAAATCGTTTCTCTAAACACACCTCAACAATTTGTAGGAGCGTAGCTTTCTCCACTCATTTAGGTTGAACCTGTCCCCATTTTGCTTGTATTCATTACTGCTCAGCGGTATGTGTTTAATGCGTTACAACAGTCTATCAGTAAAAACTAAAATACCTTTGCCGCATGCTACCTACACATTGCAATCATGGAAAAGAACGCTAAAGTCGGCACTAAACAGTTCATCTTGTATGTGCCAGGACCTCCACTCGTGACCGTCAGTAATATTATCAAGGCAGCGTGTATGCATTCTTGGTCTGCATATGGCTTGCGGTGAAAAGCTCATGAAGAAATCAGCCCGCAGTAGGTTTCATAGATGTATGGTATAAATGAACGACCCTGGAAGGATGGAAGTTAGACGTCTTTCCAACTAGCCTGAAGTCACCCACCTTCTAGATTTAAATGCCCTCTATTGTTACTCGCGAACACTCCTATGATTATGAAGCTTACACAGCTATGCAATACCACGCCCAAACCTAGGTATCAGCCGATTTGTTGTTCGTTATTCGGCCCAAAATTGCCGGATAACGAACAACAAAACGGATAGGCCAAAACCCCCCGGAAACCGGATAACGGATAACGGATAATCCGCTCATCCCTGGTGCCGACTGTCGCGTGCACTCGATACCAGGTTTCTGGTTCGGATTTCCCTCCCTGGTCAACCAAGCGTTTCCTCCCTCCGAGGTCGTTGAATTGGTACCAAACTTGACTGGGAAGGACAAGCGCTGGCTTCAGCATCGGCTGCCCACCACGAGTCATTCACTGTATGGCCAAATTCGCAATCAAATCGCCTCCATATCCCGTAGGAGTAGAATCGCAAAAGGGGCGCCTCCCAAAAGGGGTTGAGTAGGGGCGTTTAACGTTTTAGTTTAGTATGATTTAGTTTGTTCCTCAGCTTTCAAAGAATCTGAACAGAGTCGCATGATTTCGCCAATGTTGTGTTCTTAAGGCGCAAATGACTAAAAGAAGGTCAAGAGAGGGCATATTCTTAGTTCTTCTTCCCCTTTGTTCGAAGATTATATTTGAGGATTTCTTACATATATTATGCTGCAAAGGTTACAATTTTAACTATTAGTTCAACGTGTCTTTTAGGCGAAGCGTATAAGAACATGGCTCGAGGACGATACCACTCCTGAGACGAAGACCATTGAGTTTACCAAAAATCTGATAACTCTGCAGACGCTGGTACAACCCGTAAAGAGGAGGATTGAAGAGGGAAAGGTGAGTGTTTGGTCCGTCCTTCTAATGACGTTGGGACGGAAGAAAGCAGCTTGGACAGTCCTGCGTCTCAGCTATCCAATTTGCTGTGTAGTTGTGACGATAAGGCAAAAAATTGCAAGGGGTTCGATCAAGTGAATGCGGCTATAGGAGGAAGCGCTGATTGTGCGCGGTCGGCTGTATTCGACTTCTTACCGTGGTTTTTGTCACCCCTTCTTGGAGGAATGTTGCATTTTATATTGACTGACACTTTGACTGAGTCCTGGGTGGTTATTCTGTCGATATTCTGTTTTATAGAGGCGAGTGAGACTGAGGAAGTGCATACTCAGACGAAAGTCGGTTAGTGGCCGAGCATGAAAGGGTTTGAAACAAATTTACTGCTCGCTTTGAACTTTGTCGTGTCTCAGACACTCAGTTGGTTAGTAGGCGACCATGAAACCATGGTTTCGAGCTGGACCAGCGACCATGGTTTGGAACCGAGCTCGAAGAGCGGCCAGCAGCACGTGTTGCTATTACGCAGCGCGGGCGCTTTTTGTGCTCGGTTCCGAGCCCTTTTAATGGTCGCTTACTAACCAACTGAGTGTCTGAGACACGACAAGCTTCAAATCGAGCAGTAAGTCTGTTTCAAAGCCTTTCACGCTCGGTTACTAACCGACTTTTCTGTAAGTAGTTCTGAAGCATTTCCGCTACACTTCCTTAAGCAAACTTGACGCTTTTGAAGTCAAACCGAGCATCTTCGAAGTCAAAACATGTGTCTTCCTGAGTTAACTAGAGAGCCTCCGTGTGCTGGACAACACTTCGTAGCTTTCCTATCCGATAGAGTGCAAGAATAAGAGGAAGAAGAAGTTGAGACTCCCTCAAATACCCTTCGTGTTTATATACCGCCTGGATGATATAAGAGTTCATATCAGATCAGTGTTTTAAGGTTAGAAAATTTTTTGTGCAAGAACATTTTAAGTACGGCTCTGAAATTTTTAAACTCGCTTGCCCCAATGAGTGAGTAACAAACTGTTTGGACAACAAACAACAATGCTTCCACTCTGCAGACTCTTGGACCTATGCTGAAGAACCTGGAAAGCGTGCTGAATTCGTCACGTGTGATGGCGGGTATGGGTGGCGATGATGAGAAATCGCTGTTCAACAAGGTAGACCTCGTTCTTATTGTGGTTTTTTTGCTGCTGTTTTGCTTTGTCCCCTACTTGCTTGATGTGTTTGGTCTGTCTTGATGGTTTAAAGAAGGCTGTGTGGTTTCAGTCCGATGCTGATGCGTTCTCTAAGAAGCTGGATAGGCTGACAACGTGGCTGCAGGAGAAGAAGGCCGAGCAAGAGAAGCGCCAGCCATATGAAGAGCCTGCAGTGACGACTAACGAAGTGGCTATTAAGGTGGGTCTGAGTTTGGATTCCAAAAGCTGTTCGAAACGCTGTTTTCGTATTGGTTCACTGGGCGGTTCTCAGGGGTTAGTTGCCTGAACCGGTGAGTGGTGAGTAGGTACGAGAGCGTTTGCCCTAAGGGATACCCGAAGTGGCGTTGGTTTGGTGCCTTTGGGGGACATTCTGGCTTACTTCCAAAGTCTGCCACCCTACATGCAAAACATTTGATCCGTCATCCCGTCTGTCTCTACATCCACGCAAAATTAATGATCGCCGGAGGGGCCGACGGCAATCGTGATGTGATATCAACCTGCCTATCCAATTGTGGATTTACGAGGGCTGGACTGGATGCACAACAAGAGTACAACATCGGCTACCAATAGATATTGATTGATTTTTTCGATTTTCGTCAAGAAGAGCGCTGTTTTGTGGGAATCAGGCGAGTGAATGAAGATCAGTAGAAGGGCTTCAACCGAAATTTATCTACTACTCATTATCAAAAGACTACTGGTTGTACAAAGCTCTATGTTTACCGTTAGCTGTGTTGGACGGTAGTCAACTGGTTCAGATCTACGCTTGTTCAGGGTCGGTGTATTGCTACGAGTTGTGTGTGGGAAGGATAAAACGCTCTACTTGTCACCGGCTTTAGACTTCTAGTCATGGCATAGGCCAAGTACGCGTTCAGGTTGCTTCTAAGGATTCGCGCGAACGTAGATGAGGTGGTGCATTCCAATAAGTAGATGATTGGTTAGCATCGGTCTCCACCCCTTTGATTGTATGCAGGGAAATATCTCAGACGTATTTCTAAATGTCCAAGAAGAATATCACTGCGAGAGTCTCCACCGATCAAACAGAAGAAAATTGTGCTCTGTTTTTGCAGTGCCGTCGAACCTACGGAGATAAGACCTCTAAATGTTTGCTATGGAATCACACAGCCTCACAAGACAACACTTTCCAAAGTCAGAATATGCAGAAAAAATGCAAAAAAAAAATGCTACAAGGCCAGGGATCGAAAATCTGACCCACGCCTGTGAAGCGGTATTTTTGCATTTTCCTCTGCATATACGGTGTTTGAAAAGTGTTGTCTTGTGAGGCTGTGAGATTCCATAGTGAACGCTTAGAAGCCCTATCTCCGTAGGTTCAAGGACCTTACAAAAATGGAGCATGATTTTTTCTTCTATTTGATGGATAGAGCCTCTCGTAGTGTCGTTCATTTTCAGTAGCTTCAGACAAAGGATAAGGATTGGTGGTATTCGTTCTTTCTTGGGATGCGCCACGCATTCTGGTTCTACGGGATGCCGTGGGGCGATTTGAACGCCTATCTGGCGTACTGGCCAGCCGATAGACAAAGTCTGAGTTGTATGTATACGAACTCGTCGACTCTGGAGGGATGGACGAATTAGATGAATTGGGGGAAAACGCCGTGACAAGTGGGCCGATCTTGCGTACATTGCGAATCGAACCTTTAATCGATTCGTGCATGCAGGATCGGCCCACTTTCCGAGCAGATTCCCTCTGACGTTGTACGGTTTCAGGAAGGTTTTCCGAGACGCTGTTGAGAATTATGCTCATTTCAGATGAAAGCGTTGGACCGAGAGCTGAACTCGTTCATGAAGAAGATGAAGAAAACCCGAGTGAAGGACGTTGAAGACGCGATTAAGAAAGACAGCGAAAAGGGCGAGAACAAGACTGAAAAGGCAGCGACTGATGGAGAGGAGGGCAAGAAGGAAGGTGAAGAAGCTCAGAAGAAGGAGGAGAAGGTGGAGGGTGAAGGTGCAGACGTGAAGAAGAAGGAAGAAAAGCCAGAGGAGAACCAGGGAGAAGACGCGAAGAAGGAGGAGAAGACAGAGGAAGCCCAGAAGGGTCAAGAGTCCGACGAGTCAGGACAAGAGACGGGTAAAAAAGAGGAGAAGGTAGAGTTGTAGGGTAGAAGTCATCGTTTTCCGAGTCATGTGTGGTTCAGTGGGAAGAAGCTGAGAATCTTTTGGGGTGTCTAGTACTAACGTATGATGGGATATACAGGTAATGTCTAATAACTAGTGTTTCTCCTTCGTCGTTGTTGTTGATTGCTTTTGAATCATCCTGAGTATGTCGTCATCTCGAGCCCTTTATACTCCGCGATGAGCGCGAGTGCAGTGGTTTTCGTGCGTACAAAACGTGCAAATCGATAACTGCTTGCAGTCAATCGATACACATGTTATGGGCACACTAAAGTCACTGCTCGCGCGCATATCGCGGAATATAAATTTATCGTCAGTCAGTCCATTTGATGAGCTTGCATCGTACACTCTGTTAACAACCAATGTGCAGTTCTGTGATTTTATTGACTTCTGATCGACTCACCACTATCACTGTTCATGGTTGTTTGAGCGAGCTCGCCGTCAGAGGAGCGCTTACGCTGGTGATCTTAAGACCGTGTTGTTTATAGTAATTGAAGTTTCCCCCGTTTTTGTGCACTGTTATTTATTGTTCGCTATAAAATTTATTTTATTGAAAGAACAGCAAAGACACACAGATATGTACAACGTGCTGCAGTTCTACTCGAGGAGAGTAGAACCAGTTATCATAGTTTTCAAGCATGAGAACTCATTGAAGGTTATGTTTTATATACATTATTAGCACGGTAGGACAAGATTATTACGTGAAGATAACAATTAAAATGCGAGATGTACGGAATGAACGACTTTCAGGGCGCTATCCGAGTTGGGTGGAAGTAGAGTTTCAGTAGTTCACCTAGAATATTGTAGAGCGCATCGTAGGTGGACATAGAATGCAAAAATGAGATAAAAAACCGAAATACAATGCAACGTGAAAGGGAAAACACCCATAAGCGTCTGCAGAAGGCCTTGGCTTGGACTTATACTTCGACGCCGAGCGACGCGGAGGTCACGCACTGTGGCCAAATTGATTGGTCTGGTCGACGCCAGCCGACCGGAACCCTCGACCAATCGCGCGGCTCATCGTCGGATCGCGTCGCTCTCGAAACGGGCGCGATGCGATTGATCGAGTGGATTAGCGCGTGGTATTGCAGCCCCAGCTGATCTTCGCAGTGTGGACTCGCTACGAATTCACGCGTAATCGCGTGAACGCCTCAACGGCTATTCGGAGGGCTCATTTTCGTCCGAAACAGCGCGACGCGACGCATTCAAATCGCGTCGCCCGTCGGTGGAAGTATGAACGGTGCCTTGAGGGCCTCACCCTACCGAACGCAGGTCATGCAACGACGGCGCAACGACGCGAGAAGTGAGCTATTTCAGGCGATTTTTTTGGTCAAAACAAATAGAAGGCTCACTTCGCCTGCCGTTGCGCTTCTCTCCATGGCAGGGCCCACTTTTGATAGGGTGAGCAAGCCCTACAAGTCCAAGATTATTTCACCCGCCCACGCCTGTTGTCGTGTTCCTTTTTGTTTTACCTTGTGTTTAATGTTTTCCGGATCTCATTTTTGCATATTAGGTCCACTTAACACCAAGGGCCGGATTCATCAACGACTTACGTAATTTAAACGGAGAATTGTAAGCTTATCAAGCGATATGGTGAGCGATAAGCCGCGTTAAAAGCTCAGATAACGCGGCATATCGTTCACCATATCGCTTGATAAGCTTACAATTCTCCGTTACAGTTACGTAAGTCGTTGATGAATCCGGCCCCAGGACGCCCACCAACGCGTTGGTTGGGCTTCTTCGTGAAAGCCCTGAACGACCGATATGACGCTCTTCGTGTCCCTCCTGCGAGGAGGATCCATTGGACCACTCTGGTACGCGACAGGGACGAATGGAGACGCAGCTGGCGCCCGCTAGAGCACGTCGATGATCAACCGGACGACAGGTGATACAGGTCCACTTGGGATGTGCTCTGTCGAATTTACTATAGTTTGCAAGTGTTTGCAACTGCTCGAACACGTCAACACGCGGCTATCATTCTAACGACGATGTCAACCACCAATCAGGGAGTGCCACGCTGAACAGAAACGACCAATTACATCCCGGCTGTCTATCAGCGTCCGAGGAAGACAGGAATTTTACGGTTAATCCATTCGTGACATGTCGGGAAACGGTGTGCGACGCTTCGTTAATTTGCGGCTTCGTACAACTCCAGACCATGTTAGACGGAGTGCAACAATCGTTCCGGGAACAATCGTTTCCCGTTTCTACACTATTCACTGGCCAATCATTAAGTTGTGTTCTCAAGGAAATTTACCAATAACAATGACGTGACGCGGCAAACGAAAAAACGCGTTGTCGCCAAAGAGATAAGTTGTCCATTACTTCGTGTTTCCGACTGCTTCCTCCCTTTCTTTGCGTTTTTTATGCTGTGTAGTGAGATAGGAGCACCCTGTATCATTTTAGGCAAAACACCTAACGGCGCTGAATAGCATGAGTACAAGATCTGCAATCTTCGGTGCAATGCTACTATGAGGGGGCCAGCCCACATTTGAACGAGTTTTTACTCGTTCGACCTGGGCCCCTCTCGCTGCAACTTGCATTACACGTATGTACGACGTGGTAAAAATTCGTTCAAATGTGAGCTGGCCCCCTCATAGTAGCATTGTACTCATGCTATTCAGCACCGTTAGGCGTTTTGCCTAAAATGATACAGGCTGCTCCTATCTCGCCACAGTTTGCGTACAATGTGAGAAATTCCACGTCACCATATCCGATTGCTACGCTTAAGTCGCTCGAAGCCCATGGGCTGCCCCCCCCCCCCCCCCGTGGTATCATTTCGCCCAATCTTCTAGTGAACCGCCACGTGTTCTATAACCTGTGCTATATAAGTTTTTGGCACGCTCTTCGAGTTGGATGGTTGCAGAGGATTTCAACGGTCCACCTAGAGTATAATAGAGAGTATCCTTTGTGGACCAAAAGTGCAAAAATAAGATCAGGAGAATATCAAATTCAAAGTAAAATAAAAAGGAAAACACTCACCTACGGGCGTCGGCAAGAGACCCAGCTCTCGGATTTGAAGGGCTTACCCACCTTACGAAGGCAGTTCCTACTACTCTGAGTCGCGCAACACGCGCGATGTGAGCGATTTTTGGTCGCTTATGGGCCCCACGACCCAAAATCGCTCACTTCGCGCGTTGTTGCGCGGCTCCCGTGGCAGTACCGGCATTCGATAGTGTCGGTGAGCCATTTAAATCCAAGGCAAGCTCCCTTGCCGACGCCTGCTGGTGAGCGTTTTCATTTTCTTCTTTAAAATTCATGTTTCCTGCCGTATTTTTCTGTTTAGGTCCAGCTAGGATGCGCTCTATCATATCCTAGTCGGCCTTGCCAAATCCCCCACGCACCCAGCTGGGTTAGCGCCGTTGGCATGGCTAATCACGTCCACTCTCTAGTGTTCTGAAAGTAAAGCAGCAGAAGAAGCGCACGTCGGCAAAAGCACTGTCTGCTCGTCCCCCATTCTGGTTATTTGTGAAGGCGTGGTGGTGCAGAAAAGGTTGTAGGACATCCAGCACTTCAACAGACGATTACAGGTCGCATTATTCGTGCTACTTAGCACTTGGTTAGAAGCCTAAGAAGATAGTGTTCCTATCTAATAGTGCCGCTTTACAAAATCGTGCAAAGAAAAGCGGGAAGCGGTCTCTAAATCGAACTAGTTGAAAAATGATACGCAGTTGGCCTAAATTTAAAGATTCTGCGTTGCTGAAACACTGATGGTATAGCTGTGTTCGAGCGAATGTATTCGAACAATTTATTCGAATAGTCGGATATTCGATATTTCTGAATTTTCGAGCATTCGTTAGGATTTGAACATCGAAACGAAGCCGTATTTGAATATTATTCGAAAATAGAATATTTAAACTTTATTTGAAAATCGAATTCGAATTTAATTTTATTCAAACATCGAATAAGCTTCAAATGTTCAAGCACAGCACTAGATTCAAGAGATCATTCGACTACTCGCGTATTTGAATAAAGGAAAAATGGGGCTTGTTCTGTTTTCGATCATTCGAACAAATTGGTGAGCGGATAAATTCGTTCGCCCATTCGCTCGAAAATTTGCGAATCGAATAAATCGTTCATTCATGCGATAACATATCTCAAAAGCACGGCCATAGGTGGTAGGCGGCGGAGTATTGATTGGTTGCCCTTAACATGCTCTCCTCTAATTGGTTGCCCGTATTGAACGTGTCCTTCTCTGATTGGTCGTCCTTGTTCAACGTGGCCTTCTCTTATTGGTTACCTTTGTTCAACATGGGCTTCTTTGATTTGTTGCTTACAGCGTCGTTAACCGTGCAAGTGTGTTAACCATATGCTAGCTGGTGTTGGCGGTTGTTTCCATGATTTCGACGTCGATTTAACTCTTGACTATCTGATATTCCACCCCCCCCCCCGATTAGGATTGCGTGCTGCGTCGTCGCCGTAATGGTATGCGCTGCTACGTACAATGCTTGTAATACTAATAAATGCCTGAAAATAAGGTATAATTGACCCTCCCCTCGGATGGGGCTGCACCTGCGACTCGTCGAGCGATCACTTCTGGTAGGGATAGTTCCAGTAATTCTGACGTTGAGAAGGCTGCCATTGCATCTGCGCCGGTTGGGACCAGTACCACTGTGAGGAGGGCTGCATCTGAATGTCCTGGTAGGGGTACTGTACTCGCTGGCGATAGTTGGTCGGCCAGTAGTACTGGCTGTTGGCCTCGTATTCCTGCGGGGGATAGCGGCTGCTGATCGGGAGGTAGTTGAGCTGCTGCTGAGTCGGCTGATAGGGGCGTTGCGGAGCGACGGGGAGGTAGATGGAGCGGAAGGCCGGAGGAGGTACTCGACCGCCGAGACTGGTGGGTGGCTGGAACGGCTGCACGGCGGCGCCTTCTGCGTTGTCGGTGATGCGATTCGAGGTCGGGAGGAAGTTCACGTTGCGTGGGAACGAGGGTGTGGTGGAGGTGGCCTCGTAGGTGGTCAGCAGGGCTTGCTGGATTTGATCCTGCGTCGGTGCCTGCATCATTGCAAACGGAACCAGTGTCGGGCCGAGGAAGCGTTGGAGGAGATTGGAGAGGCTCTGAAAGAAAGGAAGATTAAATATCAGAATCTATACCATCTCTACGTCGGATTTGACACTTTTCAAATCAAATTGGACACTCTTTTAAGCTAGATTTATGACTATAGATATCAAAGCGAACTCTTCCAAATCAAAATGAGCTTCTTCTAAATTAAACTCCCCCTCCCAAACAGGTTAGAATAATTTTTTGCTCGAGGAAAATTTGTTAAACTTTCTTCCATTTTTTAATTCATTTACCCAATAAGCGAACACATTGTTTAGGATTTTATGAAGTTCTATTTTTTTAAAGAAAAAATAACGGTGTAATGCTTGATTAAAGAGCAGGAAGGCGGTAATTTTTTTGTCAAAACAGATCGCGCCATGCCCTCGTCCAGGACGCAATTTCTATTCCATTGACTTGAGGATTTCTGTTTGCATGGAGTTTCCCCCTGTAAGCGGTGTAGCAAAAATAAAACTGTAAAGAAAACTCACATATCCTCAGCTTCATGCTTATTGCTATCAGTATCTACACTATCAGTCTAATGATAATTGCGACGAGCTTTTCGAGTGCATGGGGGATCTGGTTTTTGAATCCACTAAATAATTGTTGTTCGCTCAAACAGCGCTGGTGATGTAAGGCGAAGCATCGAAGCTGCCCGGAAAGCAGAAGGTACGGTTTCGAGTCCCGCCTGGCGCAAGAGTTTTGATCACAACTAGACATCCATCTAACAACTTCTTTTCTCTCTAGCAGCCACTCGAGGCTTTGTACTTTCACAACTCCACGGGTCGAGGAGAGGTCGAAAAAATATTCACCCAAACATCGGCTAGGGGGTTATTTGTGGTGCCGATCACGAGTATGACATCCGTTTTTCGTTTTACGCTGGAGTACGGTAGGTTACGATAGGTGCGGGTGACCAAGGCTGCCAAGGTCATGATCACCGATTTCGCCCACACTTCGTCTAGGTGGGTTATTTTGGGTGCTGATCACGAATATGACATCCGTTTTTCGTTTTACGCTGGAGTACGGTAGGTTACGGTAGGTGCGGATGACTAAGGCTGCCAAGGTCATGATCACCGATTTCGCCCAAACTTCGTCTAAGGGGGTTATTTGGGATGCTGATCACGAATATGACATCCGTTTTTGGTATTACGGTGGACTAATGTAGGGTACGGTTGGTACGGGTGACTGAGGCTGTCAAAAATTACCCGCACCTACCGTAACCTACCGTACTCCAGCGTAAAACGAAAAACGTATGTCATATTCGTGATCAGCACCCCAAATAACCCCTCTAGACGAAGTTTGGGCAAAATTTTTTTTCGACCTCTCCTCGACCCGTGGAGTTGTGAAAGTACAATAGTGCCTTCGAATCTTGTAAGAACCACAGATCTGTGGAACAGTTTGAACAGCACTCTTTTCATGTGCAGAAACTCCCATGCATTCCAGACTCATCTTGCCCAGATAATAAGATGAATTCTTTTAGTTACCCTTCACAATTTAATTTCATAAGTTTATTATGTCGAAATGTTCATTATTGTTATCAGCACATTTATGGTCTCTGTGAGCACGCAGTCAATTGCGGTGTCGAATGGATGAGGACCAACTCCTTATATTGTTGGATCTCTCTTATCACAAGCCAGGGACAACATCATATCTCGCCACCACCTACATATGCTGTCAAAATGTGTTTGAATGAGCTAAAAAAATCACAAAGCGTTATGCTGAATTTTTCGTGAACAGAAAATTATTCTAACCCTTTTGGAGGGTCCCTAGTTTAATGTAGAAGAAGATCATTTTGATTCGGAAGAGTTCGCTTTGATTTTAAAAGTCTTGGGCTTAGGCTTAGAAGAGTGTCCGCTTTGACGGGGAATTGAAACGTAGTGTGCCCTTGTATCATGAGTGCGCGCGAACGGTCAGAACGTTCTTCACAACCAACTATAATAGTGATCCAAGTAAAGACTTTTGAGTGAAAAGTACTGGGCGAGACAAGTAAGCATTGTCAGAAATACTTCGGTTCTGAATGAAGCTTGTCTAGTGGAATATTCTTTGACACATGCTACACATCATCTTGGGGCTTCCATTGTTAGCTTTTATTCATCACCAGACGTTCAGCGGCCTAACGGCCGCCAAACGTCTGGTTGGAGGCTTCACTCCCAAACCCCGAGAATAGGAGAGTCCCAATCTTCCTTTTTTTAGGCCCTCCTACTTTTACTACAATATAAAACTGGTTTCACTATACACATTAGTGCAACGGGATATGATGGGTCAGAATCTTCACTACTCCTACGAAGCCCTCTATCGCGTACTCGATTTATTCTCCGAAGTGCCCGTTCTCTACGTGTCGAGAAACAGGTAATGAGAGTCCCAATCCGGTGCTTAATCTGCAGAACCGTAATTAAAATTAATCGGTTTTGGTCGTCACCGCTTACTGTCCGACGGCAATAATACTTCGAATCCCATAGTCACTCTCACTGCGTCTTCCCCCCCCCCCCCCTCCTCAACCAGCTAATACTTCCTTACCTAACTGCTGGGGCAAAGAAACGGAGCGAGAGTCAAGCACGCACATGTGACACTGAGTACCGATTCACGTGTCAACACGCTGCCACGACGTCTATGACACTCCTTCTGCACCCTGGCACACGTGCCACGACTTCTGTAACCCCTCTTCAGAAATAAGACTCACAGTGAACGATGTTGACGGAAAATGCTGGTCCCCCCCCCCCCTCCCTTATTCACGCTCCTCCCTCTAATAGTCTCCCTTTGTTGGTCTTCTCCTACTGACCCCCCCCCCTTACTCGGAATCCCTACGTACGTTGAACGACGTCTTCAGTACGTCTTCTGAATCCCTACTCACGTTGGACGGCTCCTTCATTAGGCCTTCTGAATCCCGGCGCACTTTGGACGATGTCTGCGGCACGCCGTCTGGTTCCAGGCGCTTGGCGCTTGATCCTCATCCATATCCTCACGCGTTGCCCGCTCAAAATATCGTAAACTTGGACGATCCGCCGCCAAGGATATAGTTCGCCAGCAATCTCCCATGGTTAAGCCCAAAGAAAACTCAGCTGGCATGCGCCGCACTGCCGTAGGCATCTCTTCGCTTCAGTCCCCTCCTCGTGACTGACAGCATGACCGACGGATTAAGCGAATAATGTGTAGTGAGGACGCGTGTAGCGCAGTCGGAGGAGGCGCGACCGTCGCGTACAATCGATACCAGGTTCCTGGTTCGGATTTCCCGCCCTGGCCAACCAAGCCTTCCATCCCTCCGGGGTCGATGAATTGGTGTCGGACTTGCTTTGGAGGGATAGAGCGCTGACTTGCTCATCGGCTGACCACCGCAAGTCATTGTATGGCGAAGTACGCGTTCATGTCCCCTCCACGACATCCCGTAGAAGTAGAATGCGCTGGCGCATCCCAGAAGGGATTGAGTAACGCCGTCCTTTATCCTTTATCCTTTATGTTAGTATCCCTTTTAGTAAAACTGGAGAATGCTGTGAGAACGTAAAATCGCAAAGGTAAATATGGTCAGATTTTTGAGCCGTCCCTTGACGAACTCTATTTCTACAGAAAGACCTCGAGTAGCAACTGTGGATGTCGAAGTCGATGATACTAACCTCTTTAAGTTTTGGATATTTGGCTCGCATCTTCTTCTCCAAGAGTAGGACGATGGAATTGAACTAAAAGAAAAAGTATTGAGAAGGAAACCAGGGTAATATAACTTAAAAATCAGTTTCACGATGCAAACAAATGAAACCTGAAATACAAGTCCTTAATTCATAAAAGCAAAATTTCAAGTCATTGGTACTTTGGAAAAATCTTTCCCTTTATTACTTTTCTGGTTGTTTAATAGTGAAGCGGAAATATACTACAGAAGTATAAAAGCTTTCGCTTCTGATTGTCGTCTAGCTTCACCAAATCTAACAGTAAGAACTAACTTTTTCCTGAAGCTCTGGGCTATCCCGGCGCTGTGTCTGCAGCTCGACAGGTATCATTTGAAGAACTAGAACGACCAGCCGCGTTCGAATCTGTAAAACAAAGCAGGAATAAGCTTGCAGTCATCCATACCAAGGTACCAGTTTTCGGAAAGCCACACATTCCCGATTCTTTGTGCGTTTCCTGGATACTACCAAGAAATGGAATGTGTTTCAAGACCTATAATTTGAATGATTAATGGCGGACTTTAGCAGAATTCATAGGTCTGAACATTAATAGAGCTAAAGAGGAAAAGCAACCGAAGACACAGCATCAGAGGAAAGTCTTCGAAGAATGAAATTCCGCAGGGGACATTTTGGTCAGCAACACGACTCTTCCTAGAGTCCTACAGTCTCGAAGCACTCCACGACAAGGCATTGTGTGGGCTAAATACACATTTAACGACTTCCTGTAGAAATAGAATGTATGGCGCATCCCAACTTGGCACTGATTAACGATTTTTGCGCATAATTCATACTGCACCACATGCTTTGGCTAATAAATGTTCTTCTATCTCGCCAACGAACGCCAAACGAACTAAAAAACCGATTAAGAAAAGCCATTTCCACTTTATTCAGACCGTGGAAGAAATCGCGGATCTATCCTAGTACGGAGGGGACAGCGCTTCAGTGTCAGATTCGCCGAGCACTCCACCACAAGACAACACATTCTCTGAACTCATATTAGAGCCACCGTATCATTTGGTAGTAGCTTAAGCATTGGGACAAATTCAGGAGAAGGAATGAGAGACAAAACACCGCGTACCCCCCTCCGATTAGGATAGATCCAGATCCGCTGGTATTAGCCTTTAAAAGCCAACCTTCCTTGTAATCTATTGTGCTGAACTTATTTTTTATAATTTTTCCATAAATTCTATGTTCTCCTTGCGTTAATTTTTAAAAACGAACTTCCGCTGTAAGCTCTCGTGGTGAATTTCTCTTGTATTACTTTTGGGTAAATAAATGCTCTACGTTCTATTTTTATTTATTTATTTATTTACTTAAGGCATAAACAATTTTCTAGCATACAGATTATAAGGAAAAATGAAAAATAGAGAACAGTATAAAAAGGAGTGAATGTCACCATCAGTCGTGTATTACTTTTACACTATTACAAATGGCACATTTTGCAGAAGACTTTAACATTTCGAAAATTAGGTGGGCCGGCCACGTAATGCGCTTCGCAGACACCCGCTGGACGAAAGCCGTCACCGACTGGATCCCGGGGGATGTCAAGGGAACACCGGGACGCTCACCAACTCGTTGGTTGGACTTCATCGTGAAAGCCCTGAACGAACGACGTGGCGCTCTTCGTGTCTCTGAGGAGAATCCATTGGAGCACTCTGGCACGCGACAAGGACGGATGGAAACGCTGTTGGCGCCCGCTCGAGCAGCTCGATGATCAACGGGACGACAGGTGACAGGTGAGACGACTTTCTTCTTCTTCTTCTTCTTCTTCTTCTCCTTCTTCTTCTTGCTCAGCGTTTGTCCGGCTTTATTGCTGGGTCCGCTTTCCTGGAATGCTGGTGCCATCTCCTCCGATCAAATGCCTGATCAGGGTGCAACCTAGCCATCTTCAAGTCCTGATGCAGCGTGTCAAGCCAGCGCTGCTTTGTTCTCCCTCGTGGCCGCTTTCCGGGCACCTCGAGGTGAAGACCAGTCTTTCGCGCAGTTTCTGGCTCAGACGAGCTTCGCGCAGTTTCTCAACCATCGGGCGACATCAAATCTTTGCAGAATGGAATCGTTGCGCTCTCGGTCCAAACGCATAACTCCGACCGTCCACTCAGGCGACTTTAATATTCTGACAAATCTTCCACAGCCTGGGCAGAGTCTTTCTAGGTCTTCATACTCGCCCAGCAGAAGGTTGAAACCCCTTGAGAACTGGGTTGGTTATGAAGTCTGCACAATTTAACGATCGCGATTTAACGACTGAGACTCGGAGCTTCAGTGTTTCTTGTCAGGATACCATAGGAAGCACTTTTGGATCTATCCTATGTAGTGGGGGAGGCCTAATTCATTCTGTCTGTTCCACAAGCGCGGCAAAATTGAACGTGAACCATTTTAAAATGACGACGCGCATAATTAGCCCAAAAGAGGACCTTTCCTTATAAACTCCTGGCCGTGGCAGGCAACACTGTTCGTCTTTATTCCGCTTCTGTAATGGAGCCTCCTCCCGACTGGGATAAATCCTAACTTTCCAGGATCGATGGAACGGAGGACGATCCTTTCTATGCTTCGCAACCTTTACGCTATAAGTGCCTTCAATGCCTTCCAATTCACTCACCTTAGACGTGTACTTGTAATGGGCGTCTTGGAAATCTCGGACGAGCTCCTCAGCCTCTGCGGTCAACTCATCCAGCTTCGCAGTGAGCGAGTCAGACTGAGCCACAACTGCTGTGATGAGTAAGAGCAACGTCAGAAGGTATAGCATGACTCTGAATCGAGCGATCAATAATTGATTCTTTTAAAGAGCAGATGAAGAAATTAATACGAGGCGTATACATATTATGCTCTAGCCACACAAACTTTGTAGAAGCATTAAAATCAGGGTTTTTTCCCTCAAATAGAAGATGTACTGAAGTTACCTCAACATAGCTGTGAGGAAAAGTGACGACCAGGAAGGAGGAAGTGCGGCGCCTCGAACCCATAACAGCAGGCTTAACTATGCCGCTGCACTTTGGCACATGACTCAGTGTTGCCCGCGAAGGGCACGATGACGAGGTTCTTGAGCAGTTCAACCGGAGGCGATCGGCAGGCGAACTGTTTGAACTCGCCATCCTGTTCTTGTCCTCAAAATGCCGCGCTGGGCAAGTAATCTGAAGCCGATCAGGTGCTATGAACCCAAAAAAGGCAGGCGGTGAAGAGACGGTCATTCTTCCGTATAGATAACAGGAGTACGCCACGCACTGCATTTTGTTGTTCTATAATTAGTGCCGCTTTTTCTCATAGATAGCGCGAAATATATATATTTTTGCGCAGTAGTGATTGGATGGCTTACATTATTATATACTATTTTAAAGGTTAGAGTTTAGACTAACTTTCGTCAAAAAATGAGCGCCATTAATAAAAAAATCTGGTAAAAATTAAGTTGGAAATAGACTATCGAAGAGGGCATTATCGGCAAATTTTATTGTTTTGCTTTCGAGGGGCAAAAGTAGAAAATTGTGTGGAGGGATTACAGGAGTATAGCCTATTTCGAGCTGCTTCTAAGAAACCGAACTATTGCTTCTTATGTCTGCTGTCAAAATGTTAATGAAAAAGTCAAGAAAAAAACCTGTACTGTCAGACCCCAACTTCTTTGATAACCCGACAAAAATAAACTGATGGTGAGCTCAATTGGGAACTGATGCCACATCCACCCTTAGTCCTACTTAACGCGATCAGATTGCCATTTGTTTCGCTCTCCCCAAAATCATAGAAATGGTAAAAACGTCTGATTCCGGACAAGCTGGTGAAAATGAGTTGCAGCCGTTCCCCGCTTCTAAAGAACATGACTTCTTCAAACGTGGAATTCTTTAACTCACCGAAAGATAGCAAAAGGTCGTCTAACAAAATGGTGAACTTTTCACTGATTAATTTCTGTTGCTAATATAAATAAATTCGCTTTGAAAATACGGAAAAAACGAACAGCCGATTAGAATTGGTCAGAAAAGAGATATAGGAAACTTTTCATCCTCTAAAGCGATATGATCTGTTCTGAAATACTAGGAAAATCTGGTGTTGCCGAACGGATACCCAAGTGAACCCCAAGCCATCGGTCAAGAAATCAGAGACCCGTCGACTCAGTACCTTTCCGTAGCCGAGGGACCCTTTGAGGGCTCGGATCTGAGCTTGTTCTCCGTAAGAACTACAGTTCATAAACTGACAAGCCACCTATATGTATATGACACGTATTTTCCGCTAAAATTGCACAAAGATTGGAGACGAATGAAAACATGTCCGTAATCTTGGAGCTGCCACTTATTTTGAAACAAACAAATATTCAAAAACACCCAATTTTTGCTCGAGATTTCTTCCGGAAAGCATATCCAAGCTATTTTGAGCACGGGGATTCTAATGTGACTAGCAGCGGTTTACAGAAGCGAGTACGAAACCTTAAGCTATGGAATTCGAGGCGGCTGCATACCTTTGAAACGCACTGAATTTGTTTAGAATGGAGCAGAGAGAGAACAGAAATGTTGAACTTAATGCTCGCACAACACCTGAAGGCAAACAAAACAAGCACGGAAAGAGCCCTCGTGTTGGATCGTCGTGTATCCTACTAGATGTTATGTTGAGCAGCCTTGAAGTCGTACGTGGTTACGTGATGTCATATGGGGTTGGACAAGGCAGTGTTTTATTCATCGCAAACAAGTCGGAAACCTGGTACAAAGCACCGACGCCAGTGCTATGCGAAGTTTCTTCAGTGCTGAACCCATTGGTCTAATGGGACGTGGACACATTGGACACTGGAACGCCACTGGACATAAGTCTTCAGACTTTCATTCCAGTTTGCTGCTGAATTTTCATGCATTTTTGGAAATAAATACGTGTGGTATGGAAAACTAAAGGGCATCGGAAGACTAGTAGAATGAAGATAGACTGGTCGTGTGCGACAGAGATCATTTGCTGTGGATCCCTTTTATTTTCCTGCTACTATTGGTAGTGGTATTACCTAAATCAGCGAAACAAGACTGAAACATCGTGATACGAGGGATTGAAATATTTATATTTATATTTACACCTATATTTATATTTACGACGAAAAGTATTTGATGTTTTCCTCGTTCACAAAATTCTGCACCAACCTACAATACCAAGCACATATTTTCGTCTTTGTGCAGGAAAAGCGCAAAAACGCTTTTCCGCCGCTTTTTGATAGCGCTCTTCAAATTATGTGCTTTTAGAAATAAATCCGATCTTTGGAAGCAGCATCTAGCAGTCTATCTGATAAAGAGAAAAATGGGATCTATCCTAGTCAGTGTGGAAGGTACATATAACAAAAAATTGTGCAACAAGTTGAATGGGGATTCGCGGAACGGGTACTAGAGGACCAAATGGAGCCTAAGCTCAAAAAAATCGCAAAAAGCGAAACATTTGGTTTCACCGCAGTTGTAAACAGACAGTGCTGTGCCCACTCGTGTTTGAATACGCTTTGCCGCTGAGACGTCTTTGCAGCGACGGCGATTTGTTTTTTGTCAGTAAGTTACATAGTTGTTTGCTTGTTTTTGGGTGCTATTTGGTCTTTTTGAATCGGTTCTGTGGGTCTCTGTCAACTGATTGCATAATTTTTAATTATATGCCCCTCCCCGACTAGGATACATCCGAAAAATGCCCAGGAAATGTTAGAAATGTTGGTTTGCTGTCGGGGTTTCATCTAAATTCAGGGATTGTGGCTGCGTGGCACAGGAGGACTTAGACAAAAGAGACTTGACGATTCTCCCACCCCCCCCTCCCTCCACAACTAAGAAAAATCCATCTCCACCTCTAGCCCGAGTAGTATTTTTTTCTGCTATTACGATCCGCAAAATCGGATGAGGAATGGCATTATTTTGGTTTCGGTCGTGAACTGGTTATCCTATGACGAGAAGTAATCTGAGGTTCGAACAGTTTTTCTAAGCGGGTAGGCTGTGGATGATTGTTGTCAGCGAAGTGAGGCTGGTCGAGCCCGGTCTTTGAACCGTCGAACGAGACGAATTCTGTGAGAAGATTAGCTGAAAAAGAGGAGGAAGAGGTCGTGCGCGCGTGTCAGTGACGACGAGAACGAAATCGAGGCTAATCAGGTGTGAGGCTGAGGTCGGGAGGTTGAGCGCCACTGGAATTCGAAATCGTCATGCAACCGGCCACGATTTCGACCAATGTTAGCTCACGATACTATGGGATAGGGAGGAGAGGGATGGGCTTTTCCGTGAGGGAACGTTCTGCTTCAAATTTTTTATCTGCAAAACGTAGGACTTATTCAGGAAAGATAAGAATAGTCTTTCTTGGGATGCGTCAGATGTTCTATTCACTTACTAATGAGTCGGACCGAAATTTTCCGTCGCATTCGACTTCCAATTCAAATCTCCGTAACTTCAGTGTTAGCCATTTGAATTATTTTAAAGAGAACACTCACACTTGTCCCTGTCGAAGAAATCTACTACCAGACTATCTTCACGTCGAATTGGGCACCTTTCTAATCAAATTGCACACTTTTCAAGTCAACTTGGACACTCTTAAGGAGACTGTAGGCTAACCTGAGGCTTTTGAAATTAAACCGAACGAGCCTATCTTTTTCTACATTAATCCGGAGACTCTCCAAAAGGGATAGAATACTTTAAATACGATTATTTAAAATTTTAATTCACCTACCCAAAACACATAGTCTGAAATTCTATAAAATTCTCATTTCTTTGAGAAAAAATAATGGTACAGAGTTTGTTTTTAAGAGTGGAAAAGCGGTCATTTCTCAAGGCCAGAAGATGGGATTATGCCAAGTCCTTGACCAAAACGTCGCGATTTCTATTCGGTTGGCAGCAAAATTTCTGTTCTCATGGACTTTCACCCTGTAAACGACATAACGAATACAATTATAAAAAATACGCATGGTCTCACTTTGATACTTTATGTAAGCAGTATTTACCCTATCAATCAAATAAAAATCGCGACGAGCTGTCGACTCGACGACTGCATGGCGCAATATGATCTTTTAAATGCAGTACATGGTATTTTTTCTTGAAAAAGTAAAAATTTTATAAAATTATTGCACTTACTAGGACAGGTGAACCAAAAATTTCAAGGAAAGTCATGCCAAATATTCATTGAACAAAAATTATTCCAACCGTCTTATTGAGTCTGTATTGACCTGCCTGATGGTCACTTCGACTTGGAAGAGTTCACTCTGAGTCCCAACGTCTTAGGCTAGCTTAGAAGAGTTTGATTTGAAAAGCGTTCAATACGAATTGGGAATGGTATAGATAGAAAAGAATACATGCATATCTGACGTCCTCTAGTACACGACGTAATTTGCCGTCCGGAGGCTATCTTAGAAATCCAATAAACAAACACTGTCAAAGCGACGTTAAGCACTTCTTTCAATTCTGTTCACTATAGTTTCTTATACAGATGAACTTAACGACGCTTTTTATAGTGGACCCCGAAGGCAACCTAATCTTTTGGACAGCATACAATTTCTATTAACAACTCATCTAAACGCCCTGTTTTATGAAAAAATAAAATATGTACGCTTTTTGAACGAGCATAAAATTCATATTCTTTGACCATAACGATATTTTTAGGTTCACTTCGAAGGGCACTGATTCAAACCGTTTTTCGTGTGAAGAGATTGAGCCGCGTACTCGCCTAGAGCATTTCAGTGTTTGCGTGATTTATAGTGTAAATTCTGTTTACCTAACGTCACATATTGGAAAAATGGACTTTTTAGAAGCACTGTTCAAGTTCCGCTTTTACTTTGGGAAGGTAGTATCGTAAATAATTTCGACTTTTTCAGGCTTTGAAGAAGAAGCTGTCCGAATCGTAGATCTCAATAAAAGCCGATATCAATCTTGCCTGACACCTCAAAAAGCCATCGTAATGGTTTTTGGATTTACACGCATATAAGTGCCATCTACACCATCAATCCAACAACTGACGCCATGCCTAGGACGACTGCGCGGTGCAGTCTCTTCAAACAACACGTTAACAGGCCCTTTGCTTTCGGATGAACCCAAAGTACAGCTTGAGGTCAAAAGGTAAACCCAAGGTTTTGCGTCTATTCATACGGTGAAAGCATGTTTTTTTGTTGAGCATTCTGTGAATGAGAATTTTTATCACAAAAATATTTTCTGAGTTTGTTGGACGATGTCGATCAAATTTTAGCTACGTCTGATCAAATTGGCAAAATGCGCGTTTTATGTTTGAAGTTGAAGAGCATTTGATGTAAAATGGAATAGTATATCTAGTACGATAGTCGCATGAGCATGGCGATGAAGGCGCGTGAAAAACAACAGGCCAGCTTTCGATTTAGCCTAGAATGTAGTAGCCGGTCGGTGCAACTCAGTGGACTAGCACAGGAGTGGGCGAGGCAAAAATCTACCGTATTAGTTCCTTGGCTTGTTTTTAGAACAACGTAGATGTTGCATGTTACAGTGTATAATGATAAGGTAGTAGTTAGTCTATAAATAAATAGATAGACATTGTATGACACATCCCAACTTTAAAATCAATTTTTAATCATAATTTAACACCTTCGACACGTACGGCGTATAAAATTTTCGACGGACTGTTGGTGTTTGCTTATGTCGAGCACTATGGCAAAAGTGATGAAACGAGCACTGCAAGCGCTATTAGCAGCCTGCTAATGTTAAAGTCTCAAGGAAATGATGGCAAGATTACCAACTGAACGTATAGTTACGTCCAGTTTCTAGGAAAGTAAGTTCTTCGCTTAGAGCAGCTTCAACAGCAAACATTTGTCATCCTTCCCATTCAGACTGAATTCAATAGAGGAAAACCAGACAGTGAGAACTGGAATCAAAACCGATTCAGAGTTGAATTAGGGGGTAGAATGGCCGATTTACTCGTCATGAAGGTAATAGTTCTGGTTAGAAATAGATAATGCGTACGTGTGTATTGGTGTGTTTGCAGAACCTTTCTCTTGTTGATCTAGCATTTAGAAATTTCGACCAAGTGGGGGTAGACCTACATGCAATTCATCTTATGTCGTGGCCTTCTCAGTAACCGGATCTAAACCAAATCGAACACCTTAAGGACCACCGTACCAGGAGTTCAGCAGGTGTCACAGAAACAAACAAGGCCGAAACGTTCGAACAATTAAGGCAGAAATGGGAAACCATCGGACCCGACCTGATCAACAAACTTCTGGAGTCCACCCCGAGGAGATGCGAAGCTGCAATTAAAGCACAAGGTTTTGCAACGCACTACTAGTAAAGCTACATTGTTTCAATGCATTACTTATCTGTCTTTGGAATGCTGCCGAAGTGCTGTAACCTATGTGGCAGATTTCACGGTTTTATGCATTATGCTTGAAATATGGAAAGGACCTATATAGAACAGCGGGGATGATTCGATATAAAAAGGTTTGTAAATTGTCACAACATATTCAAATTTCACGTTTTTAAAGCTGATTTGAAACCAGTTCTGGCGAAAGATGGAAGCGTTTACAAACTTTTGGACGCCACTGTATGTCATACCATCGCTCACTCCGAGCGAAGCCCAATGATAGGCTCCCACATTGACTTATCGCTTCGCGCGATCGATATGAGAGCTTATCATTAGGCTTCGCTCGAGGTGAGCGATGGTATGACATAGGCCATAGGTTCGCCAGCGAAAATCCTGATAACATAGGTGAGAATTACAGTAATAGGTCTGTAACGTTTCAGAGAAATATCTCCCCATTTTGACTTCCAACTTGAAATGTTCATAACTTTGCTAATTACTAACCATGTCTTCCTATAATTTACTAGCTTTCTCATCAGATTCAGTTGTTAATTAACTCAAGGAAGATCGCTAAATACAAAAGAACAATCTTTTGAATGTTACCTAAAAACCTCTCGATGGTAGGAGAAATCCAGGATCTAAGTATTATATGTAACAAATTCACTTGAGACTTACCGGGCGGCTCCTACAGATCAACATAGGACCCTAACAAGAAAAAGTCACAAAGAAGAGAACGAAAAATTACATTTGTTGTGGCAAAGTTGTGTGCCCTCCTCACCATGTTGGACCCTGGTTATAACATGTCAGTCGGAGTTCAGCACGCGGCATTCGGCTTCATGCGCCCTATTCACCATGTAAGATCCTGGTTATAACATGTCAGCCGGCGGCCAGCACGCGGCATGCCTCCATTCCGTCGCTCTTTGTACTGGTTTTGGCAGTCATCTTACTATATATTTCGCTTAATCTGTGGGTTACGTTGTCAGTCACTGGGATGGGGGGGGGGGGGGAAAATGAAGCCAAGAGATGCCTACGACAGTGCGGCGTATGCAATCCGGGCTCTCTCTCTCTCTGAGCTTAACCATGGGCCACTGCTGGCGAACTTATACGTAAACTTGGCGCAGGACAACCCAAGTTTACGATATATTCAGCGGGCAACACGTCAGGGTACGAATGGGGATCAAGTGCCAGGCGGCGGAAATCAGAAGGCGTGCCGCAGACGTCGTCCAAAGAGCGTCCGGTTTCAGAAGACCTGTTGAAGGTGTCGCCTAACGTGCGAAGGGATGCGGAAGGTTTGCCATAGACGTCGTCCAACGTGCGTAGGTAAGCACTTTGGATTGAGGCCCTCACGATTTGTTTCTTGACACGTAGAATAGGTACTTTGAGAATAAACCGCACAGATAGAGGGTGACCAGGCTTCATCGGAGGGGTTTTTGAAGATTCTGCCTACTAAATACGATCATATATTAAAACCAGTTTCTTACCGCAATGAGAGTAAGAAGGCTTAAAGAAGAAAAGAAAATGGGCAGGGTGCTCTATTCTCGGGCTTTGCAGGCGAAGACCCCAACCAGATATCTCATATACAGTTCGTTATAACGCGTTTAAAGGGACCGGAGAAAATCCGCGTTATAACGGTACTTGCGTCCTAACCGGAGCTGACCTTTTCTACACTCTATTATGCGTAGATTTATCTAAAATTGTATGCAATGGCTAAGCACGACTTTAGTAATAAAATATGTGGTTATGAAGAGAATGTGAAGATAAGGAACATGTTTAGATTATTAACGAGAGCCTCAGAGATACTCTCTGCTATATGCATAAGTATGACAAATATGTGGAAGGAATAACGAGTTCCAGAAGTCGGTTACGCGTGATCAGCAACAAAATTGTGTAGCCTGATGTCACAAGCCCTTTAGTTGCCATCAAAAGTCGCGTCAGGCGGGACCTGGGCCCGCACTCTTTTCTTTCCGGGCAGGCTGTTAGCCCATTACGCTATCAGCGCTGTTAAATCGCGCGCCTCATCCGTCATATCCTCTTTGCAATGGCCTCTCAGCATTTTCCCAATATCGGGAAGTTGTGTGTGATCAAACAGCGTTGTTGGAGTAATACTATCCGAGAGGCAGAGGGTGCAGGAACAAGTCATGCATGGCGCGAGAGTTCCGATCGCAACAAACCATCGAGTGATCGCGCATAGCCTCTATAGCAGCTGCTCTAAACTTGGAACAAATGTGTAGGCTATTGTTATGATTAATCTGAGGTTCAATCACATCTTCTGTCATTTCTAAGAGAGGAAGCCCTTATGTTCGCCTCTAACGAATACTGCGATTCTTTCACTGTGCTCGAAATATTGCTGAACATGACCACTTTTGAGGGCCACTCACGCGGGAAAAAACTTCTATATGCATCCAACACGTTGTCGTACGGGTGCTGGTCGTTAAAGCGGACGAGGCAGTAGAAGTGTAGACGCAGTCAGCATCTTGCTCGTCTTCATTTTCCGTGTGGGACCGGAACTGAGCCCGGGTCGCGTTATAACGGGAGGAGACTGTATATCTAAAACTACATGTTTTTCTCTACATATTTTATCGGAACCTTCTATGAAGTCGTGAATTAAAAAGCTGGGGCAATGATGGGAATATTCAAGGCACTAAACTGCGAGAACTTTCCCTTCAACCTAAGGATTTGAGTGAAGTGATAAATCGAAATCTTTGACACTAGGCTGCATTTAGTCCAGGTGTCGGTTAGATGAAGCCAACAAGAAGGGAACCCATATCTCAGCAACGAGGCAGAAAAAGTGAGGAAAGAGGCATAGGTCACATTGAAGAAGAATACGAAGAGACCTCTGCAACCGGCTGAGTAAGGGCCTAGAATCTCAGTGGAGCGATGATGATGTCGTGAGTTATTTTACGAGGCACAGACACTCTGGTAAACACATGGTAATAGCTGGCGCGATTCTGAGGAACTTGAAGAATTGAAGACGTTGATAACAAGCGGTGGGGCCGCCAGCGGAAGAAGACCGGTCGCGTGCCAGCCAGCCTGCGCGGCTGGTGGAGTTGTGAGTTCGAGGCAGCAGAAGATTAGCCTGTTTGCGGCGTTTTGGCATGCCAAAGACCACGCATGACCCCACAGGGGGACCTCCGCTCCGCCGAATCACAAGGACGGAGGGAGCTTAGGCTCCGCTGGGTCGACTGATGGATACTGTAGAGGAAGAGTGGAAGATATGCACCAGAATCTTTGTAGGAGTGCGATTCCTAAAAAGAAAGGGAGGGAACAATAAGGAACGCACGATTACCATATGGAGCTCGGAGAAAAGTGCTAGAAAAAATGTCAAAGATCTAAGCGAGCTGTGAGCCCAACGACAACTTCGTTTTCTTCCATGATTTGAACTGATCTAGTTCTTCCAATAAACTATGCGCAGGCTAGAAACGTTTTGCATTCAAGCATAAAAGGATAAAGGACGACATTAGTCAATTTCCTTTGGGATGTGCCGAGAGATGGCAAAAGGTTACCCAACAAAAACCAATGTTGTTTGGGCGTGTGTAGCGCAGTCGGAGGAGATGCTGGCTGTCGCATGCACCCGATATCAGGTTTCTGTTTCGGATTTCCCGCCTAGGCCAACTCTCCAGGATCGGTGAATGGGCACAGGACTGGCCTGGGAAGGGCAAAGCGCTGAACTGTTCATCGGCTGACCACCGCACGTTATTGTATGGCTAAATATGCTTTCAAATCGCCTCCACGACATCTCTTAGAAGTAGAACACGTGGCGTATTGCAAAAAAAGGACTGAGAAACGCCGTCCTTTTATCCTTTATTCATCCTTATGCTAGAGGTTAACAAGTGGTCCGTCACGCCTATCTATCGGCGTACCTGCGCGCCGCTTCGCACGATATTGAAATATGAATAAGCCTTACTGCTCCTCCCCTTACTGAAGTTCGTCTCCCTTCACTGGTACTGCTCGCACACTGCTGATCTCCCTTGCTGGAACTGATCCCCATTGCTGGTATTGGTCGCCGACTACTGCCCCCCCCCCCCCCCGCCTCACTGGAGCTCGTCCCTCATTAGTGGTACAGCTCTCCTCAAGATCTTCCCATAGCGGACGACGTCTTCGACACGTCTTCTGACACGTAGAAGACGTCTGGGTATTTTATAGCTATTTTTATAACTAGCTATTTCCCGCCGTTTTCGCTCCCCTTAATTTGCACTCCGTGATTCCCATCCTCTATTTCACTCCCTCCCGTTTTCACCGACCCTTAGCTCTTAGCGGATTATTATGCAGCATGACCTCGATTACCTCCGAGGCTGAAGTTTCGGATCGCTTGAACGACATCCATAAAAAATCGGTGATTCGATCAATATTGATTGACGGCGATCAACACTCCAAAAACGAACTTTAGATTCGTTTTCAGCAACCTCGATTGCCCTCATGGCTGAGGTTTCGAATCGCTTGAATGGCATCCACAAAAAATCGATAATATCGATCGTTATTGATTACCTTCTCCACGCTGTGAAGGCCTTCCGTCGGTGATCCTCCCGACGCACGTTGGGCAATGTGTTCGTCACGTCTTCTGAGCCCCCAGGCACGCTGGGCGTGTTCGGCAAATCTTGCGAACCCTCCAGGTACGTAAAAGACGCCTGCGCATTTTCCGCTATTTTCGCGCTATAAATTTCAATTTATGCCCCGTAATTTCCCCTATTTTATCACTTAGCGTCGATCGATAGCGTGACTCATCGCTTAGCGGCTTATTATAAAAATATAATATGATGTTTGTTGCTAAATAAATTCACTTTAAAAAATATGAAAAAGACTACACTAATTATCCAGGAACCCAATACTTCGGTGTAATAACGCATGGGCCGCTGCCGAACAAACGATTGCTTGGCCCAACATTGCCTTACCAAGACTAATTTGGAGCTAAATTGGTGCATTATTTCTATGAGGAAAGAACCATGTCAATCCACCTGCTCCATAGTGTCGGTGGCCATGACGGTGACCCATTCAGCTGAGCGTTCGAATTCAACTCGACTCAAAGTCCTGTCTTCACGTCACGTGTTAAAGGATTAAGGAAGAAGGACGGCGATAATCAACCTCTATTGGAAAGCGCCACGCATTCTGCTTCTAGGGAATGTCGTCGAGGCAGTTTGAATGCGTATTTAGCCTACAGAATGACTAACGGTGGTCAACGGATAGACAAATCAGTGTTTTATCCTCCCCAGACAAGTTGGCCGCCAATTCACGTACCAGGAGGGATGGAGGGATTGGTTGGTCTGGGAAGGAAACCGGAACCAAGAATCTGTTTCTAGGTGCAGACGACAGATTCGGCCACCACCGACTGAGCTAAAACGCGCCCACTGTGGTGGATATTATCAGAGTACTCGCTTCATCGCTCTTTTGTTGTTATTTTCGTCTATTTTTCATTATTTTAACGATTTAGACATCTCCCAATGCTCCAGCTACGTGTATCTGAGTCGCGAAGTCAACATGGCCAATGATCTAGCGCCAGAGCTAGGTAGGAGGAAACGGGAAATTGGGGGAGCTTTCAAGAGCGTCGAAGAAGTCGCGAAGAAAACGAAGAACGTTTGACTCCGTGCCCATCTATTCGACTCTACCGTTCTTCCTGCCCTAACATACGCCTCAGAGACCTGGGCCATATGAAAGCAGGATGAACATGCGATCAGCGTCGCTCAGGAAAGAATCGAGAGAACTGCTTGGAGTGAAGCTATTTACGCAAATTAGAGCTATTTACTAGAGTTCCGAGCTTCGCCGACGTCTGAAGATCAGAAACGCTGTCGCATGGGCCAATTCGTCGAAAATTAGGTGGGCCGGCACGTAATGCGCTTCGTAGACACCCGCTGGACGAGAGTCATCACCGACTGGATCCACGGGATCTCAAGAGAACACCAGGAGGCCCACCAACGCGTTGACCGAACTTCTTTGAGAAAGCCCTGAACGAACGATATGATGCTCTTCGTATCTCCCGAGCGAGGAGGATCCATTGGAGCACTCTGGCACGCGACAGGGACGAATGGAGACGCTGTTGGCGCCCGCTCGAGCAACTCGATGATCAACAGGAGGCCAGGTGATGCAGGTGATGTCAACCATTTAAGATTTTTTAAAAATTTGTTAACTTTTTTATTCATTTACTTATTTATTTCATGCGCTCATAAATGTGCGTTCAAGATTAGTAGAGTAGGAAACAGCTGATGACGAAACCGTTCGATGGCAGGAACAAAGAGTAGCGTAGACGGTTTCTGGAAGCTACAGATCGAAGTTAGGTTTTAAGCTGATAAACTTAAAAAAAGCTGCAGACCTGCAAGTACCCAACCAGTTGGCAATGGTGCTCATTCTATTATTTAATTCTTGGCCGAAAATGAGTATTTGACCTACGCTTGCGCTTTGCCTGACTTGCAGTGGCCAGCTCATGGACAAGTTTGTGTTCTACCCTTTCAGGACAAATCAGGTGTGTTTATAATATGCCACCTCCATCCTTGAGATTATTTGAGTCCCTTTCTTTTATCCTGAAGATGCCATGCACATGTACTGCGCCTTTATGCAAACATGATGGAGTTGTGGATGCTAAGGGTGGGGTAAAAAATAAGCAAACAAGTAACAACTGAAACGGGGTATTTGTCCAAGTTCTACCTTCAAAGAGCGTGCAGGAAAACATAAGTGACACGGCAACAACATAGGAGAAAGTTGTTGAGCGTAAGGCCTCTGCAACGTATTACGTGGAAGGCGCTTATTTTCTGCGACTTGTTTACGTCGGCAGAAAATATCGGGTGGGGAGGGGGGGCATACAGAACGATCATCATGGTCGGCACGCAGTGTGCACAGGAAGAGCTGTGAAAAAGACGTGGGGGAAGGTCAGTCGGAACACTCAGCAGCGAACGAATTAGCCGGCCGACCAGCGTCGAGGTGGGGCGAGGTTCGGTTCGGCACTCATGGAGTGTTGCTTCCGTTCCAACGATTAATGATGAGAATTGAAAGCCAGCACAGTGAAAGAGTGAAAGGCGAAAGACTGTGGCGGAACTTTTAACGCTGGGTTGATGCGTGGAGTTAACTGATTTAGCTGTGCGTAATTCGGTTCGAGTTCTGACGAGGTTTCCACTATGAGGTATGACGAGTGCGCCCTTGTCCGAATGTTACGGTAAAGTGAAAAGGTTCCTGGTCTTCACGTCATTCTTTGGGCACAGTATGGAGATCACCAAGTAGTAGGTGCCGAGGTCTCCAAGTGTTCTTCCTATCGAATAGGCAACGATTTCTTCTTGCGGGCGTTGCACAGGCCACTCGTCTAGTCAGCCTTTCCTCGACGTTGCCCAGAAGTTGAGGGCATGGTGCAACTCTGAGCGAAGAACTAGTGAGTGACGAAATTGTTGCTCTGAATCTTAGGTTCTTTTTAAACAGGTGTCACTTTCCTACTATATATATACATTTTTAATAGAATTTTTAAAGATTTTTTAAGATTTGTTTTCAGATAGAATTTTTACTTTAAACTGAACACCTTTTGGTTCGAAGCCGGACTCCCTTAGAAATAAAAACAATAGAAATAGAAATAACAAAGACTGACGATGGAAATATTAAAATAGACACTTTTCATTTATGTCAGACATATTTAATGTTTAAATGTACATTTATAAAGAAGTCGAAATTATTTTTAAAGAAATATGGTTTAGAAATCGTTTGAAAAAACTTTTCAGGCAAGTCCGGCTTATCTAAAGTTCAGCTTTCCTGAGTGTCAAAGAAAAATAACTGACGCTTGTTGAATAAGCACAATAATCTTATCAGCTAAACCAAACAAAAGTTTAGGTTTATCTAGAGGTGCTAGAGATCAAATAATTTGCTGTTGCTTTAGTTTTTCTTATTTTTATTCTTTGCTTTCTAATATTTTCTTATTTTTGGTTGTTGTTGTCTCCTAGTTAAGATTATATAAGATTAAGATTAAGATTATTATTATAGAATATCAGAGACGCTGCCGCATGGGCCAAGTCGTCGAAAATTAGGTGGACCGGCCACGTAATGCGATTCGCAGACACTCGCTGGACGAGAGCCGTTACCGATTGGATTCCGCGGGATGTCAACAGAACACCAGGACGCCCACCAACGCGTTGGTCGGACTTCTTCGTGAAGGCCCTGAACGACCGATATGACGCTCTTCGTGTCCCTCGCGGGGAAGATCCATTGGACCACTCTGGCACGCGACAGGCACGAATGGAGACGCTGCTGGCGCCCGCTCGAGCAAGTGGATATTCAACGGGACGACAGTTGATACAGGTGATACAGTTAAGATTGTTGTGGCATTATGTTTCATGCTGTTGAAAAACTACGAGATTTTAAATAATTTTTACGTATAGATTTTCACATGATTTTATTATATAGTGAGACTGCGCCGCACAGTCGTTCTATAGACTGCAGTGTTCATTGGAATGATAGTATTATGTACTGCTTTCCACATAAGCGCATCAGTCTAAAAACTGCAAAAGCAATCACAACATGGAAAACCGTTCTATGTTGTACAGGGTGCATAAAATTGATGACATAACAGCACATTATAAAACTTAACAAGCTTATATACAAAATGTCAACAATGATCTACCAAACAGAATAGCGTCATCTGTATTTTATATGGGCTTCTCTGCTGCGAATGCAGGGGCGCAGACGACGAGGAAAGGCATCGACGGTGCGCCGCAAGTAGTCCACGTCGATTTTGTTCCATGCTTTGACCAGATCATTCTTCACTGACTTCATACTTTTGTGGGAGATAGCGCAAGCCTTGTTCTCCAAAACTTCTCATATAGAGTAATTCAGCGGACTCAAATCCGGACTATACAGAGGTCATTCCTCAGCCGAAATGAAGTCCTTCAAGTTGGCGCGGCACCAGTCCTGAACAATCCTCGACTCTGCGCAGGAGTCCATTCCTGCTGGAAGACATGCGGCTTACTCTCGAGGTGGGATTCGAGCCAAAGGAACCAGATGCTTCTTTAGGACATCAATACGGATAGTTCTACTGATTTATCTTCACTCCTGTATCCACTAAAACGAGAGCCGTCTGCGATGAATGCACAAACCATGATACTGGCCGGATGCGCCTCCCTTGCAGCAAGCCTTCCGCCAGAATTAGCACTTTGGAGTATGTAACACTTGCACAAGTTGAAAGCACAAAAGTATCAAGTCACTGATGGTTAAAGCATGGAACGAAATCGACGTGGACTACTTGCGGCGCACCGTCGATGCCTTTCCTCAGCGGTTTTGCCCCTGCATTCGCAGCAGAGAGGCCCATACAAAATACAAGTAATGCTATTCTGTTCGCCAGATCATTGTCGACATTTTGTATATAAACTTGTTAAACTGATGTGCTGTTGTTTCTATCGTTTGCGTTTAGTGCGTCAATTCTTTTTAGTGCCCTGTGTAAAGTCAGGTAAAAAGCGTTTACAATATCGATCAAATAGTGCAAAATTCTAGACGAGTGCGTGGCGCAATCTCATTACACTGCAAAGTATTTGTATCGAAGCACATTACAAAAGAGAGAGAGTTGTAGAAGCTGTAAAATGCACCTAAGACACTGTTTTGGCCGACGGAGTAGAAATTCTATGTTTATTTAAAAAGTGCATGGATGGTACGTAAATTCGTGAAGCGTTTCAAAATTCTTGAATGAATAAAACCCGATTATTGAAGAATATTAAACAATTATATTTTATTTTTTATTATTTTAGAAAACTATCAAGTATTAGGCAGCGATCATATAACGTTTTACAATACCAGGTCGCACCATGCACTCGAAAAGCTCGTCACGGTTTTTATTTGATGGATAGTCTAAATGCCGCTTACAAAAAGAATCTCATTGAAGATAATTGTGTTTTTTCACAGTTGTTTTTGTTGCATTGTTTACAGGTGTGAAACTCCATGCAAGCAGAGACCATGCTTTCAATCGAATAAGAACCGCGAAGTCTAGAACGAGAGCATGGCGTAGTATCTTTTTTTACACTAAAAAATAGCCGCATTCCTATTTCTTGAAGCAACTGGTATTCTCCCTCATGAAAATGAGAATTTTATAAAAATTTCGAACACTGGGTTCACTTATTGGACAGGTGAACTAAAACTTTAAAGAAATCATACTAAAAAAAATTCTTGAGCAAAAACTTATTCTAACCTTTATGGAGATGCTCCACTTTTATGTAGAAGAAGCTCATTTCTATTTAAAAGAGTTTGTCTTGATTTCAAAAATCTTAGGCTAACCTAGAAGAGTGGCTAATTTGATTTGAGGTCCTATTTGATTTGAAAAGTGACATGACAGAATCCGACATGAAAATAGTATATGTCCATCTGTCTCTCTGTCTGTCGGTCGGTCCATCTGTCTATCTTTCTGTCTTACTGTGTATATCTGTCTATGTCTATCGAAAAACGCGTATCTTTCTGTCTGTCCGTCTTCCTGTCCGTCCATCTTCATCTAAAAGTGGCAGAATGGCCAGAAGAAGAGTCTCATATTTCGGTCAACATTATGAACCATTACTTAGGATAAACCGTTCAATTCAGAAACACCCGAATATGATGCCCAATAGACAGGCTGCATAACTGGATAGCAAACGCAACCGCTCAGCTGTCGACTATCGATTGGTTTTATCGATTTGTACATAGAGTTGGCCGTTCGACGTGGAGATCGTGTGATATGCTTGTCGGCGTTTGATTGATTTGTAACTGCACAAAAGTGAACTCATTAAACAGGACCATAAAGAACAAAACGAATTTCGAACGATTTCAGTTAGTTCACGATGATAATCAGAAAGCAACTACATGACGTTCTAAGACTGCAGTATTGCACTGTTTTATTGCATTTCACGATTAGTAAACAATATCGAACGTAAGTCTAGAGGGAGATCCATCATCCTCCTCTTCCCATTATCCAAGGAGTTGGCGAAAAAACGTTCAAGGTGGAAACGCTAAGCATGATTACATAGGCATTATAGGCCCTATACATCCACCCAGCACCGGTCACTACCTATTACTGGGCGAAGCCGCAACTAGCTGTCAGATTGGTCGCTATGCCAGTTGACTGCTGACAACCTGCAAGCGGTGTTTTTAGAGTCCGAGCTCCCTAGAATCCGCTGCAGTTGGTAGGGCAGCGGCCTGCCGCTGCCTCTGTGTCTGCCATGGCGATGGATGCCGCCGGTTAAGTGGCTGCATGATCTGTTCGCCTGACACTGCCAACCGGTCGGTCGCTGGGTCGGTCATCTGTGGGGCGTCCTGATAACCGCCATCGTGGCCTGCCTGCCGACCTCCGCACGTCCGTTGGCAACGCCGATTTGAGGTTGTCGTCTGTTCTTGCCTCCTGCACCTCCTCAACATATTGCGCTCAACTTTCTCCCATTGAGGAGTTTTAGATTGGACCTAAACTTTCCTCCACTTCATTGCTTTGAGTACTCATTTGTTCAATTTTTTCCAACCAATGGGATGGACGGTTTCGGTGGCTCTACATCATCTAGTTTTTAAGCAGGTTACAATTCATATAAAAGTACCGTTTTCACGTCAAAATGGTACTTCCCAAATCAACTTGGATACTTGTCGCGTCAAATTGGACACTCTTCTAGACAAACTTGATGCTTCTGAAATCATAATGGAACGTCTTCCAATTCGGAACGAGCTTCTTATATGTTAAGCTACAGACTCTCCAAGATGACTAGAGCAATTTTTGTTCATGAAAATTTTAGCATAATTTTCTTTGAAATATTTTAGTTCAGCTGACTGAAGGGCCGGAATAATTGCATAAAATTTTTATTTTATTTTATTTTTTATTTTTATTTTTATTTATTTCTTGAGAAAAAATGCCAAATTAATCAATTCTCTAGGTATGACAAATGGGGCCTGTTCCGTGTGTACTGAAACATCCCCAAACCATAACACTTCCACCGCCATGTTTAGTAGGTGACAGTTGATAAATTCTGCCGTGCACTTTTTGAACTTCTTACGTAGTGGGCTCCATTAGGTCCAAAGGGTTGAACTTACTCTCGTCGATGAAAACCACTTATTTCCAATCGTCTATCGTCCAGCTCAAACGTTCCTTGGCAAACCGGAGACTAGCCTTCCTACTCTTCTCATTGATGAAAGCTTTCTTAACGGGATATTTTCCATAGAGTATAGGAGATCAGTCAACGTTTTACCGTGCTCACGCTCACATTTGAGCCGTAGTAAGTGGCTACAGACTACTTTATATCGATGGCGGTCAGCGATGGGTTACGCCTCTACATCCTCTGGATGACAGAATAGCCTTTAGAAGTCGTAATCCGTGGCCTGCCTGACCAGGAGCGTCTTCCGCTGTTATGAACTGCTTTATTCTCTTGACTATAGCAGCAGCTGTCGAAATTTCGCATCTGAAAAGTAGTTCATACCTGTCGATAAGAAACATTCTTCGGAACGAGTAAAAAAATGGCTTCTCGTATTTCAGTAGAGATATTCTCTTCTCTCGGCATAACAGAGAGTTTGCCAAAGACCACAGTATGCCAAAACGCTAGGGGCTTCATAAGAAATTGTACTGACAATTACACTCTTTTAGCAGCTCACCTTTGACCGCTGCGCACGACTGACCTTGCACTTGCAAAAAATCGATAATAACCAACGTAGGTCAAAGGGTCGTTATTGTGGTCTAATTTGCACCCACATATCCAAATTTCACTCTATTTGGACTTTTTAAAGGAAACTTATGAAGAAAAATGCAAGTGTTAACAAACCTTTAGACGCCACTGTAGATGGGAACGTTCAGCTGTTGACCAAGATTGTCATCAACTTTATTGCGGTTAAAGAAAGCGACGACGCCGAAACGACAGCCGCAATAAAGTTGATGACAATCTCTGTCAACAGCTGAACGATCCCACCTATAGATTGACTACGCTAGGCCTAGATTTACTGAAAATCGAACTTGGATAATGCCAAATTAAATTTTGTTTTAAAGCGTCTGGAACTTGTCTGATGGTGAAACCTAACATTTCAGACTGATTGGTTCTGCATGGGCTGCATGCTCATCACAATTTTGTTATTAATTGACCACATGCATCTGTGCTGTGCTTCTTATAACGTTCAGAACTTGATAGCGCACCAAAACTTCATAAGAACCGTTGACATCTCCATACCTTTGGTAGCAGCAATTTTATGGCGTTTTATTTTTTTATTACAACTTTTTTATCACAGCGGCACAAACAAGTATCCACGTGCTTCTTTTGCGAAGAGTTCAGCGTTCTTGTTTGGATTGTCTTCAATCAGAGCAGTCCAATTCCTCTTGACCTTTTTTTGTTCTTGTCCCTACGTATCTTGTGATATCGTCCAGCCATCTAGGAACCGCTGAAGCCGTAACCCAGAACTCACTGATAGATATATACACTGCAGAGTCGCTCCACGTAAAGATGTTGCAGAGTAATCTCGAGGACTTGTAGCAAAATGCGGGATGTCCTAGAAAATATACGCGCTATATGAAACGCCATAAATACTGACGAGGGTTATGGCGTTTCATGTAGCGCGTATATTTTGAAGGACATCCTGAATTTCCCACAATTTCTCAAAATTGCTCTACAAAGTCTTTTCGTGGAGCGACTCGGTGGTTATTACCCTTTCATTGAGTTCTGCAATACGGCTTCAGCGGTGCTGATGTGATTGTGAGCCTGTCAGTATTCCTCGAACAAGTGTTGAGGGTTATTTACAGTACCACGCATGTCCTTTGGTCAATTGCCGAAAAAGCCGCTTTGGAACGTTCTAAAGCGGCTTTTTTAAATAACTTTTTTAAAAATCAGGTACTCGTGAAAAGAAGCATATATTTGAGCTCAGCAGTTCAAGCCCTATCATATGGCATGTAAATCTTAGTAGAGTTGAACAATGCATATAAGCCCGACACAATCGAGTGGGCGCGACAACCTGTAGAGCGAGTGTTTGGGGAGTTTTATCGGAAATTCCTAACCGCTCTTTCCAGAAATTGCTCTAGGACTGTCTAGCTAGCCTTTGGAGTGCGCCGGGCACGATGCGATGCATGGCACCTGTCAATCGAGTGGACGCGACAGCTTGTAGAGTGGGATTTGGGGGTATCAGAAATTTCCTGCCGCCCTCTTAAGGAATTGCTCTAAGGCTGTCCAGCTACCCTTTGGAGTGCGCCGGAAACAATGTATATACTACGGAACCTATCAATCAAGGGGGTGTGACCGCTCGCAAATTGCATGCGCGGACGTGTTCGGAGCGCAGCGACTCTGTCAAGTTCGAATCTTTTCGGCTACAACTCATGGGATTTAAAGAAAAGTAAAATGTTCTAATAGGTGCGCTGGAATACAGCTATGTAGCTTATGAGTGGACAAAGTTACAGCGGTGCGAAAATGCAGGTTAGCCTTGTGTGGCACGATTTTTTTCCAATTTCAGTCGACCCCTGCGGGAAAATGCCGAGAGCTAACGGCCTACAAATGCTCAGGCAAGCAGAACACTTAAGGTGCTTGGTGGATGACATGCTCGCAACTCCCTAGCTGATTAAACTGCCTTCGCCTCAGCTGCTATTTTTGGGCGGCGGACTTGACGGTTGAAGTTTCCTGCTAACTTACTCGCCCATGTTCGAATGTTCGACACTCGCAATAACACCATTAGCTTCAGCGCGATAGGCTCTATCGAATGGTTTCACTGTCGACCAATTCCAGAGAAATCGATTTTTTGACAATTGCCACTCGAGGACGGGGGCGCTCTGGCCGAGCCTGCACGGATGCCGACGCCATCGAAAATCGATAATTTCGAAATTAGCCAAATTTTCTCGTCCAAAATCATCTAAGGATTATTTGAGGCGCTGATTACGAATCCGACACCCGTTTCTCGAAATTCAGCCGATTTCGGTGGGTTATTTGCCCTTTGTGGGTGGTCGGGTCACCGATCACACTCAGTTGTCGGTATGGTGGTCTCCCGCCATAATCGGCCAAATGGACTTCAACATCGCGTTCGGCATCCCAAATAACCCCCTAGGTGGTTTTGGACGAGGAAATTTTGTCAATTTCGAAAATATCGATTTTCGATGATGACGTCGTCCGCCCGCGCAGGCTCCGCCTAGGACGCCCCGCCCTCGACGGAAAATTGTCAAAAATCGATTTTTCTGAAATTGGTTGTGACTTACATCATTTGATAGAGCTTTTTGCGATGAACAGTGCGGTACCATTGCGAGTATCGAGAGCTCAAATTTGGGCGAGTAAGGGCGGAAGAAACTTCACTGCTGCCCTCCGCCGCTCTAAAATGGAGTCTGGGACTACGGCAGGTTAGGCAGCTGGAAAGCTGTGAGCATTTCGTCGTAAAATACCTTAAGTGGTTTGTTTGTCTAGGCATTCGTAGGCCGTTAGCTCATCGCGTCTTCCCACAGTGAACGACTGAATTCGGAAAAATCGTGTTACTCAAGGCCAACCTGCATTTTCGCCCCGCTATACATCCGCCTGTTTAGAAGCTACATTGCTTTACTTTTGAGAACTGCTAAAGATATTTACTGCCTACAAAACCAACGATCCGCAGACGGAACGATTCCATCTCGATAGAGTTATTGCGCTCTGAACACGCCCTCGCAGCAAGTTGTGAGCTGTGGCGCCCACTTGATTGATTGTGTCGGGCCTATATGCATTGTTCAACTCTACTAAGATTTATATGCCATATGATAGGGCTTGAGCTGCTGAGTTCAAATGTATGCTTCTTTTTCCGTGTACTTGATTTTAAAAAAGTTATTTAAAAAAGCCGTTTTGGAACGCTCCAAAGCGGCTTTTTCGGCAATTGACCAAAGGACATGCGTGGTACTGTAGAGCGTAACACGGGTTTGGAGGTGTGGACTCCCGACACATTCACATGAGATCTGATAGAGTGAATTGTAAGCAAAAAAAACGACGAAAAATTTAAACCAAAAATTTATAAAAATGACCGTCTGCATACGGAGGAAGGTTAATCAGTGCTGATTGGATCCTATCGCCATCGACGACTGCGACGTGCCTCCCTGACAGCTCGTCCACCGCGACCGCAGCCTCACTCAGAAAATTACTTGGAGATCCATTTTAACTTATTTGGGCTTTTAGACCTCCAAAAAAAGTTACTGGCTGTGTAAGATAGTTACAAGTATTAAGGTCGTATGTAACCAAAGCAGGCCTGCACGTAAGTTCGTAAAAGTGCGTAAGTTATTTGAAATTCTCTAGGCTTGCACGTAACTCACACATGACGCGAAGAGATTCACATAAGGAATTGATGACTGACTGTCTCAGAAAATTCTAGATGAGTTACTGGCGACTTTGAAAAAATAATGCAAGTTTCTTGCGAGACTAAAAAATTAAATAAGGTACTTGCGACCTTGGTGTCCTCGTCAACACGCACTTGGCCATGAACATCGATTCGTACGAGTCTCTGACAACCCGAATCGGACGTCTGCGACTGAAGCGATGTGGCTCCGTGCCAGCCTTGACTGGTTCGTCGCGTATGCCCCAACATCCGACTACGACGACGAAGACGTCGAGGTCTTCTACTGGAGCTGGAGAAGTTCTATAAGGAAGATCACACCTTCTACAAGGTGATCGTCGGCGACTTCAACGCCAAGATCGGACCGCGAAGGTCGCCGGAAGAACTTCACATCGGAACCCACGGTTTGGAGTGGAACGAGCAAGGTGAAAGGCTGTCTGAGTTTATCATGTCGACCAAGACCATCCATGGAAACTCGCAGTTCCAGAAGCCTCCCTCCCTACGATGGACCTGGGAATCCCCCGGTGGCCAGTTCCACAACGAGATCGACCACATCATCTTCAATCGCAAGTATTGCCTGACCGATGTCTCCGTTGTCCCCAAGTTCTACACGGGATCGGACCACCGCCTCCTTCGCGCGAGGTTCCGCTTTTCGCGTCAAGGAGAGAAGGCCGCGAAGTTCAAGAAGAGGAATCCCAGAACGACCATCAACTGGGATCTCTACACCTCTCTTGTCGGCCTTTGGGAAGATGCCCTCATGGACAACGTCGACGAGGAATACGATCGTTTCGTGCACCATCTCCACGATAGTGCTAAGGGAGCCGAAAGCTTGAAGACCACCAAGAGACGCCTGTCTCCGGAAACTCTCGAGCTGATACGCCAGCGTGGAGCAGCACGAGCGTCAGGCAACTACCAACTGACGTCCGAGCTTGCAAAGCTATGCAGAGCGGCGATAAAGGAAGATCTCAAGGAGAGAAGGGCGAAAGTGTTGGCTGAAGCAGCAGAGGCAGGGCTGAGCATCCGCAATGCCCGCCGGAACTTCGCCAACTTCAAGACCAAGATGACCGCTCTCCGACGTCCAGACGGAACCATCACCTCTTCCAGAAGGACCATGGAGAAAGTCATCCACGACTTCTACTCCGATCTCTTCGATAGCCACGTCCACCTGCCCCCATGCCATCTTACGCAGGATGGATACGTCGTCCCCTCTGTTCTCCCTTCCGAGATCCGACACGCCATCTCGTCGGTGAAGAAACGTACAGCACCCGGTTCTGACAGGATCAGAGCTGAACACCTGAAGAACCTCCCGCCAGCGCTCATCAACACCTTGGCGCGGTTCTTCACGCGCTACCTGTCGGAGTGCAAGGCTCCATCTCAGTGGAAGACCAGCAAGACCGTCTTGCTGTACAAGAAGGGAGACGTGCACGACATTGGCAACTATCGCCCGATCTGCCTGTTGTCCGTAGTCTACAAGCTGTTCACTCGAGTCATCCTGAATAGGATTAGTAGAACGCTGGACGAAGGACAGCCATGCGAACAAGCAGGATTTCGGAGAGGATTCAGCACGATCGACCACACGCCATTACGAAGCTCATCGAAGTGTCGCGAGAGTACAAGCTGCCGCTGTGCCTTACGTTCATCGACCTGAAGAAGGCATTTGACTCCGTCGAGACTGAAGCGGTCATCGACGCCCTGCTTACTCAGGGTGGTGTTTGATGGTGTTCCTACTCAGTACATCAGAGTCCTTCGAGCGCTGTACAGTGGATTCACGACCATATCTCACCATTCTACAACGACATCCTCATCGACGTAAAGAGAGGGGTTCGGCAGGGGGATACCATATCCCCGAAGCTTTTCAGCGCCACCCTCGAAAACGTCATGCGCGAACTAGAATGGGAAGACATGGGAGTGAAGGTCGACGGCCGGCAACTGCACCATCTTCGCTTCGCTGACGACATCGTGCTCATAACACCGAGCATCAGTCAGGCGGAACGAATGCTGGCCGACTTCGATCGTGTATGTGGAAGCGTTGGACTGCAGCTGAATCTTACGAAGACGATGTTCATGAAGAACGGATGGGTTTCTGATGCCCCATTCTCGCTCAACGGAACGAACATCTCCGAATGCTCCAGCTATATGTATCTGGGTCGCGAAGTCAACATGGCCAACGACCTAGCACCAGAGCTGAGCAGGAGGAAACGAGCGGCTTGAGGAGCTTTCAAGAGCGTCGAAGAAATCGCGAAGAAGTCGAAGAACGTCCGACTCCGTTCCCACCTATTCGACTCCACTGTTCTTCCTGCCCTAACATACGCCTCAGAGACCTGGGTTATACAAAAGCAGGATGAACACGCGATCAGCGTCGCGCAGCGTGGAATCGAGAGGACGATGCTCGGAGTGACACGACTCACGCAAGTGAGAGAAGGCCTCCGGAGTTCCGAGCTTCGCGACGTTCGAAGATCAGAGAGCTGTCGCATGGGCCAAGTCGTCGAAAATTAGGTGGGCCGGCCGCGTAATGCGATTTGCAGACACCCGCTGGACGAGAACCGTCACCGACTGGATTCCGCGGGATGTCAAGAGAACATCAGGACGCCCACCAACGCGTTGGTCGGACTTCTTCGTGAAAGCCCTGAACGACCGATATGACGCTCTTCGTGTCCCTCGAGCGAGGAGGATCCATTGGACCACTCTGGCACGCGACAGGGACGAATGGAGACGCTGCTGGCGCCCGCTCGAGCAAGTCGATGATCAACGGGACGACAGGTGATACAGGTGATACTTGCGACCTTAATGTAAATAACTTGCATGTAGCACTAAGTTAACAAATCTAGGACCCAGGCTGGGTGCTACATTTTTCAACTTACACGCATCATTGCTTTAAGTTACCTACAACTTGCGCTTTAGCATGAGAAAATCAATTATTAACCAAACACTCGACTTTCACAAAACTTGTGTATTAGAAATTTCTGAGTAGCGCACGGGCTCCGTTGTACCATGTGTTCGGCCTACTCCGTGCTCGATCGGACGAGTTGCGCTAAAGCCAGGACTTCGAATGGAAACGCTGGCCTGTGGTTAAAGATGCCGTTTTTGTTACTGTTTTCAGCTTTTTAGCAATTTCGCTTTAAATTAGTGGAAAGATGGGAAGGGAGGGAAGTATTGTTGGTAGAGCTCCAGCCAAACCAGAATGTCGAATGAGCATACCGGCTTGCTGTTGCCTGAAATGTCGGTATGTTACTGTTTTCTGTTTGGGTGCAATCCCAAAAAGGGGTGGAGTCCATATTGTAACGGGACGTGCGTACTACCCCTCATCGTCTTGTCGTATCAACCCTAACCCCCTGGCTTCCTCGATAGTTTAGTACTTCAGTTCTTGACCATTCCGTCGTGCGCGGCCGAATTGTCAAGGGAACTTCTCTGCGGTCGCCGCAGCAGTAGCGGCCGGCATGCGCGATGGCTTCCCTCCTTCACCGCAGGCATGGCATACTTCTCCGCGCCGCGCGCGGTGCTTAGCTTTGGTCCTGGGCGGATCGCCGAGCTCCTCTGCAGAGCGATGAGCGATGCGATGAGCATCGAGAACTCCACATCCCTTCGCGTCGCTCTGCAAAACACATCGCCGCGATTCCGTCGCGGCAACGGAAAACATGCACTAGGCCTTACAAGGAAAGGTCCCCAACTTATGGTGAGCTTTTGCGATGCTAGTTTGACGGGATGTAGAGCCCAGTGAGCGGAGTCCTGAACCACACTGCTGAACGCTTTTTTAAAGACCTGAAAAAGAGGTGTGAAACCGTGTGCGCAACACTCATGAATCTCTACCACACTCCACCGGATGTGCCCCGATGGCGCAGTTGGAAGGAGTGCCGCCTCGTAGGAGTACACCGGCAGGATTTTCAGTTTACTATTTGCTATTTATTACTATTACATGGGTACCCATATGTACAATAGTTAAAAAGAAATGAAAAACTCAAACACAACAAGAGCAACAAGACAACCAAAATAGGCTGATAAACAAAAACTCGCGACCTGGTAGGAAATGGGAAGAAAGAACCAAGCACCGCGGGAATCAGCAGACTCTAATCGGAGAGTTCTCTTAACGAATTTCCTAAAGGCGGGGATAGAAATAGGTAGTATATTGTTCTTGCTCAGGCGTACGTACTCAAAGGCCGCTCGGTTTACAAAAAAAGTGCTGATTAACGGAGAAATGTGTCTTTCTAGGAAAGCTTACTTCGATTGCCACTAGTGTTTGAGGGCTGCAGGGTTTGAAAAGGTCGTCATGTTTCACGTTTGCTATATTATTAACAATTTTGTGCACCATTACTATGTCGTTGACTTTTCTTCGCTGTGATAAAGAATCTAAATTGAGGAGTTTGTTTTTCAAATTAATCCTAGGGATTAGGGAATAGTCAAAGCTTTGCACCCCGAGGAAAAGCTTGCGCGTGAAGTTGCTTTGTACTCTTTCAATCCTTTAAACGCAAGATACTTTGTGAGAGTTGTAACAGTTGTTCCGTACTCAAGCAAGGATCTTACTTAGATCTTAAACGCATCACTAATATCGAGGGTTGGATATTGAGATGGCCTTGAATAGGTTGTATAACCTTCTGTTGGCTTTGGCTGTAAGCACATCACAATGTTCAAGTCCCAGTGCTGCCGATATTTTCGCACATATTAGTTTGTTGTTATTACGCTTTCTCATGATCACAGGAGTCAATTTTAGACCAACAATGTTTACAACCAACCAAGGCTGTCTATTTGCGCATTCATATGAGCTAGTTTTTCAACTATTCATATCTGTACCACCACCGTATCATACCGTATCACCAATGATATCGTAATTGCACACAAATACGCTTATCTTACGGTTGAATATTATGAACCGGGCCACATCCTACTATATATAAAAGAGCAAGCGGTTGTCCGTCCGTCTGTCCGTCCGTCTGCCTATCCGTCTGGCCTTTCCTATCCTAGACGTCGAGTAACAGGCGTCCGGGTTCAGACCATGTGTCACCCATGTCAGGTCGACAGGGTCAGAAGGCGTGTCACCGATGTCGCGCAAAGGGCTTTCGTACTCACCATCAGAAGACATGTCACCGACGTCGTTCTACAGGCGTCCGAATTCAGAAAAGGTGTCACCGACGTCGTTCAACAGACGTCCGGGTTCATAAGAGGTGCCACCGACGTCGTGCAACAGGCGAACGGGTTCGGAAGAGCTGTCGCCGAAGTCGCGCAAAGGGGGAAGGGGGGGGGGGGGGGGCAGGTACAGAAGACATGTCAGCGATGTCCTTCAAAAGACGTCCGGCTTTAGAAGACGAGTCAACGATGTCGATTAAACGATGTCCGGGTTCAGGCATGTCACCGATGTCACACCGTGAGCGTGGGAGGACAAGTTTGGGGGGGGGGAATATCTTGAAAAGTGAAATTCTTGAAATTCGTGAAAGTGACCTGGGAGGGGGAGGGGGGCTGGAGGTGACACGGAGACGGGGAACCAGTAATACGGGATCTCTAAAATGGGGTCAGTAGACGGGACCAAGGGAATGGGGAAACCAATAATGGTGTTCAGTAGACGGTTACCAATAAGGGAAAAAGAAAGGAGGAGTTAATTAAGGATGGTTACCAATAAGGGCAATCAAAAAGAAGGGGTCCAGCAGCTGAAGCGGGCAAGAGGGGACCACTAAAGGATGACCTGTTCGAGAGAACCAGTAAGGTGGGGTGGGGAGGGGGGGGGGTGGCGTCCGGATTCAAAAGATGTGTCAGTGTTGTGGGGCAACGGACTTCCGCGTTCAGAAGACGTGTCTCCGATGTCGGTCAAAGGCCGCTTGGGATTGCAAGACGTGTCACCGACGTACAGAGGCAGGCGCGTTCGCTTATCCGTTTAGTATCTCTTATTATTGACAGTTTTGAGAAAAACATTTTTCTGAAACATAGGAGAGAGGTTATCTCCTCAATGGATGATATCTGTGTGATTCTTTCCATCTTCTAACAGTGATGACTTTATTGGGAACTTCATTTCAAGAGAGCAGTTATATGAAACAGCTGTATCACAATCGCAGAAGGTTTCGGACATGAGCAAACCGAATCAGCATGGTATGCGTCTGTGTAAAGAAGTTTTTCAGGGTTTCAGGGTTTGGGGGCGAAGCCCCCAACCAGACGTTTGGCGGCCGCTAGGCCGTTGAACGTCTGGTCGGTAAATAAGTGTGGTACGGTGATATCCGGAATATGTTAGATACAGCCGAGATGGTGTATTGAAAGAAGGTAACTGGGATAAAATATTATACAAAAGGGTACCACCTGTGACTTTTCTTTTGATTGCAGATTATAAGCCAGACCTACCGACAGTTCTGTGGTACCGTGTTTCGGCCGTGTCTGTCATACGCGTGGGTGGCAGCTGATCACGTTTATGTTCACCCAGGACCCTTCTCTACACCCAGAGATTACGCATTCAACGAAGAATAAGTGGTCATTCCTTGCCAGAAAGAAGATTGTTCCTCACTGGCTTTTGTAAGACGCTGCTGGTGTGACAAGCGCTTGTGTTTTCTTGTTTGATAGTTTTGTACCACAGCTACTGACTAAAAGGGAAATAATAAATATAAGACTTTTAATTTAATAATATATAAGACTTTTTATTCCCAGAGAAATGATATGGTGCAGATTTGCCTCCTGTGATCATGAGAAAGCGTAATAACAACAAACTAGAACGTCCAAAAATATTGGCAGCAGTCGGACTCGAGCTGAAAAGCCCGCCGGTGGGCTCCTACGAGGCGGCGATCTTAACGACTGAGCTACCGAGGCACATTTTCTGGGATGTCGTAGAGGTTGATGGGTGTTGCGCGCACGCTTTCAGACCTCCTTTTCAGATCGTTAAAAAAGCGTTCAGGACTCCGCTCGCAGGGCCCTACATCCTGTCAAAATAGCATCGCAAGAGTTCACCATGGATTGGGAACTTTTCTTTGTTAGGTTAGCGTGTTTAGACCATTCTTGTGTCTACTTGACTACCTATGTGCTTTTTCTGCTGAATACGAGTCACCCTTCCAAAGTCCGCACCCCCCCCCCTCCTCCCTCCAAACCCGTATTTCACCCAATATTGTAACAGCTAGGCATGATAAACCTCAAAAGAACAACCGACTCGCATACGTCGTACCTCTGAAATAATACCTAATTGTCGGTCACGTGCAAACTCAGTTATACAGCTGTTGATGGATTGATAATTATCGAGTTCAACACGACTCAGTGATAAGGTGTTTTACTCTTCTGTAGGTCATAGCTAAGGCGATGTTCATTTTATAGTTCACTGCTCCTGACATACAATCGAGTGCTCCTTCGTAGTGAGTGCCGTGATTTTCAAACGCCGTTCGTCACCCAGCTAGGCACATCATCAGCCACCCTGCGCAGCCAGTACATTGAAGCTCCACTGGAACGCGCAGCTCCATCATGGAAGACACTCTAATTCCTCAAATCGAGACTTGGAACTACGATTATAAGTAGGACATGGATCTATCCTACCTTAGTGGGAGGGAGCTCCACCAGAGAAGCAAAGCCAATACAAGCAGGGTGGCTTATATCTAATAGAAAATTGCAAAGGACGATCTTCCACAAGGCCGAGTTTGTTGTGCCGTCATTGTGAAATACATTGTTTTCGACGTTTCAGCCGTTTTCGTACAGACAGCATAAGTGCCCCACTAGGGTAGATACCAAGGCATCTTTTAGTGCATCTGTCATATGTGTTAAGTCCTTGCTAAGCTTCAGAATGTTCTGCATTCAGGAATGTGGCTACTGAGGCGAGGGAACTACCCGAGTTCGTCGACGGGTTTGCCTGTGGTCGAGGACTCGTCATCGGATCGAGACATTGAGATAGAGCTGGGCAAACGCCACTGGTTCCTGATTGTCATTTATATTGCAGCCATTCTAGCCGCATCTGTCACGCTTCACGTCCGTCTACCGAATCCGGATGTGGCGAACACAAGTACGTCTTTTGGGTACTTAGCATAGCGTTAGACTTTCGGTTTTTTTGCAGATTACAGTCAGTTTTCGGAGTTACGTGCTAAGAGAAATGTGCACGAAATGTCGAATTTTGGGCCGAAGCCATCTGGATCTGAAGCGTGTGATGGTCTGACGAAGAGATATATACTAAACGAGATCGAGTAAGTGGTTGCTTTCCATTTAGCGTTGCTAACTATAGTGAGGTATAGGATCTTCGGCAGGGTGGGGGCAATAAGACGCAACAGTAAGGGCTCAAATAGGAAAAATTACAAAACAAGAGTAAAGAAGCAGTATGAAAAGAACGGTTGATTCAAGTCGAATGGGGGATCCACCCGATACTCCCATAAAATCATGTTAGAAATGAAAAACCATGGTAATAAAAAGTACGGCTGTGAAAGAGCGCATCATAGGTGGACCTAAAAAGCAAAAATGAGATCCAGAAAACATCAAAAACAAAATAAAATAACATGGAAGACACCCAACCACAGACGTCTGCAGAAGGCTTTGGCTTGCACTTAAAGACTCGCCTAACCTATCAGGTCTTGCCACGCGCAGCCGCGCAACGACGCCAGAAGTGAACGATTTTGGACCACTTTGGACATTTTGGGCCATGCGGTCTTAAGGGTAGGTGAGCCCTTTAAGTCCAAGCCAAGGCTCTCGCAGACGCTTATGAGTGAATGTTTTCCCTTCTATTTTATCCTATCCTATCCTATCCTACTATATATAAAGGAGTTAGCGGTTGTCCGTCCGTCCGTCCGTCCGTCTGCTCACCCGTCTGGCCTTTCCAAGAGGTCGAGTAGTAGGCGTCCGTGTTCAGGCGAGGTGCCACTCACGCCGCGTCGAGAAGAAGAGAAGAAGTGTCACCGATGTCGCGCAAAGAGCGTTCGAGTTCAAAACACATGCCAGCACGTTGCTCAACAAGCGACCGGATTTAGAAGATGTGTCACCGACGTCGTGCAACAGGCACTCGGATTCAGAAGGCATGTAACCGATGTCGCGCATAGGGTGTTTGGGTTCAGAAGAGGTGTCAACGACGTCGCGTAATAGGTGTCTGGAGTCAGAAGGCATGTCACCGACGCTGTTCAACAGGCGTCCTGTTTCAGAAGACGTGTGACCGACGTCGCGCAATGTGTCTGGGTTCAGAAGCGGTGTCACCGATATCGCGCTAAGGTCGACCGGGTTAAGAAAACATGTCATCGACGCTGTTCAACAGGCGTCCGGGTTCAGGAGACATATCACCGATGTCACGCAAGGTGTGTCTGGGCTCAGAAGAAGTATTACGGATTTCATGCAAGGGGTGTCTGGATGTTCAGAAGCGGTGTAATCAATGTCATGCAAACGATGTCTGGGTTCAGAAGAGGTGTCACCTATGTCGCGCAAGGGGTGTCTGGATTCCGAACACGTGTAATGGGAGACCACTAAAGGGGAGACCAGTAAGCGGTGGTCCAGTGAAGGGTGGGAGAACCAGTGAAGCGGGAGAGGTACCAGTAAGGGTAGGACCTTTAATAGGAGCGAAGCGGAACCAGTAAAGAATACCACTATGGTGAGGACTGGGGGATAGTAAGGGGGGAGGGGGTGAACGGGAATCATTGAATTGGGAGGGTCCTGTGAAGGGGAACCGATAAAGGGGGAACCATTAAAGGAGGACCAGTGAAGGTAGGACTAGTAATGGCGGCCAGTGAAGGGAGAGGGGACCAGTAGAGGGGATCAGTAAAGGTGAGACCAGTAATGGGGAGCTGTGAAGGGGGGGGGGGTGGGGTGGGGGCAATAAAGGAGGGACCGGTAAAGGGGACCATTAATGGGGGCCAGTGAAGGGGGACCAATAAAGGCTACCACTTAGGCGAGGGTGGAGGCAGTAGGGGGGGGGCAAAAAGGGGGGACAGTGAACGAGAACCAGTGAAAGAGTCCTGTGAAGGGGGAGGGGGACCGGTAAATGGGGAACCAGTGAAGGTGGGACCAGTAATGAGGGCCAGTGAATGGGGCTGCCAAAAGAGGGCGGACCAGTGAAGGTGGGAGCTGTAATAGGAAGGGGAATCAGTGGAAGGAATCTGTAAGGGGGACCATTACTTTTTCTCACTTTTCTCACTAGTGCAGCGTGTATATGACAGGAGCGTCGTACAACGTGCGTTTAGATCAAGAAGATGTGCCACAGATGACACACTGCGAAGCATACGTTGGACTTTCAGATGACCATTCAAAGGCAGCGAGTGTGTGCGTGCACATGCCTCTCACCCCCACTACTGACTGATGCTCACTACATTTTTCTGCCTGTCTGTGGTATTGTGTATTGTCGAGGGTGGGGGTAGGGAATGACTTCGGCAACCGGCGGATTATTATTGCCGTCGGACATTTAGCGGTATAGAGCTCTAACAAGATTATCACAATCTGTTCCTTGCCACGTAGAGAATGTGTACTTCGGAGAATAAATCGGCGTAAGTGCGATAGAGGGTGGTATGGCTTCATAGGAGCATCTTTCAAGATTGTGCCCTACCGCCTCGCTTTTTTTTAAAAGCAGATTTTCACTGTAACGTGAGTAAAAAGACCTAGACGGGGGTGTTCCATTCTCGTTGTCTGGGGGCGAAGCCCCCAACCAGACATTTGGCGGCCGTTAGGACGCTGAACGTCTGGTTTTGTATATAATGTTTCCCGGATCTCATCCTTGCACTCTAGTTTCACCTAGGATGCGCTCTATCACATCCTAGGTGGTTATATCGAAATCATCTCACCCACCCAACACGGTTTTTTGTTCTGCATCACCCTCAGCATATGTCGTATAGAACATAGAAGCTGCTTAGCCTACAGAATTAAAGTTTATAGCGTCATCAAAGTTGCTGCGACAGCGAAACTTGAAGTCTCCCAGCAGAATCCTTCCGGTTGCCTTGATATACCCCGATTCGATACTGATGGTTTTACAGTTTGCTACAAGAATGTGAGTATGAACTACTTTTTGCTTTTTATGTAAAAGCTATAAGCATAGATCGAACACCTCGATTTATGCGGTCCTCTTATAAACACTCTAGTCGATCCGTAAAATCAAGTAGATTTTTAAGTTTTTTCATAATCCATGTTCCAGCTACCACCAGGACACCGAACACTAAACGTGCTTTAAAAAAGTACGAATGAGTTTTCAGAGGCTGCAGGTCAAAAGTATGTACGACGTCACACGTATTTGCGGCAGCGTAATGGGCTAAAGAAGAGCAGGAAAACCCTAAAAGTCTGTGCCCATCCATCAGAACGTGGGAAACTGAATGTGGAAGGACCTGCCGTCAATTTGAACCAATGTCCTCCTCCTGTTTTCGTCAGAGTTGATATGGTGGAAGTTCAAAATTAAGCGATCGCTACAGCAGTACGCGTGATGAACAAGGCAATCCTGTCGTGGCCACGCAGGCGCGACATATGACAGTGTTTAGTCCGGCCTCCGCAAACTTATGGCAAGCGGCACGCAACGGGGATAAACTCGGGTAGATTCTCGAAACCAAGATGTGGCGAGACATTGCTCCCTGCTTTTACAGCGCCGTACACTCCACTCATTGGACGGCAAGCACCAAACTCAGAAAATTCTGAACAAGTTACTTGCAAGCTGGCAGCCTGTAATAGATTGCCTAAACTAGTCATTTGCAAGCTGCTACAAACTAACAGAATGACCTCGCATGTAGCATACATGAAGACTGCGGCACGGCAAGTCATAGGCAACCTGCTGCTAGTTGTCAGACTGTCCAATAATCCCTGTCCGAAAATTTTCAAAATTCTATAATTCTCCTTAGAAGTGTTATAATATCAGGCAAGTGTAAAAACCTTCTAGAAGGTTCTCCAGAGCTCCACGCTAGGGGTACATAAGGCGCAGTCGCCGCGTCTAGCCACCAGTACAAGCTGAAATGGACCAAGGTCGAATTCGTACGTTCGTATACTACGAGTGGCTGCTGGGCAACGACACGGGCATCGCGGTCGCCAACATCTGCAGAGCGTGCAAGGAGGATGCAGTGTCCCAACGCACAGTCAGACGCTGGTTCAATCGTTTCGAGAGCGGCGATACGAGCCTCGAGGACAGGGAACACCCGCTGAAGATCATGCTCTGCTGCTGGTGGGACGCCAAGGGCATGCTGTACTTCGAGCTGCTTCCGCAAGGCAGGACGGTCACCGCCTCCATCTACACCGATCAGCTCGAGAAACTAGCCGCCGCCATCCGAGAAAAGCGTCCCGACGGGCCTCGGTCCACCTGCTGCACGACAACGCGCGCCCCCACGTGGCGAAGGAGACCCAGCAGAAGTTGGCGACGCTCGGCTGGGAGACGGTTGCCCATCCGCTGTATTCGCCGGACCTCGCCCCCTCCGACTACCACTTGTTCCGCCCGCTGAAGCACCATTTGGAAGAGAATTCACCAACTACGACAACCTCAAATCCGACATCGCGGACTTCTTCGAGTCGCAGCCCCCGGAGTTCTGGGCGAAGGGTATCGGCAACCTGCCCAATCGATGGGCCACTGTTGTAGATAACTGCGGTGATTATATTGTTGATTAGACTTGTTTTTCAATAAAGTTGAAAAAATTAAAAATGGTGAAATTTTCGGACAAGAATTATTGGACAGCCTGATACAAACCTAACTCGCATGTAACCTACTTACTGACACTAGGTGACGTAGTTAGATTAAGGGCCCTTCAAGCTAAAAGTCACCTGTATATGTGATTTTTCACTTAAAGGGTCCTTTATTTAGCTTACCGTCGTTGGAGTAGTACACTTAATCAAATGTGCTCTCATAAATTAGCCTAATCAATGCGCACTAGTAGTGTTTCCGTCAACCTTTTTGAATCGCTTTATTTCTTGAGCAATAACATGAGAACAAATAATATGAGAACAGGTTAACACGGGGACAAACAACATGAGAACACATAATATGAAAACAGGGTAACATGGGAAAAAATAACATCAGAAAAAATAATATGAGAACAGATAATATGAGAACAGATATCGATCAAATCATCGAGTTAACATAGGAGAAAATGTACGCATTCAAGGTGCACAAGAAGAAGATTGCTTAGATTACAACTAGGAGATCAGTCGTTTCTCAGCGAGGCATCTTCAATACATTTTATTCAATACACGCGATAAACGAGAGCAAAGAGAAAATATCTATAGGGAATTACTTAGAAAAACCGCAGAAAGAGCTAGAAGAAGATGACCGCAAAAACAAGAATGACTGCCTACTACCTTAGTCTAGTTACACATATATTAATACAGATCTTACTTACTTCAGAACGCTGATATTGTGGCGACGTAATCCCATTGATGCGCACCAATATCAACGTCATTCAATGAACAGCGAGTACCTGCAAACGCTAGAAAATGAACAAGGTGAACAGTGCGGAGAATCGAAGAGTGGAGAGGCTAGGTCAGAAGTGTAGCAGGAGAACCACCCACACTTATGGCCTGTTCAAACTTCGGCGACAAGACCGACAAGAGCGACAAGTCGGGCCGACTGAAGCGACAGGAGGGACTGGGGCGACGGACGGAGTGTGGAGAACGTGATTAATTACGCACCGGTGATGACGCGTTCGCGTCGCGAAATCCGAGTTAAGCAAATCGAGACCTCACCCTCACGTTCGGCGTCTGACGTCAAACGCGAATTTAACGGTTACTTAACCGCGAAACATAGTCGCATATAACTTATTTTGGAAAGTGACGTGTTCGAAGTTTATGCCTACAAGCAGATACTGTTCCAGTAACAACTAATAACTTGTTCAAAATTTTCTGAGAAGTTGCAGAGCTGCGAAGCGCTGCATTTTTTTAAAAGTCGGGACCTTTTGCCTTTGCCCGCTTCAGTCCAACATTCCTACCATTTCTGGCTAGAGTGCAGACAAAACTCAAAAGGCGGTTGCGGCAATAAAGCTTAGTTTATGCTTGCGCCGCAAAGAGTCTCGACGCAATGATCGTCATAACTATCGTTTTTTTTTGCGCTGCATAGTGACGCCGCATCCCATATACTCCACCGCTTTACAACACCACATTGACCAAGTTTGGGGTACCGTATTTGGTGAATCGCGCCACAGAATAAAAGGGCATGTCGTGGCGCAATAAGCGTTGGCAGACTCAATGTGTAGTGAGCGTACGCTTCTAGAAGGTATTTCGACGACGTAGTTGAATTCTGTGTGATATTTGAGTCTAGAAGTATATCTTGCACGCCTTGGTAGCAGGTTTCTGAACCATTATTCTTTGGTTTGCAATTTCAAAGATTCAGCACGAATCTTTACACCGGTTCTCTAGATCCTTTAAATACGTTATTCATAGTCTCCACACCGAGATCTGCCGCGGCCCATCGGGCGCGCGACGGGTGTGAGTGGAGACGGCAAGCAGGCCCTCGGCGCCACAAGTGTCGGCACCTGGGGCCGGATTCATCAAAGTTAGTGCAGTAACTTTAACGGAGAATTGTAAGCAAATCTCTGAGCAAAAGCTCAGATAACGCGGCTTATCAAGCGATATGGTGAACGATAAGCCGCGTTATCTGAGCTTTTCGCTTACAATTCTCCGTTAAAGTTACTGCAGTAACTTTGATGAATCCGGCCCCTGGACGCGCGGCCGTGGCACCCACGACCAATACTAACGTCCCTCACCACTTCACTGTTCTGCTTGATTTTTAGTCAACTGTTTTTCTACAGTTTGGTACCAGAGAAGAAAATCATACTGCCTTTAGTTCATGAAACTCTTACATGTCGTAGTCCAAACGAAATGAATGTTGAAAACGCATTACCTGTCCTGAAATCACGTAAAGCATGTAGCGACCTATGGTGTGTATCAGCTACTGTTTCGAATGAGGTCTCGGTTCAGATATCCAATGTGGTAGTGCGATTGTCCCGACCGGATGCCGCCGAGGATTCTAAAGTCGCTGTGCTGCTGAACTGTCATTTCGACAGTTGGCCCACAAGTAGCGGTAGGTTGTAGCTAGACCAGATTTTGACATTCAGTCCTAACTTCGACATTTTTATAACCTTGGCCGGCTCCATGTGTCTGCCGTTTCAAAGCTTCCCCAAAAAGTTTCCTTTTAGGTGGCTCAGACGATCTATTGTCGTGTGCGCTTATGTTGGAAGTGATGCGACTACTATCCCGAAACCCTCAGGTTCTCTCGCATGATGTTATCTTCCTCTTCAACGGTGCGGAGGAATCAAGTCTACAGGTAGTTTTTTGGATCGGTAGATACGATGGGAAATCAGAGAGAATAGGGTGGTAATAAATAGTGTGATGCGGGAGCGGAAGTCATCGGTCTCCCACGTATTTCGCAACGCGAAATAAAAACATTACCAAACATTTCTACTCCGAAGGCTAACAAGAGGCTCATAGAACAACGCGGGTCATAATTTTCACGATCACAATTATCATTGATGAAAGTCCCGCGTGCCGCCGTGGATGTGGCGTTTGCCAAGATATGAAAGGCGTGTATTCGTGCAAAAAGATGCCGCTTTGAAATCTATCTGTTTTTTATATGGGTCTGGTCAATAGTAATGAATGTTATAAATTTCATCCCAAGCCGTTAGTGTGGCTATTTACTGTGTCCAAGGACGACGGTGTATTCACCTGGACGCGCACTATATCTAACCAGGAAAATATCTCAACGGTAGGTAGGAACGGCCAAAGTGTTGTATGGGCAGAATCGTCTCTCTCTGGGAAACAACAAAATGCTAATATCTCGACCACAGTACAACTCTGCGCAGAGTTGGGGACGACAGAAGTTGGGCCGTTGGCGGTGTTAGCCATATGTCTGCACCCGGAGGGCGAACTCAGATTGGCTGGAAACGGCGATTATGGGGATTACGCTGACCCTCTACGCACTGCACCACCATTGCTCGCTCGTCATCGCTGTTTCCATCCAACTTGAGCCCGCCCTCCGCCGCCAGGCATAGGGCTAACGCCGCCAACGTCCCAACTTCCGTCGCCCTAACTCTGTGCAGAGTTGTATTGGGGTCGAGATATTTGCGTTTTGTTATTTCCCAGAGAGAGGCGGTTCTGCCCATATACAACACTTTGGCCGTTCCGACCTACCGTTGAGATAGTTTCCTGGTAAGACGATTCGTTGTGCCGATTCTGATAGTTCCTTTACACTATGGTTAAATTAACTTTAATAATGAAAAAATAGAAAAAACTTACGGGTTGCTTCGCCACCTCCATTATGCTATAATTTTTAGCTATCTGTTTATTAAACAATAAGGCAAATGGTGAGCCTATCCTTGAGTAATCGGAATCGCATAACCTCACCATAGTGAACATCGTGTTTTACAAACGTGACTCCCATCCCATCTCGCACTATAGTGGGAATACCAGAACTCAGATAGCCTTCGTTCTTGTGAAAGATCGTGACCGATGTCTCATCACAGACGCGAAGGTCGTACCGTAGGCGACCGTCGCCCCGGAGCATCGACCGCTGATCTGCACTTTGAAGATCGCCCCTCCGATGCTGAAGCAGGTCGAGGGATGCGGTGCTGCAAGAATCAAGTGGTGGCGAATGAGAGAGAAGGAAGCAGCTGTGATTTCTCGCGTGCGGTTACCGACTGTCAGTGAGACTTGGAGGAAGGCTCTCGGCGAAAAGACAGCCGATCACTGGCGGAAGTACCAAGAAGCGAAGAAAGCTGCAGATAAAGCCGTGGCTGTTACAAAAGCCACTCATTATAGAGATGTCAGCGAGAAGCTCGAGTCACGCGATGGTGAGCGGTATCTGTGCCGGCTTGCTAAGAATCGCCATCTGCAGACCGAGGACATTGAGAAGTTTTTCGGCATCAATGATGAGGACGGCCATGTCTTCATGGACCGCAAGAAGGCGCTGAAGCGATGGCGCGATTACTTCGAAGAAATCTCTACAGTGGAATTTCCTCATCCAGCCATCCCTTCAACGGTTCTAAAACACGGCCCCGTCCAGAAGATCATCCCAACCCACGGCCCCGTCCAGAAGATCACCAAGGAGGAGACTGAAGCGGCTTTGAAGAAGATGAGGCCAGGCAAGGCAACTGGGCCGGACGATGTGGCGGCTGATTTATGGAAGTAAAAGTTTTGGCGCTCTGCTGAGTGGTTGGCGTTGTTTATTAATCAGGTTGTAACGGAGAAGGGGAGAAAGTGCCTGCGTGCTGGCTACAACGTACGACAATTCCGATTTGGAAGAAGAAGAAGAGTCCTGCAGACTGCTCCTGCTACCGTCCAATTTATTTGCTTTCGCACAGCATGAAGATCTTTGAGCGAATTGTCGACGGACGAGTTCGCGACATCGCCCAGCTTTCCAGCAATCAGCGCGGCTTTGTGGCTGGCTGTAGCACCTTTGATGCCATACGTGCCGCCCCTCCTGTTAAGATAGGTTAGGATATGGTTAAGATATGCACTGGCTTCTGTTTCCTGTTAAGAAATAGGAGCCAGTGCATATCGCCTTCCTCGACCTAGAGAAGGCCTTTGACCGCGTACCGCGTGAAGTGATATGGTACGCCCTGCGACGACATGGAGTTCCTGAAGAGCTCATAGAGTGGGTGCGAATTCTCTACTCTTGTCCAAAGAGTAGAGTTCAAGCTGCAGCCGGAACCTCGATGGACTTTCCCATCTCTGCCGGTGTACACCAGGGTTCTGTGCTTTCTCCACTCCTTTTTGTTGTCGTGATGGACGCCATTACACGAGATCTTCAGAAGCCAGTCCCCTGGACACTGCTTTATGCTGATGATGTAATGCTCGCTAGCGAAAATAAAGGTGAACTCGAGCGAGAGGTGCAAGCTTGGTGTGATCGCTTGGAGTGTTTTGACTCATATTGAACGTGAAGAGGACCGAGTATCTAACGAAGGACGTTAATGAGTCCAGCTCCATCAAGGTTAACGGCATCGAGCCTCCACGCACTTCGATGTTTAAGTACCTGGGATCTGCAGTAACATCTGATGGCAATCTGACGATTGAAGTGAACTCACGCGTGAGTTCAGCTTGGTCCAAGTGGCGCTCGTTGACTGGCGTGCTCTGCGACAGGAAGATACCAGAGCGCCGCTTGAAGTCAAAAATATATAGAACCGTCGTCCGGCCGGTAGCGTTGTACGGTGCTGAGTGTTGGCCTGCGACGAAGGAGGTTGAAACGCATCCTGAAAACGAAGATGCTGCGCTGGACGGCTGGAGTTACGCACATGGACCGCATCCGAAATGAAGCTGCTCGGCAGAAGTTCTGTGTCACGCCGATAGCTGACAAGATGCGCGAAGCTCGCTTACGATGGCACGGCCACGTTCTGCGTGGAAAGGAAGATAGCGTCCGCAAGATAGGCCTTAACTTCGAGGTAACAGGAAAGCGGCCTAGAGGGCACCCGAAGCAGCGCTGGGCTGATACGTTACATACGGACTTGAAAGCGGCTGGTGTCCACCCTGATCTAGCGCTGGATCGGGAAAGGTGGCGTCGTGACACCAGAATAGCGGACCCCGCTACAAAGCGGGACAGACGCTGGAGAGGAAGAAGATAAATATTTTAAACCTTTTTTTTTACCAAAGTATTGTTCTAATTTGAGTAGTAGAAATTAGCGAAATTGAAAATGTTGTTATTCTATTGTAATAAGAATACTCTGGAATTTTGTTGGTTATTACAGGAAGCTCACGGCGTAATAGTCAGGAATTTTGTTGGTTATTACAGGGAGCTCACGGCTTCATCACTAAACATCCTTGGCGACATGCTGTACGTGCATTCATCAATCTAGAAGCAAGTGGTAGTGGAGGAAGAGAGCTTCTCTTTCAAGCAGGTAAAGCCCTATAATAGATTTTTAGTGAATAAATTTTAGATTTTTCACTGTGCGAATTTAGCTTCTCATGTCTCTTTATACAGGTCCTTCTAACCAGTGGCTTCTGAACTCTTACCTCGAAGCAGCTGTACATCCACATTGCTCGATAATCGGTCAGGAAATCTTCCAGAGTGGATTCTTCCCTGGAGACACAGACTTCCGAGTGTTTAGAGATTACGGTCGTGTTCCTGGTAAGCTATTGCGAAATAGCTGCAAAACCTCGCTGATATGGGCTAGGTGTTAATTGGGCGCCAACGCCCACTGATGCAGTTGGATGCTAGAAAGTCAGTCTTTAGGGTATTAATCATGGTCACCCATTCCTAAATGCACAGAAGCAGTCGGTGTGACACGAATCGTAGTTTTTATGAACTTACGATCAGTAGAAATCAATGGTTCGGTCTACCTGTCTCGGTTTTTTTCAATCCGGAAAATCGGTTTTGTTCCTCACCTTTCTGACAGTTCTCGAGCAGCAACTCTCCGCATAAGAATCACACTTAACATCAATTATTCGACATTGAATGAATAGAGTATTTCAACGTATATTCAATTTCAGGGTTAGATTTGGCGTTTGTGCAGAATGGCTATTGGTGGCACACCGAATTTGATGAAGCTCGACGAATCACGGTAGGATCGTTGCAGCGTGCTGGTGAGTCTGAACGGCTCGCGATCTCTTCGCGCGATAACGCATATTTGCTTTCTTAAGGGGAGGTTCAGAGCTCTATCGCGGCGAGACGCGATGTAATGATAAACTCCCATATCGATTGCGCGAAGCGACGGTGCCGCGCAATTGCGTAAAGGCCGCCACAGACTTCTGCGGCGCCGCTCGGCGGCGCCGCTGCCGCCGAGCGGCGCCGCAGAAGTCTGTGGCGGCCTTAAGCCCTAGTTCACATTTGCACCGCAATGCTGCTGCAGCATCACGGTCGCCATAGATATCAATTTTTCGCGTCACCCCGTCGATATTTATTCCAACCATGGTGCAGCGCCGCGCAGCGGCGCAAGTATAAACTAGTGCTAAGGCGCTTTTTATACTCACGCCGTCCGTTGGGCGCCGCATCGCATTCATACTCCGCCACCTCAAAACACCACATTTCACGGAACTCTGGGTTACGGTATTCGGCGAATCGCGCCGCTGGAAAGAAGGACGCGGTGCGGCGCGATCAGCTGCGGCAGACTCGGTCTGGAGTGGGAGATTTGCCACCGAATTGAATCATTTTGCTATGTCCCCTTTGTTTTGGTTCCCTAACTGAGAAAACCAAAAGGGTGTAGCAAAATTATGGCTGTTCTGGCATTTCGCCAGAACTGTCGGCTCATCCTCTTCATCATTCTCCATTGGTGCTTATCTGCCACCCCAAGACGAAGATTCTGCATAAGTGCTTACGTTGGCGTGACCTCGCCTGATGGAAAAAGGCCACGCAGTCTGTAAGATTGGGCTCACATATCGACATATTTCTACCACTGACCACTACGGTCCCAATAAACCTTCTTGTGGAGCCATCATACCCACAGAGATAAGCACAGAGGAGCCAGCATACTCCTAGTGCAAGTCAGAGCGACGTCATACGCTCATAAACCGGGACAATGATATTATTGTAATCTCAGGACTCCAGAGCTCGAGGAGGAGAGGTCGAAATTTTTTTAAACAAACTTCTCCTGGATGAGTAATTATTTTGAGAGATGATCACGATTCTGACATCTTCTTTTGAAATTACGCTCGATTACATTATGTTCGAGTGACTAAGGCTCTCGAGGCCATAATCACCGATTTCTTCTAGGGAGACCTTCAGGACTCCAGAGCTAGAGGGGTAGAGAGGGGGTTCAACCAAACTTCGCCAAGGGGGAGTATAGGGTGTTAATTACGAATCTGGCATCCGTTTTCGAAATTGATTACGGTAGATCCGGGTGACCAAGGCTGCCAAGGTCATAATCACCGATTTCGCTCAAACTTCGCCTAAGGGGTTATTTGTTGTGCTGATCACGAATCAAGCATCCTTTTTTCGTATTAGGCTGGAGTTTGAACGAAATCGGGACCATGTCTTATCGTTAGTCACCCGTACCTTCCGTAACTTAGGAAGGGAATGGAGATCTGTAGACATTCATGAAGTTTTACCTTCTACGATAAAGATATGATCAGTGCACAATGACCCCGGAATGACCATATGAGAGGGAATTCTGAGTGATTCTTGACAATGAGTACTTTCCAGCAGTTTTACTTTTAGACCCACACATGTCGCAAAATAAAGAGTGGTTTAGTGCCGTTTTCATTGCAGAGGATTCGACTCAATACCACACTCACCAATTTCAACCGTAGGTTGAGCAGACAACTTCAACCCCAGCTTTAAGAAACTATTCGTCGCTGCTCATGGAACCCCACCACTAAGCTAGATGCATTCCGCTGATCAGCCGGACGAATCCTTTCTGTTTTGGTTCTTCAGTGGCTCATGAACCGTCTCCTCCGTCATCCGTTATGGCGCACGTCACTGACGCTCCCCTTTCTAACTGCAATCGCGCAGCGGCGCATCGAATTCGGAGCGCGGTGCACCTGGCCGCGCCGCGGTGGGAATATAAAACGTGACTAAATCAAAGGTGTGCTGGCGCGAAAAGTCCCGCCGGCAGGCTATGCGTCCCTGATCTCTGGTAAAAGACAAGGCCAAAGCGTTTCCGCAAATGTTTGTGGAGGCCTTTAATCAACAAGATATCCTCGACTCAAAAGCTTAAATTTAAGCGCATCTCTATATTTTTATGCGATAAGGGGTTGGATTCGTTATTTATTTGCTCATCTTTATCAGTTCACATTTCATTTTAGGTGAAAACGTACATGCCACTTTGGTGCATCTACTGCAGTCGCCCTATCTTGACAACCCAGCTGAGTATGGAGATCAGAAATACGTGTTCTTCGACTTTCTTGGTGAGAGCAATAGTAGTTTATTCAAGAACGTAAATGAATTGTCGGCTTTCCAATGAACCATTCTACAGGGTGCGTAAAAAGTATTGACGCACTAAACGTAAACGTTAGAAATAACATCACATCGGTCACTGGTCGGTAACTCTTGAGTCGAATTGAAAGCTGCCCATGCTGAGGCTTCCATCGAGATATTTCGGAGGTTAGGTCGTTCATCATACAGGGTGTGTAAAAAGTAATGACACACTAAACGTAAATGTTAGTATAAAGTTTGATAAGTTTATATACAAAATGTCAACAATGACCTAGCGAACAGAATAGCATCACTTGTATTTTATATGGGCTTCTTTGCTGCGAATGCAGGGGCGAAGACGACGAAGAAAGGCATCGACAGTGCGCCCTCAAGTAGTCCACGTCAATTTCGTTCCATGCTTTGACCAGATCATTCTTCACTGACTTCATACTTTTGTGGGAGATAGTGCAAGCCTTGTTCTCCAAAACTTCTCATGTAGAGTAATTCAGCGGATTCAATTCCGGACTATACAGAGGTCATTCCTCAGCCGAAGTTAAGTCCTTCAAGTTGGCGCGGCATCAGTCCTGAACAATCCTCGACTCTGCGCAGGAGTGTAATCCTGCTGGAAGACATACGGCTTACTTTCGACGTGGAATTTGAGCCAAGGAACGAGTTGCTTCTTTAGGACATCAATACAGATAGTTCTACTGATTCGTCTTCACTCCTGTATCCACGAAAACGAGAGACGCTTGTGATGAATGCACAAACCATGATACTGGCCGGTTGGGCCTTCCTTGCAGCGAGCCTTCAGCTAAAATTAGCACTTTGGAGGTCCTGGAAGCGTATGTAACGCTTTTACATGTTGAATGCTCAAAGTGTCAAGTCACTGAAGCTCAAAGCGTAGGACGAAATTGACGTGGACTACTTGCGGCGCACCGTTGATGCCTTTCCTCGTCGTCTGCGCCCCTGCATTCGCAGCAAAGAAGCCCATATAAAATAGATGTGATACTATTCTGTTCGCTAGATCATTGCTGACATTTTGTATACAAGCTTATTAAATTTTATATGCTGTTATTTCTAACGTTTGCTTTTAGTGCCACAACATGTCTTGCCGCAGGGGGACCTCCGCCCGTATATCGGTGGAGGCCGAGGTCCCCTCTACGGCCCGAGTATGGCATGTTGGATCCGCAGCTCGCGACCAGTGGGCTTGTGCTGCCACGCGGTTATTCCTACCCGAAAGGCCCTTAGCGGATCTTGAGTGTCGCGTGCCTTTTCAAATGCGACCTTATATTCCCACATGATAGCGTCTCTTTGTATGTCGACTTCCTCCGGAGGAATCCCCGTTGGTCGAAGCGTTCCCCGACCCCCGGCGATCCCTCCATTTGGGACACTGATATGACCTTTGACTTGACCCTGATAACTTGGCAGACCACCTCACGAGTTTAGATATTAGACCTTTTGAATTATGAATTTATATTGGCTAAATAGTAACGGCCGACATAACATTAACAAAATATGAAGACGACCTAGACTACGCGTTACGGGCCAGACTGCACCCAACCTACTGAGGGAATCAAGGCCGCGACCCGCGGGGCTTACCTGGCCCAGGTCCTGTGGCCTGCTCCAAGTCAGGACCGACGAGGCCAGGCAGAGGCCCCGCGTTACCTGTGGAACGACGACGGCGACGACGTCGACGGATCCTTGGCTCACTTAGGACGGCTGGCGGCTACCGACGATGATGACACTTGACGACAATAACGACCAGGAAGATGTAACTCGAAGGCGACGAAGTCCGAATCCAATCGACGGATGGGACTTGCCCTCGGGAGCGACGGGCTACGGCGACGACGAAGCCCGGCCGCTCAGCGGGAGCCGCCGGGGACGACCACCGCTCAGCAGGAGCGGTGGTGGCAGGACTGGCGACCAAGCCGGTCAGAGACGACAGAGGCACACACTCTCTGCGTCTCTACCGGCTTCTAGAAGCTTCGGCGGCAGCGGCGTGTTGATCGACGCGTTTGACCAGGTCGATCGACCGGCCCGGCCCAGCGACGGCGACCTGTGAGGACTTGTCGGACGCGAGTCACGACACAATACTTTTTACGCTCCCTGTAGACTGCGCACCGGTATCATCTATGTCATGTGCCAAAACCGTTCACCTGGGGCCAGATTCAGTATCGTCATCATCTCACGGCGGATTCACCATGCCGGCCTACGTATTAAGTGATACAGAGAGATACAGAGATACAAATAAGATAACCGATATACAGTTGCCGGCCGGAAAGCACTTGATGAATCTGGCTCCCTGGTTGTTTGAGGTTATGCAGAGGGAATAACGAAATGAGTGCCCTAGGCTTCTGATGAGCGGGGTGGTGAGACGGGGTGGTTTGTGGTTCGAATCCCCTGTGGTGCAGGATTTTTGCGCTTCCTAACTAACAGACCTTCCATGATCAACCAAAGCTCTCTGTGTCAAATCGCAACGGAAAAGCTCACAGAAAGGAGAACAGTTTCTTGGTACTTTTTTCACGACTCAGGAGGTGGAAAAGTTTACACTCAAACATGGCTAAAGGGGTTATTTAAGGCACTCATCACCTACATGCGGTCCGTTCTTAAAATTTCGGTCGATTGCAGTAGGCTACCGTAGGAATTGGTGAATAAGGGTTAATGGTTTGGTGAGCGACGTTTACTCACCCGTATCTACCGTGACCCACCGTAAGCCGTTACAACTTGATATAGAGATCTTTGGTTGATCGTGCAGATTTTTTAGGAAATGCAATATCCCTGCATCACAAGGGAGTCGAACCACCCCGCTTCACCACGTTGCCACTCCTCTATCCCCTGCGCCACCACTGCTCAACGGCCAGCGTAGTTTCCACCCTACTTGAGCTCGCTCTCTTCTGATTGGCTCGTTCTGCGTGCAGCTAGAGGGCAAAGGGGCCATCCACATCTCCGTTCGCAGATGCCTTCAGCAGAATTTGTACACAGATTTGGAACCAGCGTTCTAAGCCGCATCCAGCGATATGCAGTTCATCTCAAAGTGCTCTGGTCACATGGTATCCTTCCTTTGTGAGATGGGAGTTGCAACTCAATACACATCTGTTTTAGGTCTCTTTGTTGTTGTCTATCCGATCACGATCGGAAATGCACTCAACGCAATTCTTGTGATGGCTGTGCTGCTAAAAGTTGTACACCAGCTTCGGAATTCTTGTGAGTTGAAATCTATCACAGCATTCATTATTTACTTGTTGTGGCTTTTATTGAACGCGTTGGCTGCTCAGAAACCATTCACGTCCTATTTTCGATGCTTTTTTCAGCTGGACATTACAAGGCAGCGGTCAGCTCCTACGTAATTGTGTTCGCCGCGATGACTGCTGTGACACTTACGGTGACTCAAATAACGTTGGCTATCTGTGGAGCTATGCCGTGGTATGATTCTATCTCAGCGACGGCTTTCCCTTCATTACTTTTTGGTATAGAAGGTGGACATCGCAGACCACTCTTCATAATAGATAATAGTGCGCACTTCGTTTGCACTCTCTGGATGCGATCTACGAGTGACTGGTTATCAAAACAGCGATGACGTATCAGTGGCCAACGCACTGGCAGACGTTTTCTTCGAGGCACTGAACAAGATATTTGACACTATTCTTGCTTCTCCTGAGAGAAAATCTGCTGGATCACTCTGGCACAAAGGGCAGTATAATCTGCTCTGTAGGATTCTTTGTCCTACACTACACAGAGCATAGTGAAAATAGGGTCGATGACAAGATTCTTCTTATTTTCTCGCCTTTTTATTAATACTTAGGTACACTGTTCATGGCATAGCAGTTCTCATCTACGGTCTGCCCTCTGCATGGACCGGAATCAGCACAATGGCGTTCTTAGCAGCGAAGTTCGATCCGCCGAAAAGAGAGGTGAGGGCTGTCTCATCGTCAGATGTTCTGTATCAATACGACAACCTTCTTTAGGATCACGGCAAGGCTGTCGAGAACGTGCACCGTGCGATGGTAGCAGTGAATCTCGCATTTTTAACGTTCAAAGGTGTCGCCAGCGGCTTCCTGTTTGCGTTTATGCTATTACCGATTCTCAAGGACATTCTTCCGTTCAAAAGTGAGCTTCTGTTCTCGACTAGTAAATATTTTTTCGAAGCAGAACATTTTCAGACGAGTGGGTCGTTGTCTCCAGTCATCTGCTGCTTCACACTCCGAGCTATGCGATGAGCGTGTACCTCTCGTCAATGTTCTTGTCGACTTTCATTCCCATAATGGGACGCACCGGATCGAATCCGGAGCTAGTCATCGCTGTGCTTGTGAACTTTGCTGTATTCAGCATAGTGCTCTCATTGGTAAGTATTCAGTATGCTAGAACATAGGGACGCGCTATCAAATGAATATGAGCTCTGATGTATCTCATAGGATAGGATGTTCATCTGCTCCACTGAACTCTCCTAGAAACTAGCCAAAAAACAGAATCCTCATATAGTCATATGGCAAACTTTCTCGCATATATGAAGATAAGCAGACGATAATATTCTGTGATCGGCTGTCTTTAAATTTTGGCATGACATCCATATCAATAGGACTGTTCGTTTTCTGGAGCCAAGCGCCAGTCTATTTGTGAGGAGTTGGCTAAGCAGTTCCGCTGACTTAATCGAAAGTGGACTGAGATTTCAAAATCAGTAAACCTACCTAAATCCCTGGTTGCGCGGCTGAAATGTGATTATTCCGTCTGCCCAGCTTTGTATGTCCTGATCAAAACCCATGCCTTGAAGCGAAGCACATAACGTCCGTTCGTAGTAGAAAACCCAGAATATGCAGCGTGGGTGACCAGCGGACTGCATTTCATGGCTGCTTTGGTTTTTGTGCAACTGCGTAGGTACGTACATACCTACCTTCGCAACCCTTGTGCTTTCTTGGAAAAACTTTGGGACACAAAGTTAGAAAAGAGCTGCGTGATGGAATCATTCGATGTCACTTTCCTGTACAAAAATGTCCCCAAAAAATGCAATGCAGTCTGACATTGAAATGTTCGTGGAACACCAGGACAATATCGCACTTTATGGGTCCAGCATAGCGCAACTAATGACGCTCGTGGACGAGTGTCTTCAGTGTAACATCTTTAGGCGCAATAGGAGTTGGGGGAGCAGCCCATAATCACTCGAAAAAAGTACGACATGTCGTGGCATTTCCCACGTGTCGGATAATTGTTTAGTCGCGCGAGACGTACCGTTTGACCTAGGCCCCTCTCGTAGCAGCTTGCACGTACGTACGTCAGTTCTTGTACAGTGGAAAAGTCTGCATCACCACATCCGACTGCTATGCTGAAGGAAGTCGAAACCCACGGACTGCCTCCCCCAACTCGCCTCCTAAAGTGGTCCAACGAGTACTACAGACAGGAGGATTTGCCATGGGACGTCAGTACTAGCCATAGCGCTTATGTAAAAAACAGAGAGACCCACTGGAACGTACTGGGATGTAGACCTTTATTCCACTATCCTACTATATATACATATAAAGCAGCAAGCGTGTGTGTGTGTGTCACACTGTCCGTCCGTCCGTCACACCTGAGTTGGGGCACGGCAGCCGAACACCTCGGCAACCGTGCATGGCGAGCCGCAAACGTGCCGAATATGTCGGAAGCCGTGCATGGCGAGCCGTAGACGTGCCAAACACATCGGCAACCGTGCATGGCGAGCCGCAAACGTGCCGAATACGTCGGCAACCCTGCATGGCGAGCCGTAGACGTGCCGAACACGTCGGCGGCAGAAAACTTCGACCCTGGGGGTAATCGAGGTCGCTGAACACGAATCTGAAGTTGACCAATCGATATCGATCGGTATTATCGATTTTTTTGAGGATGGCGCTCAAGTGACGCGAAACTTCGGCCCTGGGGGTAATCAAGGTCGCTGAACACGAATCTGAAGTAGGGTCAATCGATATCGATCGATATTATCGATTTTCTGTGGATTTCCTTCAAACGGTCTGAAACTTCGGCCCTGGGGTAATCGAGATCCTTGAAGACGAATCTGAAGTCGAACAATCGATATCGATCGATATTATCGATTTTTTGAGGATGGCGCTCAAGTGGCGCGAAACTTCGGCCCTGGGGTAATCGAGGTCACTGAGCACGAATCTGACGTCGGATCAATCGATCCATCTCGATTAACATAAAGGTCAGAAGGCCTAGAGAAGAATAGGAAACCCGTAGTGGCCATGGCGTCCTATTCTCGGGGTTTGGGGCGAAGCCCCAACCAGTCGTAGGCGGCCGCTAGGCCGACGTACGACTGGTAAGTAATAGAGACGATCGTTTCGTCGTCTGTGCGGCGCAAAACGAAATGGAAAAATGGATGATCTTTGTTCCGATTTGCTCACTCATCAAGCTAAAACATATTAAGCTCACAAGGGAGAAACCAATGAACAACTGTAGCCGGGTTCATGAAGTGGCGGGAGCGGGAGATATGCGATATCCTCTCTCGCCTCTCTCTTCCGCCTCGCTCTCTTACCTGATCGCTCACGTGGGAAGCCGGGAACGCTCCCGGGAACGTTCATGAATGCGGCTACTGGTTGCCGTCCCTTGATGTGCAAGTCCATGTCTCTCATAACACCTTCCACACTAGGTGATACTGGAAGCCTGGCAATAAGAACATCGTTGTACATTGCAGATCTGCACATTCAAGCAGTACAAAGAGAACATGTTCCGCACAGCGGTGTTGGTGTCTTCCAACGACGATTTCGAGTCCGCTTCAAGGAAGATGGCATCTCGTATAGCGTTAACCAATGGGTGTAATTCCGACTATCTGCCCAGGCAGCGTCGTCCACCTACAGGATCACAAAGGCGCAGAGACCAGGAGCGCACCGAAATTCCTTTCTTGGTGCCCTTCATCACGAATGCCCTTAGTGCTCAAGCACGGAAATGTATTCGCAAGGCTGATATAGAAGGTCTAGTCAGGCTACTAAACATACCGCCTACTAACCTCATGGCCCAACTTGTTAGGAACCGGCCTTACGATTGCGCTTGCAGTACCCCGTCCTGTATGGTCTGCCCGTTCGGAAAGGAAGGGGATTATCCGGTCTCAGGGGTGGTATGACTCACAAATTGTCCGGAGTGCAAGGAGGAATACATTGGTGAGACCTCAGGTCACTTTGATTGAGGGTCAAGAGGAACATGGACGAGCTTCGGAGATGCAAGGTTTGACACCATTGCAGGAGCACATGCAGCGAAGCCATGGTGGCGTAGTGGTTGGAGAGGCTGTTAAAATCCTGCCTCACGAGGTCGATATCGCAACACGTAAGACTCCCGAGGCGCTGTGGATTGCTTTCAAGAATCCCGCAATCAAATGGAAGAAAGAGCACATCGTTAACCCAGAAGCTGGGCTCCTTTGCCGATCTCCGTGTTCTTGACCACGAAGGGCGACAGCCGGAGGGTCGTTGGGGGATTGACCCTAAAATGGACGTCTCATTCACTTAAACAGCGTCCATCCGAGGGTGACTCATCAGCCTCTCTGCTGCTTCCATAAGGTTAATTGGGCTGTCTCACTTCCTTTTCGCCTCCTTTCCTATTATGTCCTGAAACTCCTGTGACTTGAAATAGTTCTTGGAAGAGTAGCCTTTCAAACCTTGATTGACTTTTCCGAGCTCTAATAAGGTGGTTACGCCGAATTATCAGCCAAATCAAGTGCGGATAGTATTGCTGGCTCCACAGGTTGAACAGTCCTATTGAAATCAGCCGATAGTAGGTTTATTAGGGGAGATGATGGAAATATCCGAGACAAAATGAGGCTGGCGAGAAGCGGAATGGTAACTGAATTAAGGCTACGAAGCGACTGAATGCAATGCTGCGCCCGTCATTTTTCCCCGCGGCATTGTATGATCTCTTTATTCTGTTCCAATTTAAACACATTTGAGCGGGAAACCACCCGTCCAAACGTGATTCCTTCTTACTATGGCCACTGTTATACTCCCGCGGGAGCATCCGCGGAACGTCCGCGGACCAATGGTGCACGGCGGAGGCGGGCGTGGCGAGGTGCGGCGATTGGCCAGGTGAGAAGTCTCGTCGCGATTCCCGCCCTTCCGCGGACGCTCCCGCGGGAGTATAACTCAGGCCTAAGGCGCCTTTTATACTCGCGCCGCCACGCGTCGCGGCATGATGGCTGATATAGCTATCGATTTTTCGCGCCGCTCGGCGGCGCCGCATCGTTTCCATACTCCGCCGCCTCAAAACACCACATTTGACGGAATTTCGGGTTACGGTATTCGGCGAATCGCGCCGCCGAAGGGATGGGCGCGGCGCGGCGCGATCACCTGCGGCTGGCTCGATGTGGAGTGGGAGATTTCACCACCGAGATGAGTCATTTTGTACGAACTTCGACTAGGGAGGTTCCTAGGGGTGCTGATTACGAATCTATCATCCGTTTTGCGTGTTACGCTGAAGTTTGGGCGGAATCGGCAACCATGTCGTTAGCACATTGCGTACCTAGGGAGGCAGTGGAGATCTGTAGACATTCCCAAAGTTTTAGCTACAACGCTAAGGATATGTTTAGTGCACAATGATCCCGGAATGGCTATATGAGAAAGAATCCTGAGTGATTATCGACAATGAGTACCTTCCAACAGTTTTACTTTTGAACCCGCACAAGTTGCAAAATAAGGTGTCGTTGAGTGCCGTTTGCATTGCAGGGGACTCACCAATACCACATTCACCAGTTTCAATTGTAGGTTGGGCAGGCGACTTTGACTTCAGTCTTAAGAGAGGATTTGTTGCTCTCCACAGAAATCCTATCACTAACATTGGCAAGATGCGTTCCGCTGATCAGCCAGACGAATCCTTTCTGTTTTGGTTCTCCACTGACTCACGGACCGTCTTCTCCGTCATCCGTCACGGTGCTCGAACCATAGTGAGCAGAAGCTCGTGGCCTCGCGTCGCTGACGCTCACCCTTTCTAACTGCAATCGCGCAGCGGCGCGTCAAATTCGGGGCGCGGCGCGACTGGCCGCGCCGCGCCCTTAATTGACGCGCCGCGCCGCGGCGGGAGTATAAAAGGCGCCTAAAGGCCGCCACAGACTTCTGCGACGCCGCTCGGCGGCGCCGGTGGCCGGCCGGCGGCACCGCCGAGCGGCGCCGCTCAGCGGCTTGACTCATCATCAGTGGGAGCGGTGACCGCGAGGTACTGTACTGTTTCTAGTGGGGACCGACTGGTGCTTAACAATAACGCGCCCCGATGACGATCGCGCGCCCGCATCGACCGTCTCCGCTCTGGATCCCGCCGCGAAAGGGCAGAGCGCAGCGCGCAGACAGACAGACGCTGGAGCGGCGCCGCCGGGTGGAATGATTCAAGTCATTTCCGCCAGCGACGCCGCCGGTGCCGCCGGTGCCGCCGGCCGGCCAGCGGCGCCGGCCAGCGGCGCCGCTGGAGGCGAGCTCTGCGTCTCTGCTCTATGGTTAAGCATAGGGAGCGGCGCCGCTCAGCGGCGCCGCAAAAGTCTGTGGCGGCCTTAAGGCTGTAATGATCTGGCCACACTACCATGAACAGCTACTCTTTTGAACGTAGTGATTGCTGCTATAGAAACTATTTTCGTAGAACATAACATGTTTACTTCACTCGATTTACGATGTACCCCAACAATCGGGATCAACTGCTGATCGCCTGACAGCAACAGACGCGGGGCTCAAGTTCCTACAGTAAGGGCGGACAGCTTAGGAAACGTACCGTAAGAGGGAGCTAGTACAGGTAGAGAGCAATAAAAGAGCAATAGTATTGGACAACTTAACATTCACTCGTATTTGCTGGAGAAGAGATTTTCGATTTCAGCTGCCTTTGGTCTCCTTCACGGAGATTAAGCGGACGAAGGAGGAAGCAACAATTCCAAATTTTCTGCTCATGATCGGCGGAATACTGTTAGTGGCCGCGGCCGTCCTGGGCGTAGTTTCCGTTGTTCAGAAGTCACCGTACAGTCACACGGATGCCTATCCAGTCGCGAGACGGGTGCAGCTTTTCGTGAGTGTTACGATCCTTCGGTTAATTGTTAAAGCTGCCTGTCCCACAAATGGGCTATGCACAACACTAAGGAGTTTCAGCATGTGAATCGTGCCCTCTACAACAAGGACGGTGGCGTAAAGGCTAAGGATGCTGGTATGTACGTCATTGCACAGGACTACCGCGGAGCAGAAGACATACCATTTGTTGACGGAAGTAGGTTAAACTATATGGAGCCCTGAAGCCCCATCATATAGCCTATACAAACATGTCATATATTACAGCAGCGGACATGTGTTTTGGCCGAAAAGAGCACACAGGCGAACTTGCCCCTTTTCAGCGCTCAAAACAGCATTTTTTAAAATTACCCTTCAAAAAAATCAAATGCTTGTTAGAACAAACGCATACTTGAGCTCAGCAATTCGAGCTCTTTAGTTTAATAATAATGCTTCATCGGCAAAGGAAATAGAACAACGGTGGAAAAGACCCAAACTGAACAGAATCAAAACCGACATAAGAAGAGGCTTCTATAAAGAAGAGAACACATCAACACCAAAGTACAAGTGCCAACATCAAGCCAGGTCTACGCGAAGCCCAGTCAGGCATAGAACAATGGAAGCGGAGCAGGCACAAGGGGTCCGAACCTAGACAGCGAAAGGGCTACTGTTTACCTGCAAAGACAGTGAAATCAGTGAGAAAAACACTGGCAAAAAAGAAACAAGAACATTACCTACTATGATGGGACCTTTACTATATAATTCAAATCAGTTTCCTTAAGCCTCAGTTGGCTGGTATTGAGGTTGTAAGCTGTCACAACGATGTTTTGTTGCGATCAAAACTTCTAGCGCCAGGCGAGACACGAACCCGCACCTCCCTCTAACCGGGCGGGAATGCTCTACGCCTTTACACCATCGGCGCCGTTTGATCGATCGCAACATACACACCTCGTGGGACCGATCAGCACCCACCCGTATCCGGGAGCTGGCCGCTGATATCAGCATGGATCCATTTATGCTGATGATCTTGATAGAAACAAGGCGGGTTCGAGTCCCGTCTGGCGCTAGAAGTTTTGATGGCAACAAAACATCGTTGTGACAGCTTTACCATATAGTTTGTGCTTAACTTTTTATGGAGTACATAATGTAGCTATGCGTGTGCCACAACCTCAGGCGGCATGTAATTTTTATTATGGCGTTAAGAAAGTGTAGACATGATTTCCTTAAAAAATCCTCAAACCTCCATTTTTTTCGAAACGAAGTTCGAAACTTTTTCGTGATCGGTACATATCTAATGTTGCCTTCCATGATTTTAGTGACGATGTTAACTACACAAGACTACCTTCAACGCGACTTCAACCATTTATTAGGTTGTCCGATAGTCCCCGCCGTTTTTTCAACAATTTATTGCGGATTTCGCCTGCGGTCTTGCATAGCGCTATACAGCTTTTGAAAGAGAATCATTCGCTCTAGTAGATCGTGTATTGAATTTCTTTTTTATCCTTAATTTTGTCAATTTTTAGGCTGTTAAAGTGAAAAGTGGAAAAGTGGCCATCTGCGCAGTCGCTTCCTTCCGCTAAGGTTTAGAACTTTTGCGCAGTTCTTTATAGCATTTGGAAGACAATGTTTTGTGCTACAAAAATTCGTGTTGGTCCTATTTGCTCATTTATCTTTTATTGATTTTTAGGTAATCAAATCGGGACACCTTTTCCTCCGATATTTTACCGACAGCTCCTGCTCCGATGAGGGGACTTTTTGCTTGATGTTATATGTCGTTTGGAGGAAGATGTCTTGTTCAATAAGAATTTTTGTCGTGTTTATTGGCTCATGCTGATTTCTGTCGAATAACAACAACTGAACAATTAGAAGGAGTTGTTGGTGAAGATGATTTTCCTCTTTTTGGAATTTTGTTGATTGATATTGATATTCGGCAGAAATCAGCATGAGCCAATAAACGCGACAAAAATTCTTACTGAGCAAGACATCCTCTTCCGAACAACATATAACACCAAGCAAAAAAGTCCACCTCGAGCAGGAGCTGTCGGCAAAATTTCGGACGGAAAAGTCGGACGTCCCACGTTTTCATGATCTAAAAACCAATAGGGGACAAATGAGCAAATAGGACCAACAGGCTTTCTTGTAGTACAGAACATTGTCTTCTAAATGCTATAAATAGCTGCGCAAAAATTTTAAACCTAATCCGGGAGAAGCGATTGCTCAGATGGCCACTTTTTCACTTTTTACTTTTACGACCAAAAATTGACAAAATTAAGGATGAAAAAGAAATGCAATACACGTTCTGATACAGCAAATCATTCTCTTTTGAAGGCTATACAGCGCTACGCAAGAGACCGCCGGCGAAATCTGTCGTGAATCGTTGAAAAAAACGGCGAAGGCTTATGGAACAACCTAATAAAACGTCAACAGCACACTGGGAGATGAAATCACTTCGACCAGCACTGTCAAGCGCTGGTTCGCTCGCTTCAGAGGAGGACACAGCGGAAATAAATAACAGATCTCGGTGCCCCATACAGTGAAGAACTTCATCGTGCTCGACGTCGTCGAAAGGGATCCGGAAGTCAGCATCCGCATCCAACAGTCTTAAGTCGCCTTCTGTTCCTCGGCTATAGAAGGAGTTCTCTCGATGTCCTTATGTCTTGACCGATTGCAAACGGTCCGTGCGGGAATCCATTTGTCAGTCTCTCCTTCTGCACCCGCACAGAAAGGAGTTTCTAGAAGACCCAATCATCGTGAATGAGAGTTGGGCCCACTACGATTATGACCTTCACCTTGCCGTGTGGTATCCTTGGAAGGAGACCCGCCAGCTCAAGGCGAAATGGGCCCTCACTCTTTGACCTTTCAAGGCTCCGAAAAAGGCGCCAGTAGCCGAAACGTTGGAAGCAATAAGTATCTGTAGCAATCTTGGCTCAGATGAACATTCACTCCAAGCGAATGTAACGTCAAAATGCTATGACTCATGGAGAGTTGAACGTGGACCTTGTTGCGAAATTTTCGGGCTATCTGACGCAGCATCATTTTCACTCCGTATTTTCCCTCATCGTAACCATTTTGCTACTCCGAAAATGTTGACAGGGTTCCAAAAACACATCTGTGCAAGTTCCAGGGTTCCTCTAATTCAACAAACGAAGTACCTACCCTTCAAAAATAACGGATGCGTCCTGCCGATACTTCATCCTAAAAAAGTTGTCCGTCCTTGTAGTAAACGTATAGCTATGACACACTGTATTTGATGAATATCTTCATATTCACTAGACCGACATATGCTAAACATCGAAGCGCTTACATTTCCTCTTTTAGACTACTCACATCTGCAATGTGTCTACGAGGGCAGCCCATACTGTGAGATACCACTATACTTCCCGACACGGAGCCGAATTCAAGAAAGGTTGGTGCCTTTTGTGTAAAAAGCTCTCCCAGGTCCCAGTTTGCATATTAGCACATAGACGATAATCGATCCATTTAAACGCAAGATGAGGACTGGGAAAAGAGGCCCACACACCAACACGCATCTTCTTGTGTAGATCATTAAGCGTGTGGGAAAATTACGGCAACTTTGCCAGCGCATTGTCGCCATTGTGAAAATGAACCAGATGTGTAGGTTGTAGTGGTTTAGCGAACTTAGGCTCGTTTCAGGCATATTCGCTATAGACTTTTGGATGAAGCACCACAGCTACCGGAAACAAAGATCACCATGATGCACAAGACAGAGTCCCCCAACAGACTCGTGTATGACTTCCAAGTTAGCGGTGAGAGCTTTACCTTGTCTGACCGTTGCTGGAATAAACCTAAATCGACAAATTCCTTTCAGGCAGCAATCAGCTCTCGGTTTTTATTATTCCACAGAATGGCTGGCGGTTGGCAAACTGTTCTATGTCGGCCCCACGAAAGGAGCTCGACGAGCGGCCGCTGTTTCTCTTCCTCACCTGCAGCGGTAACCAATGTGGAGAGTGGACGTTCAAGCTCGCCGTGGGGGTAGGTCCACAGCAGGTAGCGCGGTCAATCTATGGTTGTTAATACATGGTGTGTTTTAGCACCCAGGCTCACCGAATCCTGACGAGGAAGGCCAAGTGTTAGTCGGTGTGGCCAGCCACTACCTATTTGGAAACTACATGCACTCTGGCTACATTAAGCGGATACTAGCGGACATCGTTAAGAACCGAGACGCGGATCCGGCTTGGTCCATCGCAGCCAGTGCATGGAACGTCGATCTCGTGTACAGATTTTTCTAACTGCAGGAGTATTGGAGTCGTTCAGATGTTACATAAGACAGCAAAGCGTTTAACATCTGTAAATAATTAAATGTTTACAGAAATTGTCCTGTGTTGTTTGATCACGAGAGCTTGCCCTACACGGTGTTTGTGAGTCAGTAGAAAGTGGTTCGTAAGCCGAGTGCTTTGACTCCGCGTTAAGATCGACAGAATCATCTCGTAATTTGAGCATTATCCTTTCGTGTGTGCATTCGACGTCTTTCCTCAATGATGAGTTCCGTATTCGTTCTTTTGCATGCTTTTGCACTTTTAAATGCCCGCACAAAGGTGAAAACGAAACGGACTTCACTATTTTCCTTTCCTATTACTACGAATGCAGTCTTGAACTATGGAATCACCTGGTATCGGAACAAGATTCAGGCTCTGAACTGAGACCTAGCAAGTACTTCATCTCCTTGTGTTCAGTGGACTTGTACCATACATGTGCGCTCCAGTCTCGCCTTGTTTGCGAATGCGTTGACTGAGCATCAAACCTCACTTTTTCGCAATTGTTTGGCCTAATCTTGCAATTACTCTAGTTCTCCTCTGTTGTGCTTTCATCCTTTGCCCCTCCTTGTCCACATCTGACTTGGTTATTTACGACTTTTGCTTTGTATATTTGTTTTTGTGCTTCACAACTACAGTTGAGGAGTGCACGAGTTTCTTCGACTCGTTTTGCCGTTTTGCTGTTTGACATTAGTTTGTTCTGTTTTCATCCTTTTTTGCGTAGCATCTCCCCGCCCCCGATGAGCCACCGGGGAAATACCTTTCAAAAAGCGAATCTTTTCCAGTAAGTTGATTTAATTTGCACGGAATTTGGGTAGATATAGAGAAGTGAATAGCTCATCAGTTAAGCCGTTGTGTTGAATAAAATAAGGTGTCTAGAAAGAGTGTGCATCCTAGTTTTTCTCCATAAAACTCAAAGAATTTGGCAGAAAATTCTAAATTGAAAAGCTAACCATGCATACATGAATTGTACAGTTGCGTAAGGGCATCAAACCCTGCTTTAGGCCTATGTTATACTCCCGCGGGAGCCACCGCGGGAGGTCCGCGGGCGGAAGGTGCACCGTAGACGGTCGTCGTCGTCCCGGGACGGCTAGCGCAGCATTGGAGCGCGTTTCCCGCGCCGAACTCCACCTCCTGGGACGGCTGCCCTCCCGCGGGCGGGAAGTATAGCAACCCCCTCGTCGTCTGTCGGCGGCAATCCGCGGACGGCGGGTGTGGCGGACCGCGACGAGTGGCCCGGTGCGGGGTCCCGGCGCGATTTCCGCCCATCCGCGGATGCTCCCGCGGGAGTATAACGTAGGCCTAAAGGCCCCACAGACTTTTGCGGCGTCGCCGCTGCCCTATGCTTAACCATAGGCCAGAGACGCAGAGCTCGCCTCCAGCGGCGCCGCCCAGCGGCACCGGCGGCGTCGCTGGCGGAAATGACTTGAATCATTCCACCCGGCGGCGCCGCTCCAGCGTCTGTCTGTCTGCGCTCTGCGCTCTGCCCTTTCGCGGCGGGATCCAGAGCGGAGACGGTCGATGCGGCGCGCGATCGTCATCGGAGCGCGTTATTGTCAAGCACCAGTCAGCACCAGCCGACTAGAAACAGTACAGTACCTCGCCGTCACCGCTCAACCTGATGATGAGTCAAGCCGCTGAGCGGCGCCGCAGAAGTCTGTGGCGGCCTTTAGGGTAAAGCTGCCAAATGTGAAATAAATACAAGTCGGACCACCTCTTTACTCATGCACTTAAAAAAACTTATTTGCGCGCAATTTGTGACTTTTACAATAACAAGTCAGCGTAGTACTTCCACTTATTCCTCTCTCTTACACTTCTTGCTTGCCGATATCTCTGGGCTTTAAGAGGTGCAGTACGGGTTTGGTGTGGCTCAGTGTTTTTTTTTTCAACAAAAAGCTACAATCATCTACATATAACGACATAAACGGCATAGAAAAACTGGACGGGAAGTATGCACGAGGCCTAACACTCGAGGTAGAACTCTAACCCAGCACATTCCCGTTCCCCTCTAAGTTCTTCAAAATAAGAGTAGAGAAAATCAGAACCAGAGTATAACCAGAAAGAGGACCAATTAGCTATGTGCTCGTCAAGAATCAGTCAAAAACTACTCGTTCTGTAGATTTTAAATACTAAAAGCCTTATTTTTACACAACAATAAGGATCGCCTCTAAAAGAGGCCACCTCTAGAAATAATAGGTCAAAAAATTCATTTATTCACATAGGAAATGACAGCTTGTAGTAGTGCATGATGGCAGGTAGAGCAGTTGAGTGTTCACGGGCTGGTGTGCTAGAAAAGAATGAGCGCAGCGATTCACCACGGCATCCAAGGCATTATGTGGGTCCGGCTGGCCTCATCAGATTGTGTGGATAGTCGCCTTTCGTCTTCGGTGAGAATAGCAAATTCGATCTGAAATTAAGTGCTTGCTATCGACACTATTTTCCGATCGATATATCGACTTTTACAATCGTCAAGTCGCCAAACGAATAAAAAACTGTGCTGGGGAGAACCCTTAATGGATCACTTAGTCCTTCATTTATGATACAACGACGTACTTAATAGTTTTCAAAGCTCGCCTTCAGAACCAGCGTGCTACGTAGATCTGAAGATCAACACGTTAAATTAAGTGCTGGGCTTATGTCATTCCGTAAAGATACTCCAGATGGTTAGGATACATACGCCATTTTGACCTCAAACTGAACATTTTTCATTTTGAAACCGGGCACGTTTAATAGTTCAATGGACATCTTGCAAACCAAGTCAGACGTATCCAAACCTTATATTGACATTGTCTAACAGAACTAAAATTAGCCTTTCAAATACGATACTGTCAGAGTAAACTTAATAATATTAGGTCGTTACCCAAGTTCTGTCGTTTTTTGACCTCTAACTTCAAATGTAAATATCTTGGCCCAAACATAACATTATTAGTCGAAATAAGAACCATTACAATCTACACATCTTCTCCAAGGAGATACTAGTTTACATATTTTGGTAGCATAGAACTCCGGAGATCTAGAAGCGATGAATTCTTCGAGAGCATATTCTGCGTCATGTCGGTTCCTGAAGTATTTTCCGCGATGGTAGCCGTCGGGATGTTTGAAAAAATGGTGTTCTGTAGACGGGCGAATACGGTGGATGGTCGAGTGTTTCGTATCCCAAAGAATGGAGATTCTGCCTGGTGATCATCGATACGTGCGGCCTAGCGTTGTCGTGCAAAAGTATCGGTCCCCTTCTGTAGATCAGCGCTGGGTAGATTTGCTGGAGCTTCTTGTGCACCTCGTCCAGATTTTGACAGTAATTTTCCGCCGTGATTGTTTCACCAGGTTTGAGAACGCTATAGTGGATTAAACCGGTGGCACACCACCAAACCGTCACCATTACCTTCTCCTGGTGCATACTCGGCTTTGGACAGTGTTCAGGTGCTTCGTCAATATCCAACCATTGAGCACTTCGTTGTCGACTGTCGTAGACAATTCATTTTTTGTCACAAGTCACAATTCGCTCCAGAAGCGGGTCGTTTTTGTTGCGTAGAAGAAGCACTGACGATACTTGCAAACGGCGATCTCGAAGGGCGAATCTGCCCTCGAAGGATTCATGACTTCTAGATCTCCGAAGTTCTACGCTACTGGAATAAGTAAACTAGTGTCTCGCTGGCAAAGATGTGTAGATTGTAATGGTTCTTGCTTCGCTTAACAAAGTTATGTTTGAGTCGGGATACTTCCATTTGAAGTTAGAGGTCAAAGAACGACAGAACTTATGTAACGACCTAATATTTCCATTTGATCTACTGAATTGAAGCTGCTGGTGTGCTGTGTGGATTGCGCCGCGCTCTCGTTCTGTTCATTGTTGTCGCTACAGCTCGATCGCACTTTGCTCTGTGATTGGCCGGGCGTGCTGCTTCTCATGGTAGCTTGTTGATAAGGCACTTCGACTGGCCTGAAGCGTGGAAAAGTGGCTGATGTCAGCAGTCAGTCTTCGGCCAGCCCTCCTTCGGGATGGGAGTATAAGCAAGAGAGTCTCGTCGAGTGGGCCTCGTCCTATGTATGGCATTTGCTGCTCAATACGTATTGTAATAGATTTCAAAGAGTTGTCGTATGCTAGGACGGAGGAATTAGGTGAGTCTCTCAGATGTTTCTAGTCACTGCGCGAACGGCAAGGGGCCGCTGCCCTAATTTGACCCCAACTGCTGGGAGATTTCAAGCGCTGTCGCCCTCGTCTCTGCGAATATATCATAGAAACGATTGCAATGTAAAATCTAACGAACCTGTGGGGAATTGGATCATGGGGTCCGGGAGTGGGAACGTGGCCAGCACAGTACACCTGAATAAGAGCGTCTTATCCTGTTTGGGGATGATAAATTCGAGGGAACACAAAATATGTGCTTAGAAAATGCTTAAGAGAAACCTCAAGATAGTTAAATTCGGAATGCACACAATGGCAACGACTAAGAAGGAATATAATACTAATATGTCTGAGAAGAGACCAATTATATATTCTTTTCAAGTATTATTTCTGATTTTTCAGAAATTACTTATGTACTAATAGTCAGTGTGGTCCACATCGAGGAGACAGCAATCACAACCAATTATAGCGCTGACCGAAAAGACGATAGCCAATCAGTGTGACGATCGTTCACTGAGTGGCGAGTCTATCCAATGCAGCCTGGTCGATCGATCTAACTCTCCACCTTCCCATGTAGGCCACATTGACGACTAGTACTTTACTGCTAATATTTGTGTACTTATCTGTTCTCACCTCCAAGTCCTGGGTGTCGTTTCGGTTATTGTGGTAGGTCTTCAGCGAGAGTCTCGTCCCACATATCCAGCACTTGAAGCAGCCTTTGTGGAACAGGGCTCCATCTTTCAACGGCCCAATCTAAGTGCAAAGATATCAGAAGCATTTAAGTATTAAGTGTAACAAAAAAAACAAAAGAAAAAAAGAAAAAGAACGGTCTTGATCAACTACGCTTGGGATACGCCATGCATTTTACCCCTAAGACGTGTAGTGGAGGCGAGTTGAATGCGAACATGACCGCTACAGTTACTAGAGACGGTTCTAAGATGGATAAATAAGTGCCCGTTATTTTAAAGAACTCTGGTGGCAATTCACCAACCCTTGAGGGGTAAAATACCCTCGACTCGGATTGCACGAGATTGACGTCCTCTCCTCCGACTGCGCTACAAGTCGCTATGAAAATTCATCTTTCTTAAAGTGGCAATGGTCACTTCCATCCAAACCATCTACCCTTCCAAGGTCTCTCCACGGCCTTACGTGGAAGTAGAATCTCTAGTTCTAAAACCCTGCACTACTAACGTTGACTACATACGGCTATGTACCGTTTGCTGTCAAACTAGACACTAAAGGTAGCCTAATTTGTGAGACTTTTGAAATCAAAGCGGAGCCTTCCAAATTGAAACGAGCTGCTGCTACATTAAAGAAGAGAATCTCCAAAATGGTTAGAATAATATTTCAGGGAACAATTCAGTATAACTTTCCTTGAGGTTTCAACTCATCTTCCCAGTACGTGAACGCATTGTTGGGAATTTTTATGAAATTTTTATTTATTGAGGAAAAATAATGGTTTAAAGCCACTTTTAAAATGCTATAAGGCGGCTATTACTCTTTTCTGAAACAGAGATTGCGCCATGCCCAAGACGTCGCGAGTTTTATACGATTGTGACCCAGGTTTCTACTTGCATGGAGTTTCAGACTTGTAAGCCATACAACAAAAGCAATTTTAAAAAACACACATATGCTATGATATTGACTGCAGCCTTTTCAGGAAATACTGAATCAGAGAAAAAAAAAGAATTTTGCATTCTAAGTGAATCACTGCAGACCAACACTAAGGAATAAAAAAGTAAATCTATAGAAAAAAGAAGTTCTCATAAAACGATCTTATTTATAATTGTCTCATAACGTTTATTGCAAATGCTATACTGCTCCACGCTTTGGTTAGTAAATGTTCCTATTCTATCTCAAAATTCAATAAATTATCATTTTCAAGAAAAAGTAATGATTTAAAGCTCCTTTTGAAGAGCAGGAAGGCGGCATTTTTTAGTGCCAAAAAGAAATTGTGCCATGCTCTCTTCCAAGACGTCTCGATTTTTATTCGACTGTTAGCAGGATTTATGATTGTGTGCATTTTGACACCTGTTAATTGTATGCAACGAAAACAACTGTAATTTAAAAAATATCCTCACTTTGATGGTTTATGAAAAGTGCGTTTACACTAACAATCAAACAAAGTTGCGGCGAACTTTTCGAGTGTATGGCGCGGTCTGATCTTTCAATGCGCTATATGCTCGCTTCTTTGCTGTGCTTTGAGGCAAACTTTAATTTATTGTTTTCTCCAAAAATAAAATTTCATCAAGTTATCACACTTAATGGGGCTGGTAAACTAAAAAATTCCAAGGAAGGTTATTCCAAAAAATTATTCTAACCATCTTTCGAGTCTGTATTTTAACCTGTCTGAAGGCCACTTCTATTTGGAAGAGGTCGTCTTGATTTCAGAAATCTTAGACTAGCGTAAAGGAGCGTTCATTGTGACTTGAAAAGCGTCCAGTTCGGCTTGAAAATGGTATGTGTACGAGTGTGAACACGAATACTTATGCTTTGTCATTTCCAGACATGACTGGCAGTAAGTAGTTCTCCGACGACGGGGGATGGAAGTCTTCGATGGCCTAGGCGTGACACTATCCAAGAAGCTCGATTCGTGGCTGTTCGAGAGGGCTGGAGCCTCTTCCAACTGCGCTCCCCGGTACATTAAGATGGGTATTTGGTGCGGGGTAATCAAAAGAGCAACCAAGTGAGTCAGAAGTGTTTTTTGAAATACTTGGATCTATCCTAATCGGAGGGGGGCACTGCACTCTACTGATCTGACAACGGCGTTAATTTAATGTAGACAACTATACCAACACAACACGCAAAATTGTCTTATGAGTAGACAATCTCCTAAGCGGGATACGCCACCGTGGGTGTGCTCGGCTCACTCTTCTAGCGGTGCTAGGATAAATCCAAACATTTTCTTGCCTTTACAACTCAACAACTGTAGGTGTAAATTTTTCTAAGGTTTTTTAGCCGAGCAACCCAGTTCCATCCCCTATCGCGGTCCTTGTTTTCCAGCTGGTGTTGTTGGTCCAGAAGCCATCAAGTGCTCACAAGCTGCTGACAGTGATCAAATATCGCCCGAGATCTGGTCCACAGCTGTTGCATGCCTTCGCATCGGATCGATTTCTGCGTTCAATAACGGAGGAACGGTACGCGACGTCGGACTGTCGCAATGTAAGCAGAGGGTGGAGTGATTCAGCAGAGGTCAGCGACGAACACGTCCCGACACCTTACCTTATCGTTGAAGTAGGTAGGCCGCTTGCACCGGAAACACGGTTCCTTCATGAACAACGACCTGAACGAAGTAGTGTTAAGGTATAAATCGATAAGTAATCAATACACGAGACGAGTAGCAATCGATTCAAATGATCAGCTTCGGCACAAGACTCCTAAGGCTAAAAGATACGGGTCCTTTCCCATCGAAATTAATATCTGGCGAGCGTTCTTTTACTGACGACATCAAATCGATTCAAAAGATCGGCTCAAAAAGTAAAATAAAACGAAAAAATTCTGCAAGGAGAGGAGCAGGGATGAGCGGATAATAAAATTTTGAAACCTGGATAACGGATAACGGATAATTTTGCCCGAAAATAGCCGGGTAACGGAAAAACGGATAACGAACAAACAACAAAAATTAAATCTCGTTTTAAATTGCCCTTATTTCAACGGCAGATCAGGAGTTGAAACACCGCTAATTTATAGGTTATTCCTGGACATCTTAATAGTTTTTTAAACGCAGTGCAGTCGCCGCATTAGCCCGACATGGGATTTTCTGCCCATCAGAAGGATGACAAGCAAGCAGCAACGTATGCAACGTATTTCGCCTGTTTCCAGAGGGTTGCCTGTGTTGTCATATTTATCAGCCGCCCAGTTTTTTCCTCAATCAAAGCTGCTGAAAAATAGAATGGTCTTTGGAAGAGCAACTCTCCTAATGTCTCTTGACTTTTCCGTGCCATGAAGAAGACGAGAGACGTCCAAACGCATAAAGGTCACATAACAATCTTGACTCTACACCATGATAAGAACCGTTATTGTTGTTGTTGCTCGGTAACATCCCAAGAACCAAAGTACTTGAACGTGGAATTATCCGGCATGGATACAACACCACTAACTTTCTATTGGGTAGTAATTGCGAGCAATGCGTAAGCCATACAAGCAGTCAACGACAGACATCCAGAAGGGTAAGAATGTCCGACGTGTTCCTAAAAGTGTGTGACTCCCTATGTAATTGAAGAAGCTTCACTGAAGAATTTACAAACTAGGACGAGTCTACATGTCTTGCAGCACCCTCCATGATAAGTTTGTTTAGTAGTTTGTTGCATCGCTAAAATTTTTAATGGAGAAGTCGCTATCTCTATGTATCTGAGTTAAGCCTATTTCTCTTTCGCTCGTTTTCATTGCTGTACTGCAGTATTTGTTTGATAACTCACAACAGCATACGACTAAGAAGATATCTTAACCCCATACAATCAAATCGAACACACTGCAATCATGGAGCCACAAATGACACGACGCAAAGGTCGGCGGTAAAATTCTTCCTAGGTTGCGCCAGGCCCTACACGTCCAACGGTCGCTAGTAGCAGTTTGTACGCCTTTTTGGTCTGCACATGACTTGAGATGACTGACCAATTCTATGTCTAGTAGGCCTCATAGATGTACGGCACAAGTTTAGCGACTCTGGAAGGATGGAAGTTAGGTATCCTTAAAACTATGTAACCAGTTCCCAAGTGAGGAAATGCCAACTAACCCTTCTGGATTGGAATGACTTCTGTTGTTTCTGACGAACACTCTTGCGACCGTGAAGGACCACCGACATAGTCTCTACGTTCAAGTCTAAAGGGCTCCGCACACTTCTGCGGCGTTGCCGCAGCCCTATCCTTCAACATGGGGCAAGGACGCAGAGGCCGCCGGCAACGGCAGCCGGCACCGTTCCGCACCAGCACACTTTTCCGGCATTGCCGCACCGACGGCAAGACTGATTTCAATCATTGTTGCCGTCGGTGCGGCAATGCCGCAGGCAGAGACTCTGCGCTCTAGCCGATCGCGACGGGGAACAGGAAGTGGAAACACGTGCGTCCTTTAAATTAGGAGATCGATTATGGCTATCAGCTGATTATTTCTGGAGGATCCGGGCGACGTCTGGGTTGATTTCTTTCGTTCTTGTGTTGGATTTAGTTGTTTCGCTTGTTTAGTTTCCTTTTTCTAAGTTTAGTTTCCTTGGGGAGAACTGACGTTGCCGAAGAGCTGATGACGATGGAGATTCTCAGCTGAGTTCTTCAATCGAGCGCGCGTCTCTCATCGGAGCGCGCTTTCCTTCTATGCGAGTAGGTCCCGACTGGAGTTCGCTGCGACGGCGCCGTGCTGCGGCAACGCCGGAGAACGGGCCGTCACAGTGGGGAGGAGCGCCGCAACTTGAAGGCTCCGCCCCACTTTTGCCGGCTGCCGGCTGCGGCAACGCCGCAGAAGTGTGCGGAGCCCTTAAGAATCATCTATTTTGTTGTTCGTTATCCGGCGATCTTGGGCCAGATAACGAACAACAAAACGGATAGGCCAAAACCCCCCGGAAACCGGATAACGGATAGCGGTTAATCCGCTCATCCCTGGATAGGAGACGTCAAAAAGGAACAACAAGGCGAATTTCTTTCAAAACAATTTAACATGCCTGTCACCTGTATCACCTGTCGTCCCGTTGATCATCGTCTTGCTCGAGCGGGCGCCAGCAGCGTCTCCATTCGTCCCTGTCGCGTGCCAGAGTGGTCCAATGGATCCTCCTCGCTCGAGGGACACGAAGAGCGTCATATCGGTCGTTCAGGGCTTTCACGAAGAAGTCCGACCAACGCGTTGGTGGGCGTCCTGGTGTTCTTTTGACATCTCGCGGAATCCAATCTGTGACGACTCTCGTCCAGCGGGTGTCTGCGAATCGCATTACGTGGCCGGCCCACCTAATTTTCGACGACTTGGCCCATGCGACAGCGTCTCTGATCTTCGAACGTCGGCGAAGCTCGGAACTCCGGAGGCCTTCTCTCACTTGCGTGAGTCGTGTTACTCCGAGCATCGTCCTCTCGATTCCACGCTGCGCGACGCTGATCGCGTGTTCATCCTGCTTTCGTATAGCCCAGGTCTCTGAGGCGTATGTTAGGGCAGGAAGAACAGTGGAGTCGAATAGGTGGGCACGGAGTCGGACGTTCTTCGTCTTCTTCGCGACTTCTTCGACACTCTTGAAAGCTCCCCAAGCCGCTCGTTTCCTCCTGCTCAGCTCTGGTGCTAGGTCGTTGGCCATGTTGACTTCGCGACCCAGATACACATAGCTGGAGCATTCGAAGATGTTCGTTCCGTTGAGCGAGAATGGGGCATCAGAAACCCATCCGTTCTTCATGAACATCGTCTTCGTAAGATTCAGCTGCAGTCCAACGCTTCCACATACACGATCGAAGTCGGCCAGCATTCGTTCCGCCTGACTGATGCTCGGTGTTATGAGCACGATGTCGTCAGCGAAGCGAAGATGGTGTAGTTGCCGGCCGTCGACCTTCACTCCCATGTCTTCCCATTCTAGTTCGCGCATGACGTTTTCGAGGGTGGCGCTGAAGAGCTTCGGGGATATGGTATCCCCTTGTCGAACCCCTCTCTTCACGTCAATGACGACGTCGTTGTAGAATGGTGAGATCTTGGTCGTGAATCCACTGTACAGCTCTCGAAGGACCCTGATGTACTGAGTAGGAACGCCCTGGGTGAGCAGGGCTTCCATGACCGCTTCAGTCTCGACGGAGTCGAATGCCTTCTTCAGGTCGATGAACGTAAGGCACAGCGGCAGCTTGTACTCTCGCGACACTTCGATGAGCTTCGTAATGGTGTGTATGTGGTCGATCGTGCTGAATCCTCTCCGAAATCCTGCTTGCTCGCATGGCTGTCCTTTGTCCAGCGTTCTGCTAATCCTATTCAGGATCACTCGAGTAAACAGCTTGTAGACTACGGACAACAGGCAGATCGGGCGATAGTTGCCAATGTCGTGCACGTCTCCCTTCTTGTACAGCAAAACGGTCTTGCTGGTCTTCCACTGAGATGGAACCTTGCATTCGGACAGGTAGCGTGTGAAGAGCCGCGCCAAGGTGTTGATGAGCGCTGGCGGGAGGTACTTCAGGTGTTCGGGTCTGATCCTGTCGGGACCGGGTGCTGTACGTTTCTTCACCGACGAGATGGCGTGTCGGATCTCGGAAGGGAGAACAGAGGGGACGACGTATCCATCCTGCGGAAGATGGCATGGGGGCAGGTGGACGTGGCTATCGAAGAGATCGGAGTAGAAGTCGTGGATGACTTTCTCCATGGTCCTTATGGAAGAGGTGATGGTTCCGTCAGGACGTCGGAGAGCGGTCATCTTGGTCTTGAAGTTGGCGAAGTTCCGGCGGGCATTGCGGATGCTCAGCCCTGCCTCTGCTGCTTCAGCCAACACTTCCGCCCTTCTCTCCTTGAGATCTTCCTTTATCGCCGCTCTGCATAGCTTTGCAAGCTCGGACGTCAGTTGGTAGTTGCCTGACGCTCGTGCTGCTCCACGCTGGCGTATCAGCTCGAGAGTTTCCGGAGACAGGCGTCTCTTGGTGGTCTTCAAGCTCTCGGCTCCCTTAGCACTATCGTGGAGATGGTGCACGAAGCGATCGTACTCCGACGTTGTCCACGACGGCATCTTTCCAAAGGCCGACAAGAGAGGTGTAGAGATCCCAGTTGATGGTCGTTCTGGGATTCCTCTTCTTGAACTTCGCGGCCTTCTCTCCTTGACGCGAAAAGCGGAACCTCGCGCGAAGGAGGCGGTGGTCCGATCCCGTGTAGAACTTGGGGACAACGGAGACATCGGTCAGGCAATACTTGCGATTGAAGATGATGTGGTCGATCTCGTTGTGGAACTGGCCACCGGGGGATTCCCAGGTCCATCGTAGGGAGGGAGGCTTCTGGAACTGCGAGTTTCCATGGATGGTCTTGGTCGACATGATAAACTCAGACAGCCTTTCACCTTGCTCGTTCCACTCCAAACCGTGGGTTCCGATGTGAAGTTCTTCCGGCGACCTTCGTGGCCCGATCTTGGCGTTGAAGTCGCCGACGATCACCTTGTAGAAGGTGTGATCTTCCTTATAGAACTTCTCCAGCTCCACGTAGAAGGCCTCAACGTCTTCGTCGTCGTAGTCGGATGTTGGGGCATACGCGACGAACACAGTCAAAGCTGGCACGGAGCCACATCGCTTCAGTCGCAGACGTCCGATTCGGCTTGTCAGAGACTCGTACGAATCGATGTTCATGGCCAAGTGCGTGTTGACGAGGACACCAACGCCGCCTACTCCCCTGCTGTCGCATGTTCCGAGGAACAGTTCTTCTCCGGAGTCGTAGGCGGCGTGTAGAGGGTGGTGTCTTCTCGTCTCGGTCAGTCCGATGACGTCGTACTTGATCTTCCTGGCTTGCATCATCAGGTCCTCGACGGATGCTTCGGACGCAAGCGTGCGGGCGTTGTAAGTACAGATCGTCATCCTAGTCCTTCTCAGTTTGCGCAGCCTGGTTAGGCCCTGAGATTTTAGCAGCCTCTCCGTACTCGTCCTTCCCATCGCTGCAGAAATGGGGGCTCTTTCGGGGTCAGGGGAATGAGGCCCTTTAGTGCTGCTGTGTTTGACTGGAATACAACACGGGTAGCTAGTCAGGCTCTGTCGTGCGGGCGGGGTACTCCGGGCAGCCAGCCAGACTGCCCGAAGGGACGGGGCGAGACTTAAGGCGGCCTCGAATCGCCTTACATGTACTCCCAGTCTACCGAGTGCAAGCTTTTGGCCGAGCCGACACAGTTACAATCCGCACAGTCACGGACACATCCACGCACACTGTGCACGAACATGCCGCTCCCACGCACAAGGAACGCGTCCACCCGACACAGCAGGAGCAAGGAGTCCATCCCCTGCATCCGACCTGCGTCTCTGGGCAGTACACGGTCGCATTTGGTTCGCGTTTAATTCCCCTATCCACCACCCGGGGACGCGCCACGTGGCCCTGCGACAAGCGGCCCGAGATCCCTCTTAACAAGAGAGCCCGAAGGCTCTCTATCGAGGGAGATCCGTGGCTCTATCGAGGGAGATCCGTGGTCATATCATATATAATACCAACTGGATACTTTTAGAAACGTTGTGCTGTATAAAGGAAAAAAGATGATATGAAGGCAACACAAGCTTTAAACCATTATCTTTCCCCAGAAATTTAAAATTTTACAAAATGTCAAACAGTGATTCCTCTTTCTGGGTCAGGTGAATAAAAAATAAAATAAAAGTTATGCCAAGTTTTTCTAAGATAAGTAACTACTCTGACCTTTTTTTGAAAGTCTCTCGTTTAAACTGAAAGACGTGTGAATATTTTTAATGGGAAAATGTCCGTTTTGATTTCAAAAAGTCAAGCTTGGTTGGAAGAGTGTAAAAATTAGATTTGAAAATCCTATTCCATTTGAAAAGCGTCCGGTGTTTGTTTGCAGTGCACTTAACACTCAACTAATACTCAACTAATACGGTTTGGGAGGTATCCAATTTGAGGTGAAAATGGTAAATATGTCATTGTAATTTTAGAGTTATTTTGTGTTTGTTTCTAAGCGAATTTCTTTCAGAACAATCTCACATATATTTTCAACTAAATTTTTTTGCACAATGAACTTCAACTAGACATTTTTTAGTTACATGGTGTTATATAAAGAATAAAAGATAAGAAAGCTTTATTTCATTATATTTGTTAGAAAATAAATTTTAAAAATTCAAACACTGTATTCGCTTTGACAGGCGAAAATTTTCGAAAAATGTTACAATAAAGTTCCATTAGAAAAAATTCTTCTAATCTTCTTGGAGAGTCTCAAGTGTATTAATCAGTCTGGAAAAAGATAGTTTTGGTTTCGAAGATGTTTATTTTGATTTCAAAAGCGTCAAGCTTGTTTAGATGGTTGTCCAATTTGATTTAAAAATCGAATTTCGTTTGAAAATTGTTCAGCTTTTCTTGAGATGTGTCAATTCGAGGTGAAAATGGCAAATATGTGACCGCGATTTGAGAGGTTTTTGTTCTGTTTCCAAATTTCCTCATGTTAGACCTCTTGCCTATGCCTTAAACAAATAAAGGAAATAAATAAAAAGTCGCTGAAAAGGATAAATTTCTGCGTACACGGAAGGTGTTCGAGTCGGTGCCATGGCCTATGCAGTGCAACAGGGCCCCACGTAGAACAGCCCTTTATTGGTTCGCCTGCGCGGGATCTGAACCACGAACTTGCTCGCTGGAGTTTTCCGAACAGGGAGCCTTTGAATCAGCAGCATCAGAACCCAGGCAGAAGTTTAAATTTGTCTGAGATTTGACTTGTCGTTCGCCTGTTTGCTACGGCACGTAAATGTGCGCGAACAAAATAAAAATAAATAGGAATCTCGCAAAATATCGACATTATATTGGACAAAAGTGAATGGAAGTGCGGCTTAGGAACGTGTTCAATCAGAAAATGTTGTCTACCTTCCCTATTCTACGGTCCACCTTCGATGTTCCGTAAGTTTCAGACAATCGAGTTGAAAAAATTCCCTTCCCATTTTCCTGCCGGTCCTTCGTCTTCGTTTGGGTCTCCACTTTTTCAGTTCAACCTGACGACCTGGATAGTCAAAGGGGGAAATGTGGGTGGTCAAATGTAGCCAAAGCTTCCTTCCTATTCCTCACTTTCAGATTTTTTTCTTCTACACTCACAGGGTTTTGAAAGACAAAAAGACAAAAGTCAGCAGTTGTCAATTCCTTTCAGGATGCGCCATGCTTTCGAAGTTGTTCCCTGTCGTCAACTTGTTCCTCCTGCAAATGGATCGACAACGAGTGAAGCAGATGGTCGTACGTTGGAGTGCGGTGAATATGATGGATATGGTGGGTGGGCAGAACATGCCATCCGGAACACGAGTGTTCTCTGAGTCGCCTGTGGACGCACTGTCGTTAAGGAAGAGGATCTTGTCTTGTTTCCCATGAAAAGCTGCTTTAATGCAACTGCCTGCAGTTACATTGCTAGTGACAGTAGCGTTTGCAGGTGGCAGCCCACAGTGAATGACTCCTTTGCAATTCCACCAGAGCAACACCTTCCTGGTTGAAGCTCCGGTCTTGGCGTGGGGATTCCTGCTTCACGTAAGATATTCCATGTGCGACTGTATTTGAATCTCGGCATGTCTTAGAACAGTATGAAATGACTCTTGGACGGGTAATTTGTCTAACACCCCTTGTCTTTTCCATGTTCTGAAGAAGGCGGTTACGCCGAAACGTAAGCCGAATAAAGGTTTGATATCAATCTTGGTGCGACAGTTCCACTGTGGAATATACCGGGACCGGTGTATTCTGCAAGTGTTCGTTAAGAGCATGGGGTGGCGGAATGTATCCAGGCATGGGGTGGCGGAATGTATCCAGGGGAGGTTTACGACCTGCTCCTGCGGATATGCCAGCAACGGCCCCAGAGCCGTAAAACCGTACCGGACGGAGAGTCTGAGGAGCACACGGTAGACACGCCTCCAAGAGAGTCCATAAAAGCCCCCAGATCTAAGCAACTAGGTTCAGTCTTGGCTTAGCTCTCCTCTAGTCTCCTTTTTGCTCCTTGTCCTTGTCTTAATAGTATCATTCTTATTTTTACCGTAATAAATTGTTCTTCGTGCTCGTTGCTCCGGCATCGGAACCATAGTAGGCTGGATATCGGACCCGATTCCACCTACAGTAATCGGAAGGATTACCACGAAGACAGTTAGACGCTAGACCTGTCCGACTTGGGGGCCACGCCGGTAACTTGGATCCAAGTTTCGGTTTCAAGGTCTGTTGAAAATGTCCAGCTATAGTTCCGCCGGATCCACAGACGGAGTCATGGATTTTGTAGGCGAGAATGCTCCACAACCGCCGGAGGACTGGTTCCAGCTTGGAGTGAGCTGTCAGTCAGAGGATTTGAATGTTTCATTCAGGAATATCCTAAAACGGTTGGGTAATGCGCTAGATGACCAAATCAGAAATTTGGCTCGCTCAAAGCGAGCAAAGATTTTGGAAGCCGTTAAAGGTACTGTAGAAAACACAGTAGGAAAAGTGGCTGAGCGCTTAGGAGTGGAGGCACATGCTTTGGAGATCTCATTTTTTAATGAAGTTGGGATGACTCCCGATGATCTGCGCGACTTCTTGCCAACGGTAAGTGCGCATAGCCAAGCATTGTGCGAGCTGGCATTGATTTTGGGATGCGAAATAGACCAAGTTAAAGAAACAGTAATTGCTAAGTGTGATGAAGTTCTGGAATTGCAGAATCACATAGTAAATGTGGAGTCACATCTTGAGCATGAGTTGTCGGAAAAGGACAAAATGGCGGAGCGCCATAGCAATCAGTTGAGACTGTTACAGGAAAAGGTTAAGAGCGTGCCAGCTGAAACACTGCACTCAAAGGCTGGAGCCAGCCGGGTACAAGTTGGTGCAGTTGAGGCGGGGTGCAGAACAAAAGAATGGCGTGCGGTCCGCAGCCAATATACTTCGCTGGTAAGCAGTCGAGTAAGAGGTTCTGTTGAGGGACGGATCACATCCCAACCCATGAACGCTGGGGCAAGTTGCGAGCTTATGGGGAAGTCTCGCGCCTCTTCGCGTTTGTCCTCGCTGGGTTCCTTTCAGGGACCAGTGACTAGTGAGTCAGTGACCTGCTCGGAAAGGAGCAGAGAGCATATCGCTACGGATCAAGTAGGCGATATGTTAACCATATTTCGGGAGGTTTTTAAGGCTCAGAGTATAGCCAGTGTCCCAAAATATGATGGCAAAAATTCGCTAAGCGCCTTTTTGAGAGGGCTAGAAGTGAAGTTTCCTACCACGGTGTGGTCGGACCCAGACAGGCGCGATATATTGGTGAACCACCTTGCAGAAACTGCGCTTTCAATTTTCAAGGGGTTGCCGCAAAATATTCGCGAAGGAACATATTTTGATGTAGTAGGAGCGCTAAAAATGGCTCACCAAAACCCGTGTGAGCGCTTAAGCAATATTAAGGCTTGGGAAAACCTATGCAAGGAAGAAAATGAGTCCCTTGTAGATTTTTGCTGCCGCATGGAAGACCTTTCTAGAAGGATCCACCCCAGTATGGAGTGGGATTTCATTAGAGGTTCCAAGTTGTACTCTTGCCTTCAGCACTGGCAGAGTTCCTATTACATGAGGGCCGCACTGGATGCGGAAGAGGGCCAAGTGTATGAAGAGGTTAAGCGAGTAGCGGTGCGACTGGAAAAGGTACAGGTAGGCTTTGAAAAAGTGAATGATGGTCACAATTCTTCAGAAAAAGGTATTGATCGGAGCGCGATCAATACAGGAGAATCCCATCTCGAGAGGGTAACCGAAATTCCGCACCAGTTGGGTGGTCAGTATTCGGCTAAAACCTCACCTAAATGCTACGGCTGTGGACATTTTGGGCACATAGCGTCAAAATGTCCAAATAAGGTTCGAGATGTGGAAAAAAGTCGTAACACCCGGGATGGGGTGAATGTTGCAGGCGACAGCCGCACATCGAGCGCTGCAGACGGAATTTCTGCTATCGCTCAACTTGAAGGTTGGTGCAAGAGTGTTCGAGGTAAGGAACGCTTTCGACAGAAGCAGCGATGTGCTGCAGGCAAGCCGTGCGGCGGAAGCGAGTATCACCAAGATCGGAAGAGGTTTGGCTATGCGAAAGAACGGAAGGCTAGCTTCTTACTAGCTTGGAATGGTAGTGGTAAGGACCCAGAAATAGAAAAAATTAGGCGCCGAAAGTGCCGGAGGAAGAACAGAATGGGTTCTTATACGATGAAAAATGTCAGTGTAATTTGTTTCTACAATTCTAGTCTTACGCTGCGACCATACGAGGATGCTGATCAGGCCTGCTGGGGACATGCCAGTACGATGGAAGGGATGCGGCGACAAAATGAAGGCGCTAGCGACGAAACAATGAGGAGCCTTCTAATGCTGTCCAGTTTCCCTCCATCCTTCTAATTGTTGCCCTTATTTTCGCTGCTGTGCCTGAAACGCAAGTGCTTGATATACGCACGAACGTTACATTGTAATATTATCATGTTTTTTTTTCAATCCCTTTTTGGATGGCCTTATAAGCACCATTACCCTGTATGATGACTGGGGAAGGAGAAGTTAATGTCGTCGGATAGATGACTTTAAGCTGGTATGGAACCATACCAACTTATGACCAGTGCAAGTTTGATCTGCGGGTAGTAAATGACGCTGGTGCCTCAGAGACCACTGAGTTGCATTTTTTTTTCGGAAAGCGTGAGCGGAGCCGCTCCCTAAAAAGCGACGGATGTCGTCGATTAACTGCTCAGAAAGCAATGCAGGCGAACTGCAGTAGACTCGTGCATTATAGAGGCCAGTCTTTTAAACTTTCCTTTGGAAAGTGCGAGCGGACCCGCTCCTCTAAAAGCGACGGAGGTCGTTGCTGAAACTGTGTAGAGGGTTCAGCCTGCGGTGGGCAGACGAACTGCAGTGCTCTTGTGCTTTCCCACCAAAGAGTGAGCGGAACCGCTCATTGAGACGCGAGCGACGGAGGTCGTTGCTCAAGATGATTTTTTTTTAGCGCAGTGGAAGCGCTTGTTTCTCTGAGGGCCCCCATGTGGAATATACCGGGACCGGTGTATTCTGCAAGTGTTCGTTAAGAGCATGGGGTGGCGGAATGTATCCAGGGGAGGTTTACGACCTGCTCCTGCGGATATGCCAGCAACGGCCCCAGAGCCGTAAAACCGTACCGGACGGAGAGTCTGAGGAGCACACGGTAGACACGCCTCCAAGAGAGTCCATAAAAGCCCCCAGATCTAAGCAACTAGGTTCAGTCTTGGCTTAGCTCTCCTCTAGTCTCCTTTTTGCTCCTTGTCCTTGTCTTAATAGTATCATTCTTATTTTTACCGTAATAAATTGTTCTTCGTGCTCGTTGCTCCGGCATCGGAACCATAGTAGGCTGGATATCGGACCCGATTCCACCTACAGTAATCGGAAGGATTACCACGAAGACAGTTAGACGCTAGACCTGTCCGACTCCACGACTACCTGCCATACTTTTCCTGATTCGCCGCGACTGAGCCACTGACGCTTCCGCGTGTTGTTAAGTAGACTACCCACTTTTCGTCGCCAGTGACCAGATTCTCGAGCCAGGAAAAATTCCGCCGTAAAGTCAAGAAGTTCATCCACGCATCCTGATGCACTTGTAGCTGTTGGCCGCTAAGTGCATGCGGTATCTATGCATCATATTTACATCTATCCCCAAGGTTTGGTGGTGTACCTGCTCTCGAGTTCCTCTGCCAGTTCACGGTTGCAACGCCGTGATCCTCCTGAACCAGCTCCACAAGGCGCTCCTCATTCATTGCAACTGACTCTCCATACTGTGGTTGGTTCTCCAAGCGAACTTCCGGAAGCATACTTTTGCTGTCTCCTAGGAGATAGTGATAGGACCCATCGGTCCACATCCGTTATCCACCGCGACTCCTCCACTGCTTTGCTTTTTGAACTGGTGAAGCAGAACCAGTCGAACTTGCTCGCAGTCGAGAACGATTTTCTCCTCCATAGTCGTAGCGGAATATGACGACAATAGTGGTACGACATGGTCATAGGTCAGCCTATATACACCTTATTGGGAGAAGGTTACAGATCACTTTTCAAAAACTCGGCGGAACTTCAAACTAAATGGTGGGTCCATACAACCTAGTAGGTAGGTGCATAGGCACTGCGCAGGGCAAGTTCAACTCGAAGTGAATGGCAGCATACCTATTGTCCCAGGGCAACCGTTCTTTCTTTGAGCACCACATGGCTAGAGACGAAAGTAGAAACGCGGCTCAGCCTTCGCTTGGACATATTAATGGTTATTGAAACGGCGAAATTTGCGATGAAATTCAAATAAGTTTTTCAAGAAAAGTTTGCAGAGCAGAGATCTGTCGACAATAGAGAAGCTATTGCACGTAAACTAAAAGGATGATGTTAGGCGAAAACTAGAAGAATTAGGCACGTAATAAAATAGTTTTTTGCAACACATAATTTATACAATTTTCACGTCAAACTGGACATTTTTTATGTCAAAGTGGACACGTTTAAACAAAAGTGATGCTTCGGGAATGAAAGTGATCGTCTTCCAGATCGAAGCTTCTTACAAATTAAATATTAAACTCTACAAAATGGTTAAAATGTTCTTCCCAAAGAAATAGTATAAGCTTCTTTGAAACTTCATAGTTCAGCTGCCCGAATGAGTGCAATAACTTCAAAAGTTTTGTTTTGGAAAAAACAATAACGAACTAAATTTCCTTTCAAGCTGCAACTAGACAGCAGTCATTTATTGCATTAAAAGACAGTGCTATGCACTCGAAAAGGTTTGTCGCGATTTTCATTTGATTGATAGTGTAAATGATTCATGACACATATTTACACTGCTTACATGAAGCATAAAAGTGAGAATATGTGTTCGTTACGGTTGTTTTTGTTGTTAGCTTACACGTGTGAAGCTCCATGCAAATAGAAAATTTTGCCATCAAATAAAAAAATCGAATAAAAATCGTGATGACTTGGACGAGTGCATGGCGTAACCCCCTCTTTTCGCATTAAAAATTGCCGGCCCTTCTCTCTAAAACAAGCTGTACGCAATTAATGTTCCACAGAAAATGAGAATTTTATAAAATTTTAAACAAAGCCTTCACTTATAGGGTACGTGAATTTAAACTTCAAAGAAATCACCCTAAAATTTACCTTGAACAAAAAATTTAAATTTATTTACCTTGAACAAACAAAACCTTTTTGGAAATTACTTAGTTTAGTGTGGAAGGAGCTGATTTCTATTTGGAAAAGTTCGCTTCGATTTTAAAAGCCTTGAGCTAGCTTAGAACAGTGCCCAATCCGACCTGGACAGTGTCCAACTTGATTTGAAAAGTGTCTAATTCGACGTGAAAATGGTATACGTAGAGAGATGAAGCACAGGATTCGATTTCGCGAAAGCGATGGCGAAGGCGAGAAGATCAGTGTGGCGAAGCTCCAGCGTCTCACGTCGAGAGCTGCGAAAAACGTGAGTATCGGCCGTGGGTGTCTTGAGGACGAGGCGGGTGTGCGTGCACGAGAATTCCGGTTGAAGGAGAGTAAGACGGTGGCGGGTGTGGCACGACGGTCGGAGTGAGGAGTCGCGCAGCCGAGGAGCTGGCGGCGAAGAGGAAAAAATCGCAAGTCCAACAAACACTCGACCGGAAATCGCGTGTTCTCCGAGACGAGGACGTCATCCGCAGGCACGTCGACCTCGGCGGGTAGTGTGTGAGCTGTGGGTCGTGCAAGGTTTGGTGGGTAAAACTGTTGGCCTGCAGACGTTTTTCTGGATCTAGTGGGATCTGTAATGTCATGAAGGCCTACTAGAACGAAGAAGTCCAAAATAACGCAGAGAATCTAAGGATTCTGTATCCTTTCAGAAAGAGCTAGACGGAAGGAACATTGTTCTCAACGAAAGATAACCACAGGCACTTTGAGAGCAAGCTTGTCGTACGTGAAATCAAATATAAAAGAACATTATCCAGATGAAAACGAGCGTTTTTCTGATAAAACCAGACACTTGAGAAAATATATACCATTTTTTCGTCGAATCGGACAGTTTCCAAACCAAACTGCACAATCTTCTAAGCTTGCCTGAAACTTTTGAAATCAAACCGAAGCCTTCCAAATCGAAATGAGCTTTTTGTAGATCAAACTAGAGCCTCTCCAAAAGTGTTAGAATAATTTTTTGCTCTATGAAAATTTTAGTATAACTTTCTTTGAAGTTTTATTTCATCTACCTAATAAGTGAACATAATGTTAGAAATTTTATAAAAATTTTATTTCATGAGAGAAATCAACGATCCAAAGCGTGTTTTGAAGAGCAAGAAGACGGCTAATTTTTGTTGCCAAGACGGAGATTGTGCCATGTCCTCGTCCGAAACTTCTCGATTTCTATTCGATTGATAGCAAAATTTCTGTTTGCATGCAGTTTCACGCCTGCAAACAGTGCAAACTAAACAATTGAAAAAACGCACTTTACTTAGATTTCTTGCTGCATGTGAGCAGTATTTACTCTATCAATCAAATAAACATCGCCACTTGCTTTTCGAGTGCATGGCGCGGTTCAGTTTTTTAATGCACTACCTGATTGCTGCCTTGCTGCGCTTCAAGACAAAATATAATTTGTTATTTTTTCTCAAAAAATGAAATTTCTGTAAATTTGTTACCCATCTTTGGGCAGGTGAACTAAAAAATTTCAATGAAAGTTATACCAAATTTTTCTTGAATAAAAAAATTATTCTAACCACTTTAGTGAGTCTGTAGTTTAACTTCTAAGAAGCTCGTTTTGATTTGGAAGACGTTCGGCTTGATTTCAATGTTCAGATGTCAGCTTAGATTAGTGTCCAATTTGACGTAAAAAGTGCTTTTTGCTTTTTTTCGAAAGTTTTGCAGGAAGAAATGTAAGAACCGTTCAAACAGTCTGCACATTTCTTAAGGCAGTTGTTTCCCTGGGCTTCATGTTTTTATCCTCGTTATCAAAGTAGTGAAGTTCGATGTAGTCGAATCTTTATCGACGACGTTTCGGGCCTTAAGCCCTTCTTCAGGTCTAAAAGAACCATGTCGCCTATACATAAGAAGTGACTATAAGGATAAAGGATAAAGGACGGCGTTATTCAATCCTCCTTGGGATGCGCCACGCATTCTACTTCTATGAGATGTCGTAGTGGCGTGTTGAATGCGTATTTGGCCATACAATGATTCGCGGTGGCCAGCCGATGAACAAGTCAGCGATTTCCCCTTTCCAGACAAGTCTGGTACCAAATCACCGACCCCAGAAGGATGGAAGGCTTGATTGGCCTGGGCGGGAAATCCGAACCAGGAACCTGGTATCGGGTGCGGTGTGAAATTTTTGACTTTAGCAGCTCTAGAAGGTGAACGCAGTCTTTGATTTTTTTTATTTCAAAAAAGTAGTGACTGGCTGATGTGACTTTAAGCCTTTTAAAATGCAGGAAAGCAGCAATTTTTAACTGCAAAAGAAAAGATCGGTCCGTTTTCTCGTTCCAGACGTTGCTTTTTCTCTTGGATTGAATCAAAATATTCTGTTTGCATAGAATTATTGTTAGCTATGTTTGTCAACGATACATTTTTTTGTTGTTGAAAATACACATATTTTCACTTTACCGTTTTAAGTAAGCAACACTTACACTATCGGCCAAATGAAAATTGCCGCGAGCTGCATAAGGATATAGACTGATCCTTTCCTTTAAGAATTGCTGCTTTTTTACAATTTAAAGCAGGTTTTTACCCTATGACTTTCGAAAAAATGTAAAAACTTTCACTCGTTCATTTCCTTGAGGAAATTCGTAAAAAAATATTCTTGAAGAGCCCCCAGGTCAGACTGAAAATAAGACGCTCGTTTTGATGTTCGGATTAATTTCAGAAGCATGAAGCTTGCTTAGAAGAGTGTACAATTTGACGAGAGAATGGTATATCCGGCAGTGCTGTTCTTACTATGAGGTGTTTGTGTTCATTCTCGGAAAAAATAGATAAAATCAAACGATACTCGTCGTCGATCAATACTGTTTTTTTTCTGGGCACTGGTTACGATTACTCATATGATATTCATGATATTCATTTTTTGAAAATGATATTTTTCGAATGATATTCATTTTTTTTTGAAATTTCGACCGATTACGGTAGTTTGGCACGTGTGAACGTGGTCCAATATTAAGGTTTGAAGGCCCGTTGCTCCGTGGGTTCAAGGACTTTGCAAAAATGAAGCCTATTTTTCTACTATGTGAACGGTGGAGGTGGTAGGTGCCTTCATTTTTGCCATTCAGACATACACCTGAGACAGTTCCCTGGTCCCTGAGACACAGACATGAGAACACTGAATTTGAATGAGTGTGAAAGCTGAATATCTCCCCCCAGCTAACAGTAACATTCCCATTTTGGTTTTTGACGTAAGAATTAGGAACAAATATAAAAAGAGCCGTTTTTGGCACTTATTGGGTTTTCCCCCACCGGCCTCTCCATGCCCCATTCCAGCAGGCAGCCAACGGCCAGAGGATAGCAGTGCTAACCATCCAGAGCTACGCGAAGTGAAGACATTGTTAGCTGGCCCATTCGGTGCCTTAACTGGCTAGTCCCTACTTTGTCACGCCCCTTGGGTCCCATTGGGCAAGCAGCCGATATGTACCCGATAGGCAGAACTAGGACATAAGTAAATTTTTGGCCGAAATTTCGCAAAACTGAGCAGTTATACAGTTACAGCGACAGATCAGAAAGGTGGAAAGTTTGGAGAAAACTTGCCAGGCTAAAAGAGAATCTCAAAGTCTCCACGAGGTGTGGTCCACAGTGCTATCGAAGAACTGAAAGGAGCCGGCGACTTCGAGACGGGGAAACTCACAGTGGACGGTATGGGTGTGGATTAGGAGAAAAACGCCGTCTTAGAGAAACCTCGCCGATCGAAGAAGTGCAAACCGAAGAGAGAGAGAGAGCGAGAGCGAGAGTCTCGTGTCCGGACGACGGATCCGGACGCAGACGTCGTCTCGGGCCTCCCACATAATCCGGTGGTAGGACTGTGTCAACAGAAGAACGGTGCCCGATCGCAGCGCACGCGGCCCGAGTTAGAGTTCTGGGGTTATGGACGTGATCATAAACAACGAATTCGCTGATGTACCTCTAACCAGGAGAGTTACTATCTCAGCGGCTTCTTGCCTCACAGTCAGTTTTGCAAGTATAGAACACTCAAACAAAGTTTGGAACGTCCCGGGTTTCTAGCTAAATATTCCACCAGTCCTAGAAAAAAATGTCCAAATCTCCAGGTAAACATCAAGCAATAACAGGCCTACTTTTATCCCTTCTAATTTTTTGGATGATAGTCGCTAATATGGCCTACGTGAGCGGAACTGCCTCAGCCAATCAAAGCTAATCGCCGTACAACACGCACCAACCAGTCACATGGCATAGAGCATTCATAAAATTATAGATCGTCCCAAATTCTTCGCTAAATATTGCATCTTTCCTAGGGAGCAAGATGTTCAAAAATCCAGGTAAATACCAAACAAAATAGCCTGCTTTGATAACTCCTAACTTCTTTCCTAAATTTTTGAAGTGCTAGTCGCTAATATGGTCTACATGAATGGGCGGGAACGCATCAGCCAATCACAGTCGGTCAAGGCACGACACAGGACGAGCCATGGCATAGGACGCAGGAAAAAACCAGTAACCTAACCCCATTGCAAGATGCTACACGTTTCCTTATGTTCAAAAATTCAGGTAAACAGTAATAAAGGAAAGTCTGCTTGGACCACTCTTTATTTCCTTCCTAATTTTTTAGGTGCTAGTCGCTAATTTGGCCTACGTGGGCACGCGGGAACGTACTAGCCAATTACAGCAGGTCAGCACAGCGACAGAGGATGCGCCGACAAATCAACGCGCTTAGAGTACACATTCCATCTATGTGCGACTCCCGTACGATGCGTCTGATTTTATTTATTTATTTCTTTTAGCAGTAGAAACGAAGTTAGGAGAAATGTAGTTTTGAAATTGGCCATGCTATAGCTCTGATTGCTCTGATTTGCCCTGTCTACCATGTGGGCCGCATTAACGACAAGTACCTCAATTCCTGTTCTTCTTCTTCTTCTTCAGCGTCTGTCCCGTCTCGTAGCGGGTCCGGTATTCTGGTGTCATGATGCCACCTTTCCCGATCCTGCGCTAGATCAGCGTGGACACCAGCAACCTTCAAGTCTCTATGTAACGTGTCATACCAACGTCGCTTCGGGCGTCCTCTAGTCCGCTTTCCTGGCACTTCCAACGCAAGACCTATCTTGCGGACGCTGTCTTCTTTCCCACGCAGTACGTGGTCGTACCATCGTAAGCGAGCTTCGCGCATCTTGTCGGCTATCGGCGCGTCACCGAACTTCTGCCGAATAGCATCGTTTCGGATGCGGTCCATGCGCGTGACTCCAGCCGTCCAGCGCAGCATCTCCGTCTCCATGACGCTGAGGCACGTTTCAACTTCCTTAGTCGCAGGCTAACACTCAGTGCCGTACACTGCTACCGGCCGGACGACTGCTCTGTAGATCTTCGACTTAAAGCGCTCTGGTATCTTCTTGTCGCAGAGCACGTCAGTCAACGAGCGCCACTTGGACCAAGCTGCACTCACGCGTGAATTCACTTCAGTCATCTGATTGCCATCGGATGCTACTGCTGATCCTAGGTACTAAAAAAGGACCGAAGTGCGTGGGAGCTTGATGCCGTTAACCTTGATGGAGCTGGACTCGTTCACGTCCGTTGTTAAATATCGACAAGTACCTCAATTGATCGACTATTATCTGACTGTGATTGGTGCGTTTCTTCTTGCCTATGTAGGCCATTCTAACGACTAGCACCTAAAAAGGGGAAGTAGTCCAAGTAAGAATGCTTGAACACATTTGTTTAAGCCTGGAGCGACTGATATAGAGGCTATATGTTGTTACAGGATGTTTTGTTGCGATCAAAACTCTTGCGCCAGGCGGGATTCGAACCCGCATCTTCTGCTTTCCGGGCAGCGATGTTCGTCTTACACCAACGGTGCTGTTTGACCGCATGTAACATCCGCGATATCATCGAGGTCCGTCAGCACCCACCCATGATAACAACATATAATCCAAGTAAGCTTCTCAATGTTTACTGTCTGCATGGGTTTTTGGAGTTTTGATCGCAACAAATCATCGATATAATAAGGATAAAGTACGGCGTTACTATCCCTTTCGGGATCCGCCACGCATTCTACTTCTACGAGATGTCGTAAAGGCGATTTGAATGCGTATTTGGCCGTACAATGACTTAGGGTGGTCAGCCGATGAACGACGCTTCATCCTTTCCAGAGAAGTTTGGTACCAGTTCACCGATTCCAGAGGGACGGTAGGTTTGGTTGGCCTGGGCGGGAAATCCGAACCAAGAACTTGGTATCGAGCGCAGGCGATTGTTGGCGCCTCCTCCGACTGCGCTACACGCGCCCATAGTCATCGTTATAGTAAGGCTTGGTACCCCTTTCTAGAAAAAAAATGGGCCTAGTACATAGATAGGGCAGTGTCTTTTGACGTGTACACCAAATGGCTGCAAGGAGAGGACCAGCTAGTGAGTCGCCTTTGAAGTGAATGAGTCGCCGCGAGAGAGGCCCGTGATTGGTTGGCTCGCCCCATGCGTCCGCCAAACAACTCGTCCCCGTTAGTACCGAAGAATTCTATACATGGTTATTCTTATTTTCTTCCGGAGAAAAATCATTTTGCAGAGAACACCACAGTCGAGTACTGCGGTTTCCGATGGGTTAAACATAATCTATAGTATCCAACCCGTATCTGTGCACCGTGGGGGTGGTGCGGAAGAAGATGCATGGGCTCACGGTGCCGAGAACCAAAGAGCAACTGCATGAGACTGGTTTCGACCGAGCCTGAGCATACGTTCATTGTTTGAGGTGCAAGTGAGGTGAGCGGGGCGCAGTGCTCATCAGCAGCTTCAGTTCTATGAGGGGTGCAAAGGTCAGTCACGAGCATCGAGCGTAGAGGCAGAATCCGCTGCACTGGTACAGACAGATTACACTATGCTATTTGGTTGTTCGATAATTGATTTCGTTTTTCTTATAGATGACGTGAATAGTATTTGTATGTAGTATTAATTGCCTGCTGCGCCACCACTTCTCAATGCTTCCCTCCTCCCGACCTGAAACATAAACCATTTTAAAGCTTGGACCCTATACTATCTTCTTTCAAACGCTGAGTTTGTGCAGAGAGTTATCTTAGGTCTTTGGTCTACCAAGAAAAAGGTTAAATTCCCTAAAGCTCTATAAGTTAGGAAGTCTGATCTGATGCGCGGCTTAGCAACCGAAACCCTAAGTTTCAGCTTACCTCTTACAGACCTTGTCAGCATCCCCCGAAGAAATTCGTTGATCAGCTCGGAATTTTCGGCAAGAATCGTTTATATCTTTGTGTATAATCACCTATATCACCTGTCGTCCCGTTCACCATCGACCCGCTGAAGCGGGCGCCAGCAGCGTCTCCATTCGTCCTTGTCGCGTGCCAGAGAGTGCTCCAAGGGATCCTGCTCGCTCAAGGAGCACGAACAATGTCATGTCATTCCTTACAAAGAAGTCCGACCAACGCAATGGTAGGCGTCCTGGTGTTCTTTTGACATCCCATATTTCAATCGATGGCGGCCCTCGTCCGTCGGGTGTCTGCGAAGCGCCTTACATGGCCGGCCCACCTAATTTTCGACGACTTTTACCATGCGACAGCGTCTCTGGTCCTTGGACATGGACGACGCTAGGAGCTCCGGAGTCCTTCTCTTACTACCCTGAATCGTTAGACAGACGCCTCTTGGTGGTCTTCAAGCTATCGGCTATAGTTGTGGTCGAGTGATTTATTCGAATAGGCATTCGGCACTCCTCAAGGAGGCAACGCTAATCCTGTTATAGCTTATTTGACCCTATCCTTTCTAGAGTATAAAAGCTCTACATCTACTGCATTTTACGCTAAAGAATTCCACCCATATATGGACGATATTTTGATTACTCATAATATTGCATTAGATGAGCCTAACAACCTGCTTACGAATACTTATCAAAACATTTTGAAGTTAGAAATCACTAATAACGACATTTATAAATTCAACTTTTTAGACTTAAACATCTACATTTTAAGTAACAAAGTTTTTACTAAGCAATACAATAAGACCGACTATTTTGATTTTGAAGTTATTAAATTCCCTATAGTTCCTCCTTTACTAGTATTACTAATAAAGTAGCGGTCATTTATGGTGAGACGCTTAGAATTTCTCGCACTTGCTCCAAATACAATCATTTTCTGGTTAGACTTAAAAATCTTATCGCCTCCTTACTTTACTTTGATTATGATGAAAAAAATATACTTAAAGCTATCTTGCGGTGTCTTCTAAAAAATAAAAATATTAGTTACAAATATGATATGTTCTATACCTACAAGGATTCAAAAAAGTTTTTTATAGATCTTATTTACAATCGTTAAGGCTACTATATTTAACATTTGTATGGTTTCTTGTTGCAGCCCGTCACCCATTATTTGACCATTTGACCCATTGTTGTTTACCCTCCCGTTTTCCCGCCTTTTTTGGGCCTAATAACTGATATGTAAAGTGCTCCATCCTTTCTTGGTATGCTCACTCCCTACTCTACTGATGAGCCTTGGGGAGTGACCCCATTTAAGTTTCTCTCTTTCTCTTTTACTATGCCCTTAGTTATCGTGTTACCTGTCTAGGGTAAAAGGCGAAACAGGTGATATGATAGTTTATCTTGATTTCACTTTATTTGTCCATACGTCTTGTCCGGAAACTCCCTCCCACCACGATACGGAAACTGCCTATTCGTCTGCACTTATAACTGTCGTTCGATCGCATCTGAGCAGGATCTTCGGACACTGCTTTACAGAAGCCGCAACATCAAATACGACGTTATCGCCCTGCAGGAAACGAAAGGCAGAACGGAAACCATAAGAAGGACCGAGCACAACGAGCTTCTCATTATCGGAGCAAAGGTGGACAGAAAGAATATTGGCGGAGTTGGATTTCTCGTCAATTCGACAGTGCACCACCTAGTAGACTCTTACAAGATCATCAGTCCGCGAGTGGCTGTTCTTCGTCTGGAAGCCAAAGATCAAGGAACCATCTTACATCATAAATGGATATGCTCCAACATCTGCGGCCATAGACGAAGAAAAGGAGGAATTCTACAAGCTGTTCGAAAGTACTGTCAACGACGAGAAGAGTTACTACAAAGTTATCGTTGGGGACTTTAACGCTACCGTCGGTACGAACGATCACGACGAATGGAGGCTAGAACCACGTGCAGCTTCCTCAAAAAACGAAAACTGAGAACGACTAGACTTCCTATCCGCATGCTGTCTTTTCCATGGAAATTCTATGTTCAAGAAGCCTTCAAACCGGCGATGGACCTGGGAAAGCCCAAATGGAGAAACACGTTCGGAGATCGACCATGTTCTTACAAACAGACGCTGGAGTCTGTTCGACGTCTCCGTGCTGCCTTCATTTGACACCGGCTCGGATCACCGTCTTGTCCGTGCGAAGCTGACTCTCAAAAAGAGGACGTTCAAGCGTGACACCCATAAACCGGCACCGGTGAGGATCCCCACATTCAAGTCTGAGGAGTTGGAATTGCGATAAAGTCATATGATTGGAATCTTCTTGAAGATCCATCGAAAGACTACGACCTTCTTTCCAAAGGACTGTTGAAATGTGCTAGCAGCTCTTGCGAAGCCACATCGCCGTCTGCTTCAAGACTCAACGCACATGCGATTAAACTCTTGTAGCAAAGAAGAGCTGTTAAACTGGATCCTAATGCTTCCCATCTGGAAAAAGTCACCATCTCGAAGGCCTGTCGAATTGCAGTGAAGGAGTCCATTCAAGCCTACAGAAGATTGAAGCTGTTAGAAGCGGCTGGGAAAGGTTCAAGCATAAAGCGCTGCAAACGAGATCTCTGCGATCAGAAGGCAATAATGTCAGCTCTTGTGGATAAGGATGGAACAACGCAAACGTCTCGAAGAGCGATGGAGGCCATCGTTCAGGAATTCTACACAGATCTGTTCCGTTCTTCCATCACTGTCCCGAAATGCTTGATGCCACCAGCTGAGGAAGTACCTCCCATTCTGGAATCAGAAGTTGCTCATGCTATCAGAAGAATGAAGCTGGGCACTGCTCCCGGACCGGACGGCATTTCTGCTGATCTCCTTCGTGCGGGTGGCAGTGCCGTCTCCTCACTTCTTGCCAAGCACTTCAACCACTACCTTCGACTTGGTAGGATTCCGGACTCATGGAAGGAGTCGAAAACAGTTTTAATCTTCAAAAAAGATCAGCAGGAGGATATCAACAACTATCGACCCATCAGTCTTCTCTCGGTTGTGTACAAGATCTTCACCAAGATACTGCTTAACCGCATGGAGCGTTGCTTGGATGAATATCAGCCAGTGGAGCAAGCAGGGTTTCGCAAGGATTTCTCCTGCATGGACCATATTCAGACTGTCTCACAGCTCATCGAAAGGAGCCGCGAATACCACCTCCCACTTGTTCTTGTCTTCGTGGATTATCGGAAAGCGTTCGACTCTGTGGAAATCAACGCCATTCTGAACGCCCTTGTGCACGCTGGTATACCATCGCCCTACATCCGACTTCTCGACGAATGCTTCTCGAACACATCGACTACCTTCCAGCTGTTCGATCGAAAGCTTAAAATTCCTATCGGGAAAGGAGTACGGCAGGGAGACACGATTTCTCCCAAGCTATTCACAGCGGCACTTCAGGATGCCATGAAAGACTTGAACTGGGACGATAAAGGCTACCTTGTCGACGGTAAACGGATCAGCAACCTTCGCTTCGCCGACGATATTGTTCTGATCTCTACCAGCACGGCAGAAGCCGAGAAAATGCTGAACGAGCTCAATGTGGCAGGTATGAAGATTGGATTGGACATGAATATGTCCAAGACACATTTTATGGTCAACCAGTGGTGTGACACGGAACTCGTAAGGTTAAATGGAGTCGCTCTGCAACAGGTCGACTCCTACGTCTATCTGGGAAGAGAGCTGTACATGGATAACGACCTCGCTCCTGAAATCGCCCGCAGGAGACGCGCAGCATGGGCAGCCTTCAGTTCGATTCGCGAAGTCACCGATCAGGTCAAGGATCCCGGCCTCAGGGCCTCGATATTCAACGCCTCTGTACTGCCTGCGATGTGTTACGCGACGGAAACCTGGCCTGACAACAAGACAATCGCCAGAGCGATGCAAACTACGCATCGTGCACTGGAGAGATGTCTTCTAAGGACAAACCTTTGTCGGCAATGGCAAGAAGGCCTACGAAGCTCGGAGCTACGGGAGAAGTCGCAATTAGCAGACCCGCTGCAGTACATGAAGAAGTCCAAATATCGCTGGGCCGGACACCTGCTTCGACGAAAGGACGATAGATGGAGTCTCCGTGTCACAGAATGGCTCCCGAGAGACCATAAGAAACCACTGGGACGACCGCCAACGCGATGGGCAGACTCATTCTCAAGATCGTTCAGAGAGCGGAGTCTGCCTCACTGGATGCAAGCAGCCAGAGATCGAGCGGTCTGGAAGAGTTGTGGTCCCCGCTGAGAAGACCTCCAACCGACAAAGGACCATCAAAGTATCAAAGTAAAGTAAGTAAGTATACGTCTCCTGCTCGTCTATAACTCAGCAGTTACTATTCGAATGATTTTCCTTCAAATCTGATATTCGAATATTCAGCAAATCGCGTTTTCGAATGTATTGTATCCGATATTCGAAAAAAGAACGACGGCTTTTTCGAATTCGAATAGTCGAAATTTGTGAGCATTTGAATCCATTCGAATATACAAAAAACAGAGCGCTAGTATACTCTCGGCTGCCTCAACATTGTTGTGGAGATGTTGCGCGAAGCGGTTTATACTTGAATTTGCCAACCAAGAACTTAATGGCAAAACTAAAAAAATTGCAATAACAACAACAACGCTTATATCAAAAAACCATTAGCATCTCAGTTAGAGTAATTTTCTACAAAATCTTATTACTATTATCTTCATTATCGACATTTCTGGTACCCCTTTGACGACTAGCAGAGGGAGAATCTCCCACCTTATCTGTCATTTCGAAAGTCGAAAATGAGGTGACATTTCTTCATCTACAGGAACGTCAGGGAACTCAGCCTCTTACTTTCTCCTTGGACATCACTACATCACAGGACTTCATGATGAGCAAGCTCTTTCTAGACGTTTCTATCGCTCGCGTACATTCACAAGAAACTCTAAATCCTTGGACTGAATCAAGAATCTCATATGTATTACTTAAAGTTTTTTTGTACTTTTTTGCTCTAACTGAAAAGTTGAAGGTTTTTGTTATCATAATACTGTTTTAGGTGCCGGTGTCTTCCCAAAGGCCGGCAAGAGAGATGCAAGCCCCTAGCTGACGCTCGTTCTGGGATTCGTCTTTCTTGAATTTATTTATTTAGATATTTTATACATTTAAATTCATGCAACAAAGCAAACAACTACGAGGTTACAAGGAAAGTTTCTCGCCACTCATTCTGGCTGAACGCCAAATTTCGGAAAAATGTTCTGAAACCTTCGGCACAATGCTACTATGAGGGGGCCAGCCCACATTTGAACGAGTTTTTACCCGTTTGACCTAGACCTCTCTCGCTAAAACTTGCATTACACGTATGTACGCGTCAGTTTGCGTACAATGTGGGAAATTCCACGCCACCATATCCGACTGCTACGTTTAAGTCGGTCGAAGCCCATGGGCTGCCCTCCCGTGGTATCATTGCGCCGAACCTTCTCCCTATAACGTTATACATATAGGCTGGCTTATAGCCTACATTTACCACTATTGCCGTCATACTACGTTACGACTATGGCAGAAAAAATCGTTCTCGACTGCAAGCAAGTCAGACTGCTTCTGCTTTAAGTTCAAGAAGCAAAGCAGTGCAAGAGTCGCAGTGTAGAACAGATGTGGAACGATGGGTCCTACCACTGTTTCCTACGAGACAGCGAAAGTATGATTCCGGAAGTTCAAGAACGGAGACTTTTGCTTGGAGGACCAACCACGGTCTCGAAGGTCAGTTGCAGTGAATTAGGAGCGTCGGAGCTGGTTCAGAACTCGTAAACTGACAGTGGAACTCGAGTGCAGCATCGCCATATCTCAACACCTGCTTTGCCTTGGAAAGACATTTAGATATGGCGCAAGAATTCCGCAGGAAGTTAGCGGCCGCCAGCTACAGGTGCGCCAGGATGAGTGCATGAACTCCTTGACTTCACGGCAGAATTTTTCTCGGCTCGTGAACCTGGCCGCTTGTGAGGGAAAGTGGGTGGTCTACCTCAACCACACGGGAAAGCGTCGGTGGCTGTCGCGGCGAAGCAGGAATTCCCACGCCTAGACCGGAACTTCACCTAGAAAGGATGATGCTCAGTGTCTAGTAGAATCGCAACGGAGTCTTTCACTGGGAGCTGCTACCTGCAAACACTACTGTCACCAGCGATGTCTACTGCAGCCAGTTGGATCGCATTGAAGCAGCTCTTCGAGGGCAACACCTTCTTAATTCACGACAATGCGCGTCCACACGTTGCAAGCGAGATTTAGAAAGAACTCCAGTGCTTTAGATTGCATGTTCTGCCCGCCCACCGTATTCACCGGACCTTGCTTCATCGGTCCTTCATCTGTTTCTTTATTTGTCGAAGCATTTATAGGAGAACTAATTTGACGACGAAAGTGCCTCGTTTAGTTTTTTTTTCTCGCAAAAGCTCCTGGAATTCTATAGAAGCGGGATTTACAAATTATCTGACAAATGGCAATATGCTGTAGATAATGACGCTGCATATGTTTGTTAGTTGTTATATGTGTGGAACGAGATACATTTGAAACAAATTGCTTAATTGGCGGGATTGTAGTTCTTTACAACCTTATAATAAGAGAACCTACGGTTCGATTCTACGTGCATTGTTCACGGCGCACTCCAGATGCAAGCTGAACAGTCCTAGAGCAATGCCTGAGTTGAGCGGCTAGGAATTTCTTTTAAAACTCCCCATATGCTCACTCTACAAGCTGTCGCTCGCTCTATAGGTTGTCGCTCCCACTCGATTGATTCTGTCGGGCCTATACGCATTGTTGACAGCACGCCATGCCGGCAGTTAGCTCCAGACAGTAGGCCATGCTCGTCCAAGCGCATGGGTAGGCTCCTTCCATCAGCCTAACGTCCAGAAGTTGAGGACGCCGCGCCCTAACGCAACTTTCCTCAGACGCGACGCGTAGCGAGCGGAAAACGGCACTCTCCGGCGCCCTTTTGCGCCGCTTCTCATCCTTTACGCCGCTTGTGCTTGTTGGACGCAGCGGCATGTCCGGTACTGTAGCAAGGGCAGCAATAGGTATGAAAAGACAACACGCTGAAAAATAAGAATGGCGAAGAACAGAAAACAGTAAACTTCTAAGACACGCCGTTAAAATGCCGATGGACCTTCATTTCAAGACCTTCTCTATTTTTAGGGGCTTAAGTGCTATCCTAGTCACGCAGCTGTGCTCCATCATCCTACAATAGGCTCCATTTTCCAAACTAAGTGAAAGGTCTTAGACTTTCCCTGCAATTTTCCACGGCATGCGTACGTGTGTGCCTTAGCAAACAACATTTTCGGCGACGCGAACATACAAAGAGCGCCGAGTCGTCATCTCCAGCAGGGTGTAGGTCGGCCGACATGAACACAATGTCCTAGGCTGCATCAGCGAAGTATGACAGTGGCTGCATTAGCAGCAACTGTCCATTCCGGTTCGCTGGTGTTTGCTAATTCGGCAAAGTGGACTGAGTGAAACGCCTGAAAACCGAGCTTAGAGCGCGATTAGGGCAGCCTGTCGGTCGAGACCGGCGAAAAGACTGAGCAAATAGGAAGAACGACGACGGCGGTGGCGCGGCGGCGGTGGGCGACCCCGAAGTGCGGGGTTAAGATGTGGGATGTGCAGACGAGGAAACTGGGGTGTGACTTCCTCATTGTTACCTCGGTTTCTTCCTCTCACATGGGTCATGGCTTTAAAGGAGCGGAAGATGAGCTCGATTCCACTTCTATCTATCGGAGTATCCCCTAGGGTTTCCTCAACATGTGGATTATTCATCTATTAGAAGGTAATTTGCAATGATAGTTGTCTATTGCAACGTTTTATGTCATCCTAATTTCTATACATGATGTCTCATAAAAATGTATACACTGTTTGAAAGGTGATAAGTTTGCTCACAGTAAAGGTATCGAAGAAGTTACAGACCCATATGAAAGCCTAAGAAGGCAGAAATTTTTCGGCGTATGAACGGTATGGAGTGCGCCACACACTCGTCTGAAATTTTGCGTTTTACACTCGATTGATTGCGTTTCGCTTAAATACATGTTATAGTGTCTTCACAAAGTGGCCGCTTTAATTGATTTGCGTTTTTTCCAGGGTTTAAAGCTTAAAAACACCCTATGGGTTGCGAAAAATGCAGGATATCCTAAAAATGCAGGTACTATTTGAAAGATTCTAACATTGCTGCTAGTGAAGCTTTTGAAGATGTTTGAAAGTCATATTAAAGCACAAGGTAACATGGTTTCTGTACATAGTCAAGATTGCGCCATAGACCCGCCTACAACATTGCATTTCCGACTCGGTTGATTGAGCATGGGCTGAATACTTGTTACCATCTTGCTACTACTTGGCCCGATTGACCTGTGCTGTGTTTCTTTTAATGTTTTCCGTCACTCAGTAGCTGTAATTATGCCGATTAACCTCTCCATTCAGCTTGAATGCCTTTTCATCAGTTCACAGATTCCTCTTGGAAAATGGGGCTCCTGCTCACATTTATTTATTTATTTATTCATTTATTGAATACGTCATAAACGCGCCAACATAAGGGGAAAAACACAAACAAACAGACAAACATTCTCAGCTAATCTAGGCGGATTTTCCATGGGGGCAAGCGTCGTCCAGTAGAGTAAACCCTGACAACAGACTAAAAAAAAATAAAGAAAAAAGGGGCGAATCGGAGGTGTTAAGTGCACAAGGAAGGATGAGAAGTATGAATAAGCACCTGATGCCAAAAAATTATATGACCCGAGTGGATTTAAGGCCTCCGTTAGAAGTTGACAGACTGTCGATTTAAGTAAATGATAAACCAGCATTAACGGGCAGCGCACATGACCGAGGGCCAAGGAAAAGCATGTCTCCAAGGCAGTCCTATAAAAATACTATGCGAACAATGCCAAGTGGACTATAGAATATGTTGGAACATGACACCTGTGACCCTAAAGATACGCCGCATTTTTCCTAGCACGGAAGTTCAAAATAGTTTAAAATTTAAGTTGTGCAATTAAAAAACTTGCGTATCACTTGTCTTTCCCGTGATTTTCAACTTCTAAACGGCAATAGAAGCACAGCACAGGTTAATCAGGCCACGTGATAGCAAGACTGTAACAAGCATTCAGCCCATGCTCAATCAACCGAGTCGGAAATGCGATGTTTTAGGCGGGTCCACGGCGCAACCTTAACTGTTTACACGACTTAGAAACTTTGTCACTTTCTGCTTTAATATGAGTTTCAAACATCTTCAAAAGCTTAACTAGCAGCAATGTCGGAACCTTTGAAAAATACGTGCATTTTTAGGATACCCTGCATTTTTCGCAAGCTGTAGTGTGCTTTAAAGTTTTAAACTTTAAAATAAGCCCAAGTAAATCGATACTGCCACTTTTTGAAGAAATTATAACAAGTATTCAAGCGAAGCACAGTCAACCGAGTGTAAAATGCAAAATTTCAGGCAACGAGTGCATGGCGCATTCCGTATCGCCCATACGTACAGAAAATTTCTATTTTCTTAAGCTTCCATACGAGCTCTCAACTTATTTAGCATCTTTACTGTGGGCAAAGTTGTCACCGTTCAGACAGTGTGTACATTTTTTGAGACGCCTTGTACAATGAGAAATAAGCTGAATATGGTTGGTTCGAAGATCGGCTTGAACATGAGCATGTACGAGAAGAAACCCGTGGTTACCCAGCGGTGGGCAGCAAAAACAGTGAAGCTAATAGGAACCGCTGTACAGCAAGTGGATTCCTATGTCTACCTGGGGAAAGAGCTGAATATGATGATCGACCTAGCTACCAAAATATCTCGCGGGAAACGCGAAGCATGAACAGTTTTCAATTCGATTCGAGAATTGACCGACCAGATAGGAGACCCTTACCTCAGAGCCACGAGCTTCAACGCATCTGTACTGCCAACATTGTGTCACGCAACTGAAACCTGGCCTGACAAGACGGCAGCATTTTCTTCCTACTCGCTTTGGGAAGGTGTTTTCTGAAGTCGAACCTACGCCAAAAATGGCTGCTCGGTTTACGAAATTCAAACTTAGGGGATAAGTCGCGTTTGACGGACCCGTTGCTGTATATGAAGAGGTCAAAGCATCGCTGGGCAGGTCACTTACTTCGGCAGAAAGGCAGATGGAGTCTACGACTTACGGAATGACTTCCAAGAAACAAGAAGAAACCACTGGGAAGACCGCGGTCAAGATAGGCAGACTCATTCTCGAGATCGTTTAGGGAACGCAGTCTGTTACATTGGATGCAAGTCACCAGAAATCGAGCGGAATAGAAGGGTTGTGGTCCCCGCTAGGACAACACCTGCTGATGGACCGTGAAAGTATCAAAGTAGAGTAAGTGAATAATCTACCACTATATAATAGAGTTAGCCCTCGATGACGTTTGAGTGATCAAACCTGCGCGAGATACGCCTCATCAATTCTCGCGCAGGCAAGTTTGCCGTTCAACATGGGATGTTGCTGCAGCAGAGGGAGCGCAGCCTCCTCCTGCTTTAAACAGCGACATCTGCTCGCGTTTCTGGGCGTCTAAATCCAGAAGAAGGGTCCATTACGTCACGCAACATGCGTCAGGAGTCAGAAGAGGTGACACCGAGCGGCCGCATTCAGAATTCAACATGGGATGCTGCTGCAGCCGAGAAAGCGCAGCCTCCTCCTGCTTGGTACAGCGGCAACTGCGCGCGTTTCTGAGCGTCTTGACTCCGAATACGTGTCATCGACGTCTGCCGTGAGCATGGGGTGGGGCCACTAAGAGGATGGGATGGTGGAGAAGGGAAGTATGAAGGTGGACCAGAAGAGTTACCAGGAAGGAAAGGAACAACGTGGAGGAGGTGCCAGGACGGGGAAATCAGCAAGAAGAGACCAGTAAGAGGGTCAATAGTGGAAACAAGGAAGTGGGCCAGGAGTTGGGACCCAGAAGGCGGGGGAGGGAAGGGCGGGGGCAGACCTGTAAAGGCGGGCCAGCAATTAGATCCAGTAAGAAGAAACGAGTGAGGGGGAATCTGGCTTCGAAAGACATGTCAACGATATCCGGAAACGCAAGCCGTTGAGCATGAGAACGGTTGCGGAGGAACCGCCTTAGGGCAGAAGTACTGCACAAACCAATGGCTTTACTGGACGGTCCAGAGAGAATCTCTATGATGAGCGTATGGAAGTGGTGAACGGCTTGATGCCAATAAAGTACGCAGCAGATCCTGAATGTTAGCGGATTTTGGGTTTTACAAAAACTACCTTCCGTAGGTCAGTGGTGTTGCAAACTCGCGCAAGTGACACTTGTTATTAAATGTATAAGGTACGTCGCTGTCAATGGCTGGCGTTTTTTTTGTTGTTTTTACGTATGCACGTGTTTCTTTTGCGTAGGTATCGACTTGCGTATCCAAAACAAATAAACAATTAAAGCAGATCTTTTTGGCGTACAGAATGACTTTCATAATGACAACGTCTTGTCAGCGACATTTTGGATCAATTTCGTCCTGATGAATGGCCCTTGTTATAGGGAACAAGCTCTCAAATGCGAGCGTGACATCACCGTGACGTATTGATGACCATTCATCAAGGCAGCGTTAAGGTGGATAGGACGGAAGCATTTGATGGAGATGCTCAACACTGCATCTAGCGACCGGCTCAGCTAGGCACGATTACTAAGTGCCGTTTTGTAGCACACTATTCCATTACTTTCGAAGGTCACACAGCTGAATTATGTAAACTAAAACGGATAATCCGATACTCTGTCCGTCTGCTTGTCTGTCGGAGCTTCCGCGCGAAATTAATGACTGCTCTCTCGACGAGGTTCAAATTGCATTCGGTTTTGCACACCTCTCTTAGAAGTTTATTTATTTATTTTCCAATTTCAACGTTCTTTCATAAAGATCGATGTAAATGTTTATTGACGACGTTTCGGGCCATAAGCCCTTCTTCAATATTAATTATTTATTTATTTTCACGGAGGCATACTGGCGATTACGTCATGATGTGTCAGTGTGTTGTTTGTTGTCTGTTCCAGGGGTGCACATTTAACGGTTAACGATTTAACGGATTTAACGAATTAACGGCATTTTTCGTTAAAATTTGGCTTAACGACTTAACGGAAATTTTTAGAAATTTAACGGAATTTTTAACGGACTTTTTTCTCAGTGGGTTTATCACAATTGCCCTTAGTCTTCACTAATGTTGCAGGTCTCATCCTTCCTATTAGGACCGTTCCTAAAAGAACTATTGAGATCAGCAAGAATATTTTAATGTTTTCATGAATATGTTTTGAATTTAAAAAAAAATTAAATGCATTTCGGGGGCGCGTGTGGCGCAGTTGGAGGAGATGCCGGCCTTCGCGTGCCCCGATACCCAGGTTTCTGGTTCGGATTTCCCGCCCAGGCCAACCAAGCCATCCATCCCTCCAGGGTGAGTTGGCACCAGACTCGTCTCTTGTTCATCTGCTGGCCATCGCAAGTCAATGTATGCCCAAATACGCATTCAACCCGCCTCTACATCCCGTAGAAGTAGAATGCGTGGAGGAGATAGTGATTAAGTAATGCCGCCCTTTATCCTTCTAACCTTTGGTGTATTTTGGACCTAGAAGTTTCTTCGCCGAGCCCACAAGCACGCCAACAAATCCACAAAGATACTGGTCTATCCTCCTCGTAAGATATGCCTTTCCTCACCTGGCGTTGCTTATCACAGAATAATTTTGCCCACCACCTGGAACAGTCCTGACGGAAAGAATGTTTCGCTCGCTGGACATGTTTTAAACAATTTTAGAAAACGCTAATAAAAAACAGGAAAGCTACTTTTTTGAATGTTCACACGTTGACGACGCAACAAACCTTTTCGACAGTGTAGGGTCGTGTGACACGGTGCCGTGTCACGGTCTCGAGGTTGCAAAAAATGGAGTGGTCTCACACACCGGGCACTCGAAAATCGTGCGTTTGACAACGTGTCAACATTCCACTGATAGGCTTTTAATTGTATCTTTATTAAATCATTTTTGTAATTAATGAGGTAATACCCGCGTCGAGATTGTATATGCTCGTAGAACAGTTACTCGAAACGGTTTCACAAAGAACTAAGAAAGGGGAACTCCGGGTTTTGCCTGATCGCACATTTTAAGATGCCTTGTCGGTGAGCGTCTTGAATGGTAATTCCATACCTCTCTTGTTCCACACCCTGTAGGGAATTTGTTACTGAAGGCTTATTTATTTTTTTCTGCTTAATGATGATGAACTGTTTTTTTATATCGCAAAGTTACACTCCATCCCTTGAACTTCAGCTGTTGACATCATGATGTTGAAACGTATGAGTTTTTCCTTGATTTTTTCACTTAAAAGAACGGTTTGCAGCTAATTGTACTTTTTAACGAAATTTAACGATTTACCGGAAATTTAACGAAAATTTTCCGTTGAAAAATTTCGTTAAAAAAATTTAACGCACAGAATTTTGTGTGCACCCCTGGTCTCTTCGTTTGTCCGCGCGAAATTAACGTTCGATCACTCATCCAACATCGCTTTGTAATCGGTATTCTAGCTCTCTGATCAGTGTGGACCGAATATGATGGCCGATGGACAGACCTCGCAGAAATTGAACGATGAGCAAGCCATTATTGATCAAATTCATCGATTTGTGCCCAGTGTGAGCCGATTGAGATAGAAACCACGCGAACACCGACAGGGTTCGCGGGACGTTAGCCATATTCATCTTTTTTATGGACGTCTCGGCCAAATGCCAGTTGAACGTCGGACTCACTAAACCAGAAGAGCCGATTAAACAGAAGCGCTAAATCGGCATTCAGTCCGTCTGCGTCTATGGAAAATATGCATCCAAATCACCTCAACAATTTTCGGTGGAAAAATAGTACATGGCCCATCTCAAGTAGGCAGTGACTCTAACGCTTCTCAGTTCGCGAAGGCCACAAGGGATCCCACGCACCCTGTCCCATGATCACCCTTCTGCTTTCCATACATCCAGCCGGCGAGCCTTCCATTCTGAGAGCCTCCTAATCCTGTCTAATGCGATTCCTATGTTATAATCTAATTCGCTGTCGCTCGTAGACGTCTCTCGTACGCATCCGCCCGTTTTATAGGCAGACGCTGGATAGCCACTCTTTTTCCTGTGTTTGTAGACTGATGGTTCCTTCAAAAAAATCCTTAAGCTGCTGACTTTCTTGGAATTTTAACACGTTTAAATTTTCATTGATTAAAAAATATAATAAAAGTGCTCAGAAAGCTGTGGTAAACAAAAGACCAAAATCCGCATGTCTGTAAGTCTGTCTGTCCGTTCATCCGCGCGAAATTAACGGCCGTTGCTCAGCTGGCTTCACATCTTGTTATTCAGCCCCACTCAAGAAAGCATGAAAACCGATAATTAGGATTCTATCCGCTTGATCTAGGGTTCAAGCGAGTAGGGGGTTTGCTAGGCACTCGTGTTTCGTTTAACATCATATTTGAACCAAATGCACATTCTGTCCGCCTGTTCATCCGTCTAAGCGAAATTGATTTCCTCCATTGTCCTAGTTCCGCTTGAATTCAAATCCATTTGGCACTTCCTATCACTGCTCAGAATTAAACGAGTATTGATCCTACTAGGCTATTGATTGCTTTTATCGTTTTCTACCCGTTTGAGCGGGCGGTTTGAGCTGGGAGCCACACGATTATCGATTCTTTAGCTACTCGTTTTTCGTGCAGTCAATTTCGTATGAGTTCCTAACCTGTCTGTCTGTCCGCCCGTGCGTTTATCTTTGCGAAATTGATGGCCGCTCCTCGTTTAACCGGCTTGGCATTCTGCATCTCAGGTCAGAGGCCAACATCAGAGGCCACTCGACGATGATTAGGCGTCGCAACAAGTGAACAATATCGATGGGCTAATCATTATTGATGGCGCTGGTTTACGAGATAGTCATCCAAGGGGTGATCAGGCAAATATGGTGGATACCAGAGAGGTTTCGTAACAGTTAAACGATATCGAACGGGCAACCACTGTTGATTGATTTTATCGGTTCAGAGAAGACTGTTTGAGTTGGGGCCTTCAAAACTATCACGGTTGATGACCAACCTTCGCAATAAATAAACGATATTGGTTTGGCAGCCATTATTTCACATTTGCCTTCACGACGTGAAAGCAAAAGTTCGAGAGAAGGTTCGAGAGAAGAAGTCGCTCCATCATGTGTTTTTCGAAAAAAAGGCAGCCGATAACTGGCGGAAGTACCAAGAAGCGAAGAAAGCTGCAAAGAAGGCCGTGGCTGTTGCGAAAGCCACTCATCACGGAGATGTCAACGAGAAGCTCGAGTCTCGCGATGGTGAGCGGTATCTGTACCGACTTGCCAAGAATCGTTATCGGCAGACCGATGATCTTTCGGCATCAATGATGAGAATGGCCATCTCCTTATGGACCGCAAGAAGACATTGAAGCGATGGTGCGATTACTTTGAGGAAATCTCTACGGTAGAATTTCCGGAACTTCCTAGTCTGGGGGACCTCATAACTAAAAACCTGGAAACAAAATAAATTAATACTTACCGAGCGGCTTCTAGAGAACGAAACCTAACCTAAAAGAAACCAAAATCGGACGAACAAACAAAAAATTAAAAAATCGCCGCGGTTTACAACCGTCTCGTCTCTGCGGGCAAAGAGCGACGGAATAGAGTCATGCCGCGTGATGACCGCCGCTTGACATGTTACAACCAGGATCTAACATGGTGAGGAGGGCACACAACTTTGCCTTCTTACAACCGTAACCAATGCAGTTTTTTTCGTTTTTTTTTGTTTGTGGTTTTTTCTTGTTAAGGTCCTGTGCTGATCTGTAGGAGCCGCTCTGAAAGTCTTGAGTGAATTTGTCACATATAATACTTCTTAGCTGTGTGCTACCCGGACTAGCATAGATCCGAATTTCCTCATCCAGCCCTCCATTCAACGGCTCCAACCCACGGTCCCGCCCAGAAGGTCACCGTGGAGGAGGCTGAAACGGCTTTGAAGAAGATGAGGCCAGGCAAGGCAACTGGGCCGGACGACGTGGCAGTTGATTTATGGAAGTCAAAGTTTTGCCACAGTTATTCGAACTTTGTTCCAGGCTTTGTGTTTTATTTTGCCGTGTTTTTCTAACAATTTCCTCTAGGAATGCAGCTTTGAGACCCAATCGCCAACTATCATATTGTATGGTGCGCGTTTTCCTACTTCTATCATGGTCTTTTTATGAGAGTATCAGATCGCCTTCCTCCCGGCCTGACTTGCGCCTAAACAAATAAAGAAATAACTTATGTATCAGTCACATGAATCTTAAAAATATACTAAACAAATAAATATATAACCTGTGATTGTCTACGCCTAGAATGATGTTCTTGTGTCTATCATCTTGCAGAAAAGTTTGTGGCTCAGATTACCATTTAGTGAAGGTGATGGAGACGATTTCCAGCTGTTAGGAGCTTCATTAGGCGATTCTTTATCTCGTCATCCAATTAGTTTTTCTCTGGCAGCTGATTCTCAGTGCGAGTGACGAGTTTTCAGCAGCAGACAGGCGGGAGCTTTATCTGCACGATTCTCTCCTGTTAGCTAATTTAGATTCTGAGCGACACTTGTACTCCTGCCGCTGTCGTCTCCCCAAACTGCAAACTCTATAGTGATTACTTAAGTAATTTTTGGAGCAGGTTTATCCGTTGACACCTTTTATATGTCATCTAAATACTAGAGCAAAATAAATTTTTGTTTATCCCACAGTACAGCCCATGATCCACCTACCTCTCCTCTTAGTCTGCTTCTTATTTGCTTCTGAACCAGAGTAGAACATAGAAAGAGGACTGACACCTCACAGAGAGGTCTGCTGACGACCACTTGTGAACACCAGCTCTCTATAGCTGCCCATTGTATACAATTTTCAGGTCACAATGGAAACTATCTAACCGGTTCACACATGGATAGCATCTAAGGGAGGCTTCCCAGTAAGAGAAGTACATTTTAATGGCCTGCGGCGTATGTACCTCTATGTACCTCGGAGGCTAGAGTGGTCCACATCCTGCAAAAGGTTGAAAAGCGAACCCTTCCGGGGCTAAAATTCACTTTACGTTGATAAAAATGCAAAAATTACTAAAATTACTAAAAGGTGTTACTGTTAGTAAATATTGTGCCACATGAGGTTTTTAGGTGGACAACTTTATTCAGCAGGGCCTGACGTTTCGACGTTTCGTCGTCTTCAGAGGCCTAAACATGGTGTGAAGGCTTAAATTTGCGCTCTACCCCAAGCGCCTCAACTACTCTAGCGTTTTCAATCTACATCTCCAACCACCCGAAGAGACCAACAGAGAGAGAGAGACGAACTCACCAAGTGCCACCCTTAACGGCGTATGTTCGGCTTTGTGACCAGTAGGCGCGAATAAACCACAGTGTGCCGACACCACCCTCTGATAATTCTACAGTTTACAATGGGGCACAAACGGCAAGAAGTCACTTGTTACGGCTAGACACTCATTTCGGTTGTTCATTGCTGGATTTCTTGTAAAAATTCAGAAAACTTCTAAGACTTTTCCTGCTGAGATGGCGTTCTCAATGGCCAATATTGTACATTTCACCTCATAGTCGTTTTCATCATGCGCATCAGTTTTATGTCTGCCAAGTGGGCTGGATTGCAATCCATGTCTTTTGCTGGCTAAGTGTTCTTTTACGCGTACCGCCAGACCTCTTCCCGTTTCCCCAATGTGCTTTTGTTATAGCTCAAACATTTGATTTTATAAATTGCTCCTTTCTTTGAGCATTCTCCTAAACCACCGTTTACTATCTCTACTGCTAATAGCCATGCAAATTCCGAATAGCAATGCAAAGTACTAATAGCGATTCCTCATAAAATTCTAAACGGCGATCACTTATCGGAATTATTCAAACTTTTTTTAGAACTCTAGTTTAATATTGTAGAAGCTCGTTTTGGTTTGGCAGATGTTCAGCTCGATTTCAGAAGTGCTATGCTTGCTTACCTGAAAATGGTGCTGGCTTACCTGAGAACGGTGTATAGTATATCTTTTAAGACTCTGATCGTCTTTGGCCTTTAGAGTACCATTTTAAGAGATTTTTGCATGAAGAACGAACGACGTCGGCTCCGTATCGTTGTGAATTCAGCGATTTTCTTTGCATCTCTAACGAGTGGCGCGCACCATCTCCCATTATGGCCTCTGCTCTTCGTGTTCCTAAATTTGGCCACTCTGCTTAGCAGTCGCCTTTTAGCTCTTCTCCGTCGGATACAGACGACTTTATTTATACAATTTTTAATTTAAATCAGTCAAGCACCGGCATGTTCAACGTTGAACCTTTTCTCGCGGAAAAGTCTTTGTACGCGAACAAATAATCCTAAAAACATTGTTTTAACCAATGACATAGGAATTTCATGGGTCTCTTGAAGTGGTTGTTCAGCTGAGCCAAGATTGTCGCAGATGTTATTGCAGCTAACGTAGCGGTTCAATTATCCAAGTTTGATGCATGGAATAGGGTTCCAATGTAGAAATACTAGCCGCGATCAAAGTTTGTTGCAATCCTGGCTCTGCTGAGCAGTCACTTTAAAGGAAGGATGAAATTCTTATGACATGGACTAAAGCAATTGTTTTAGGTTTACTCTGAAATGCTCTGCGACAAAGTTTTCGTGGGAAAAGATTGTGCCATGCGTTCGCCTTGAACATTGCAATGTTTATTCGGTTAATAGTGAACATGCTGTTTGCACTGTAGTTGTATGGTGGGCACAGTAGACTGCTTCTTCTATGTGATTGGTTTTGCTGTTTCTAGAGTCATACGGTTCCAGTCCAGGCCAACTCTCCTTCCATCTTCCTGGCGTCAGTGAATTGGTACCAGTCTTGTCTTATAATTGTAACACTTGGCTCGTCTAATGGCTAGCTATAGGCCAAATGCGCATAGAACTGGCCTTCGCGACATCCCGTAGAAGTAAAATGCGTGGCGCATCCCAAACAGGGATCGATTAATGCCCTTCTTCATCCATTATTAACATTAAAAGAAATATTAATAAAGTATAAATATAATAATTAATGGTACAATATGTTATGTAAAAGATAGAAAAAAGAAAGGAGGGCGTCATTTTTCCCTTTTGGGACGCGCCACGCATTTGACTTCTATGGGATGTCGTGGAGACGATATGGTACATATCGCGAACATGGGCAGCATTCGGAGATATGAGCGCACCAGCCAATCAGATCTCATTAAAATGACATGTCATTCAGAGAGGATTGTAGGATCAGTATTCTGATTGGCTGGCGTTTCGTGGGCTGGTGCTCTGCTTGGTTGTGATTGGCTGCCGTGCGGCCACCTCCCAATGCTACCCATTTTTGCTACATGAACCAGCGATTTGAGTGTGTATTTGACCATACAACGACTTTTGCGGTGGCCAGACGATGCCCAAGTCAACGCTTTATGCTTCCCAGACAAGTCTGGTATCATTTCAACGATCCCGGAGAGATGGAAGGCCTGGTTGGCATGGGCGGGAAATCCGAACCGGGAACCTGGTATTGGGTGCATGCGACAGCCAGCACATCCTCCGACTGCGCTAAATGCGAGCAGGAAAAAGTGTAGTGCACGTGTATGAGTATATGTATATGTATATGAGTGTATCACGTCTGCTTTGCATGCAGAAAATAACAAATAGTATCAATATAAACAACAAAATATAAGCATAATAATAAATGGTAAAAAGCATTGCATAAAATTAAAAATTCGTTTAATTGAAAATCACAGAAAGTGAGAGTTTCCCAAAGTAAGCTTGCGCTATGCACTCGTTCTCTGTCATTATTTTATCTGACTGTTGGCGTGAATGTTGTCTACATGGAGCTGTGCATTTGATGGTAGGAAATTTTGCTTTAGTTTTTTGAATCTATCCTAGTCGGGAGGGAGGCAACTATAAAGCGTCATTGGTCCTTTGCCACATAAGCATATTTCCTGAATTCAAATAAAACCACTCGCATAATGTGACAGCATTTGAAGCTCTCTTATAGAAACTCGGGCAAAGGATGGAAGATGCAAACCACTACATGCCCCTCCGATTAGGATAGATCCGGTTCTTTTTCTATTGAAGTTCATTGCACCTAAAATACGCATGAAAACATTTATGCAGCTAAACATATAAAAGTGATCAAATGTCTAGATGCTGTAATCGTTTTTGGTCATGCTCTATAGGCGATAAATAATTTTCTGGAGAAAATCAAAGTATTTTTTGAAAAAAATCGGTTTTCATTCAGTTTTGTCTGAAACTAAACTGATTTCTAATTTACAACTGCTCTTTTTGATTTAAAAAGAGTCCAGTTCGGCTTGAAAAGTGTATGATTTGATTTAAAGCTTCGATTAAGGGTAACAATAAAGGACGGCATTATTCAATTATTTTTGGGATGCTCCTCGATTCTACTTTTTCGAGATTTCGGGGAGGTGATTTGAATGTGTTTTGCGCCATACAACTTGCGGTGGCCAGCCGATGAACAAGTCAGCGTACTCTGGTTTTCAGACAAGTCTGGCACCAATTCACCGACACCGGAGAGATGGAAGGCTTGGTTGGCCTGGGCGGGAAATGCGAACCAAGAACCTGGTATTGGGTGTACACGACAGCCGGCACTTTCTGCGACTGCGCTATACGCGCACTAAAGCTACGTCTATTGATCAGAAAAGCGGCACTTTGAGTTGCGACTGGTCTACTTTGATTCGAAAAGTGGTGATACGCAGCTAGAATCCAACTATCTTCATCTTCATGGTCGAGCAGCTGCATCTGACTCTGAGAGACCACTGCTGAGCGGACGTACATTCGAAGTGTGCGATGGAGTCTTGCTGCCTTACGTCATCTCTCGTCTCGTCTACATCTGAACTCATTTCATCTGAATGAAAGTGGAAAACCATGCAATTCACTAATGGACAGACGCGTTCTTTCATACGAAAGCCATTCGGTACTCCTAGATTAGAGTTTTTAGTTGGATAATTGAATTCTACCGAGTTGACAGTGAAGAGCAGAAGAGTTTAGTCGACTTATTGGTATAAAAACCCAGGCGCAATGCTCTCCATTCGGAGTTGGTTTGCATCACCTGTATCACCTGTCGTTCGGTTTATCATCGAGTTGCTCTAACGGGTGCCAACAACATTCCCGTTCCTCTCTCTCGCGTGCCAGAGTGATCCAATGGATCCTCACCGCTCGAAGGACAGAAAGAGCTTTGTAACCCTCGTTCAGGGCTTTCACGAAGAAATTCGAGCAAAGCGATGGCTCTTCTAGCTGTTCCGTGCAATCCAGTCGGCTACGGCTTTCCTTCTATAGGTGTCAGTGACATGTGCAGATTGATTTAGAAGGCGTCTGGTTCAGTTTCGGCGCGTGTAGCGCTCTCAGAGGAGGTGCCGACTCTGCCCCGTGCATCCGATACCAGGTTCTTCGTCCAGACTTTCCGCCAATGTCAACCAAACCTTCCACCGCTCCGAGGAGAGAAGGGTAAAGCGCCGACTTGTTCATCGGCTGGTCACCGCAAGTCATTGTATGGCCAAATACGCATTCAAATCCCCTCCTAGAAACCCCGTAGAAGCAGAATGCGTGGCGCATAACGAACGGGGTTTAGTAACACCGTCTGCTATGACTCCTATAATGTTGAGTTTAATCTGAAATGAGTTCAGATTCATGCGAAAAACGACCAATTTGCTTTTAAGCGTCCAGTGTGAAGTGGGCAAGGTAGATACTATCCATAACGAGGTGAGCACGGCCTTAAACGTGGACGAGTAACTGATTGATTTAATTTTTAAAACAAGTTTTTCCGATTCTTTTTTGTTTGTTTTTTAAACAAATTCCACCAAACCTTTTTATGTTGATTCCTTTGTATTCGCTCAATGCCGAGGATCTAGATTCTAACTAATGGAAGGTCTCCCAAAGTATTTTACAAGGGACGTTTATGAGCTTACCCCTAATGATTCTCCACAAGACCTATATGGTCCTGTACAGCGTCCAACAAGGAGCCCTGGAATGGTGGTCATTTCTGCTGCGGACCGCTGGGTGGTCTAGAAATGGCGAAAAGCTCTTGTCTGGCAAGTTATGGACGTGAGGTCGGGGTATGCGTCCTCCCCGTACAACTAGTGCTGGCCATTTCTCCGCGCTCAGTTTTATTCGAATTCATGTAGTGTTTTCAATCTTTACCCAAATGTGGGGCAGAAGTTTCTTGTATAAGGATAAAGGATAAAGGACGGCGTTACTCAATCCCTTTTGGGATGCGCCACGCATTCCACTTCTACGGGATGTCGTGGAGGCGAAATGAATGCGTATTTGGCCATACAATGACTTGCGGTGGCCAGCCGATGAACAAGTCAGCGCTTTATCTTTCCCGGACAAGTCTAGTCCCGGTTCACCGACCCCGGAGACATGGAAGGCTTCGTTGGGCTGGGCGGGATTTCCGAACCAGGAACCTGGTATCGGGTGCACGCGACAGCCGGCGCCTCCTCCGACTGCGCTATACGCGCCCTTAGAATTCCTTTAGTACACGGGTTAACTCGGCGATCCTCATTCTTTTCGAGCCTACTTCAAGTCAAAACGGGTTTACTTGGCGAGAAATTTGGATCCATCCTAGTCGGGAGGGAGCAATCGTGAACTGCCAGTTACGTACGTTATCTCTTGCCACACATCCACATCCGCTGAGTTTAAAGAGAAGCCCTGGAGTCATGAAACAGTATCTAAGGTTCTCTTAGGAACCTAAACAAGGGTTTCCAGACACAAATCACCACATGCTGCCTTCGGACTAGGACAGATCCAGAAATGTTTGCCATTTTAGGACCCGGGTGTCCCTTCAGTCTCCCACAGCTTAAACGAACTCCACCCCTGTTTTCCTTGTTAGATGCCCTACTAGAGTACCATGTTCGTCTCCTTGAGAATAGTTGGGCTTCTTCACAGACGTCCCTTGTTAAGGTATTTTTAAAAGCGCGAAGAGAACAGGTGGAATTTCTTCACCCAGAATGGAATATGACCCCAATTGTTGGCCCTGCCTAGAAAAACCCGACCTTTGTGTGCATGACGGAGTGATTCTTTCATGAAGAAGCAGTTTCCGACAGCATGTGCACTCTGTAATTGCAGCGCATCCTCGCCGGCATGCAGCTGACAATTCGGAAACGTTCCCACCGCTTCCCCCTCTGTAGCACAAAGCCCATCCGTGTGGTTTTGTTCAGCTAATTGTTGGCCGTTCCTTCCTCCACATCAACTCTGCCGCCTTCCCACACCATCAAAAAAGGGATGATGTCACGTGGCAGCAGGGTATTTATAGCCCTTTAATGGGCACGAAGCCCAGTCCACCGAGGAGTGTTTCACTGAGCAGAGTTAGCCCTTACTACCGCTTAGGATTTCGCTTGGGACTGCAGTAGCCTAGGTCTGTTTTTGGTTTAAAGCCATAGGGAGGCTTGTTTTATTTTATTTTGTTTTATATTATTAATTAGTTTTTATACAGGATGTTTTGAGTATGCATACTCTGTTTGAAAAGTTCTAACTTACCCGCTGTTGAAGGTACTGAAGAAATTAGAAGCTCGTATGAAAACGCAAGAAAGTAGAAATTCACTGACGTACAGCGGTAGTGATCCCCCCCACGCAATCGTCCGTCGCTCCATCTTACACTCAACTGATTCTTTTTCGCTTGGAGGCTTGGAACAATTCCTCCACAAAGTGGCCGTGCCGATTGATCTGTACTTCTTTTGAAGTTAAAAAATTAAAAAAATACTCTACAGCTTACTGCGTTCAAAAGAATGCGGAGACTATCCTCGTTATCATAGTAGTGAAGCTCGATGTAGTCGAATCTTTATTGACGACGTTTCGGGCCTTAAGCCCTTCTTCAGGTCTAAAAGAACCATGTCGCCTATACATCAGACATTGTATACACTCAATACCAAAAAAAAACGACTGACACACAGCAGACCTGGTTGGGTAATCGGAAAGGAAGTGGGGAAAGCCAATGACTTCGAGTAGCGTGGCTTGGCCGAAAATGAGGTGCAGGGGTCTCTGGGCTGCTTATATAGAACCTCGTATAGTCACTTCGTAGGGCGCGTGGAGCGCAGTAGGAGGAGGCGCAAGCTGTCGCGTGCACCCGATACCAGGTTCCTGGTTCGGATTTCCCGCCTAGGCCAACCAAGCCTTCCATCCCTCCGAGGTCAGTGAATCGGCACCAGACTTGTCTGTGAAGGATAAAGCACTGACTTGTACGTTGGCTGGCCACCGCAAGTCATTGTATGGCCAAATACGCATTCAACACGCCACTACGACATCTCATAGAAGTAGAATGCGTGGCGCATCCCAATGAGGATTGAATAACGCCGTCCTTTATCCTTTAACCTGAAGAAGGGCTTAAGGCCCGAAACGTCGTCGATAAAGATTCGACTACATCGAGCTTCACTACTTTGATAACGAGGATAAAAACATGAAGCCCAGGCAAACAACTGCCTTAAGAAATGTGCAGACTGTTTGAACGGTTCTTACATTTCTTCCTGCGAAACTTTCGAAGATGCTTGAAACTTATATGAAAGCACAGATTAACGAAAATTCTGCGAATTCCAATGCTTTCTGAAGTTGACGCAATTTTCAGTGCATTTCATCGATTTCCTCGCAGTAGGACTCTGCTTTGATCGTTTCGTCTGGTGCCAAAAACGTGTAATGGATACAACAGCCGCCGACCACCATACAGTGACCACTACCTTTTTTAGTGGAGGTCCACCTTTGGAAAATGCCTAGGGGGTTCGTCGGCATCCAACCACTGTCGGAACGTTTCCTGTTATCACACAGAATCCACTTTTCATCACAAGTAATGATTCGATCCGAAACGGGTCAATTTTTTGCGTAAAGTAGAGAAGAACAAATCTCGAAACGTGACAATTTTTGCCGCTGTCTCATCCCGTGGGGCACCCACTTTTCGAGCCTTTTCACCTTCCCAAAGCGTTTCGGAGCATCCGCGACCGCAGTTTTACTGACGTCCAGCTCTTCCGCGATCCCGTGAACTGTACGGGATGGTTCAGATCTCACCAATTCCTTCAACTCGTCGTCCAGGATTGCTCTAGGCCGACCGCTACAGAGGTCGTCTTCGCGGCTGAAATCTCCGGTCCGAAATTTACTGAACCACTGGCGCACAGTGCTTTCTCCAACACTATTAGGTCCCGACACTCGATTGATTTGTCGACCTGTCTCGGCTGCGGATTGTCCCGGTTTGAAGTCGAAATTCAGAAGAGAAATATAAAGCAATGTTGAAACATGAAGTACTTATTCAGATAGAGCGAAAAATTCTGAACAGAAAGTAGCATTAATGTGGAATGCAAGTTGACTTTTTGCTTATTAATAGACGAATGAAAAGTAGTAACAGAAAATGCTGAGGACTTTCCGGACAACCTAATATTATACATGGAAGTCTAAGAAAACAAAACATGGTAAGGATTAGAAGACGATAAACCTTTGTAAAATTCTCTGAAGATACTCGTCAACAAATCTTTTGTATATTTATTTATTTATTCTACATTAACCAAATAACGCGCCATAAAAAAACATACTGTTAACACAATACAACAGCGCCATGCAAAAATTGTAGTGTAACAATTTAAAAGAAGCAATTAAACACTTTCCTAAATTCCTATTGTGATTGGATTGATTAGTCAGTGACTAGGTATCAACAGATGATTTTTTGCTCTTCCTTTCTTCCTTCCTATGTAAGGAAAAATAACAGGAACAACGAGAAGGGAAGAGGAGGAGAATGATAGGAAAGAGGAGAAGAAGGTGGAAAAACGAACGGAAAGATAGTGAGGGAGGTTTCTTTTTCTTCTCCTGTTCTGCAGTCCAATCGCTCCTCCACTTCCCTCTCTGTTTTCTTCCCCTTCTCTTTTTTCCCATCTCTCTCCTCCTCTTCCTACTTCTCGTTCTCCCTCTTCCTTTCCTACTCGCTCTCCGTCACGAAAGTGCACTCATCGAACGAGCAGTTTCTTTCTCCACAACCGCTCATTAAGTTCGCCAAACGCGTCGGTTTTTCATGATCCCAGGTGGCCTAGGGCAGCGTTCCTTTATGGGAACGTTCAGCGAAAGAGCTTCCTTCGAGATGTTGCATTCGTCTAGTATGGTTGGGGACTTTGCTCAGCCTTACTATTCCAACTATTTTATAATATTTTTGACTTTCTTGGATAAAAATGGGAAATAAAAAATAGTTAAAACAAGAAGCCGTCATTTCACAACCATTTGCGTATAAAGACGCAATACAGGAATGGGGCTGAGGGATCTGTCACCTGTCTCCTGTCACCTGTCGTCCCGTTGATCATCGAATTGCTCGAGCGGGTGCCAGCAGCGTCTCCATTCGTCCCTGTCGCGTGCCAGAGTGGTCCAATGGATCCTCCTCGCTCGAGGGGCACGAGGAGCGTCATATCGGTCGTTCAGGGCTTTAACGAAGAAGTCCGACCAACGCGTTGGTGGGCGTCCTGGTGTTCTTTTGACATCCCGCGGAATCCAGTCGGTGATGGCTCTCGTCCAGCGGGTGTCTGCGAAGCGCATTACGTGGCCGGCCCACCTACTTTTCGACAACTTGGCCCACGCGACAGCGTCTCTGATCTTGGGGCTGAGGGATATTTGGAGAAAAGACTTTTTTCGCCAATGACCCAGCCGTCCCTAACTCTTCCCTCCCATTCAAAATTATTACATTCCTTATGTAAAAAATAAAACAAGGAAACAAAAACAAGAAAAATTGCTCAGCACCTAGCAAAAAATGGAAGAAGTGACCCAGACACGGCCGCAGTGGCCCAAAATTGGTGGTTTCGCGCGTTGTACGGTAGCCCCGCGGCAACTCGTCCGCGCGAACGCCGCAGTTGTCCAGATCCCAAGGGATGCCGGGCTCGCGGGTCTGAGGACGAATTGATGCGAAGCTACCGTACCGATACCGTACTCGTACGAGGGAGCCCTTCAAATCCAAGGTCAGGGCTGCTGCAGAGATCGTTTGAGGAGTTTTTTCCATTATGTTTTATTTATTTTATTATTGGGCGCGTGGAGCGCAGTCGGAGGAGGCGCTGGCTGCCGCCTGCACCCGATACCAGGTTCCTGGTTCGGATTTCCCGCCCAGGCCAATCAAGCCTTCCATCCTTCTGGGGTCGGTGATTTGGTACCACACTTGTCTGGAAAGGGGAAATCGCTGACTTGTTCAGCATCTGGCCACCGCAAGTCATTGTATGGCCAAATACGCATTCAACTCGCCTCCACGACATCTCGTAGAAGTAGAATGCGTGGCGCATCCCAAAGGGGATTGCATAACGCCGTTCTTTATCCTTTATTTATCCTTTATTTATTCATTCAATGCAGCTTACAACCTCCAGCCAACTGAGGGTTAAGGAAACTGATTTGAATCGTTTCTATCAGACCATCAGCTTAACTAGTTCCGTGCTGATATTAGCGGCCAGCTCATCCCGGATGCGGGTGAGTGCTGATCGGTCCCACGAAGTGCAGATGTTGCGTTCAATCAAATGGCGCCGGTGGTGGAAAAGCGTAGAGCATTCACGTCTGGTCAGAGGGAGGTGCGGGTTCGAGTCCCGCCTGGCGCTAGAAGTTTTGATCGCAACGAAACATCGTTGTAACAGCGTACTTCCTCGGTACCAGCCAGTTGGGGCTTAAGCAAACTTACTTGAATTTATTCGATGTTTCCCGTTCTCTGCTTTCCTATTTTCGATCCGGTGAAAGTTACTGCACCTCTCATCTCGTATTGCGACCGCACAAATCACGTTTATCACCTGTCGTTCCGTCCATCATCAAGTTGCCCGAGCTCGTGCCAGCAGCTTCTCCATTCGTCTCTGTCGCGTGCCAGAGTGCTCCAATGGATCCTCCTCCTCCTACCATACCGATACGATACTTGCCTGTGAAATACTGAAACCAAAATATTGACATATGTGTCACATTTAGCAAAAGAAACCATCCATTCTTGGCTGGTAGTGGGTTCTTGAATCTGATCAACGTCAAGATCGGTAGAAGACCATGAATGTCTACACATCGGCAATCCTAAGAAAGGGCAACACGACGTTGCGATCACCTTGAGCTTTTGTCTTCAGTGGCTTGATCGCCTCCCCACATCTGCAGTCCTGGAGACCATGATCCTGTACTTCAGCCAATGCGTCACGTCAGGATTGCACCCTAGACGTGAGGGCAATGCTGTTCAGCTGTTCGGTGAGTAATTGGCTGTCCCTGGATCTGACACGAACGTCTGTTGGCTAGAATCAATGGATGGACATTCCTGAGCCAGTGCCTAACCGCTTCTGCTTCCGAATCCTCATTGTTTCTCAGCTACATATTCAACGATATATGACACTTAACACCATTAACCGTTCGTCAGAGGCCTCGATGTGCCATTTTAGAGTGCAGTCCAAGATAGGTGGGCCACATCTATGCGATCCTGTACGGCTCTACTGACACTGCTTTGTTCTTAGAAGACTCACTCATATCCTACGCTGTAAGTTGTGACGCTCTACACTAAAACACCCTGGCCGATATTTTAAACATGTCCATTTTAATCCGGGTACTTTTTAGTTTGAAACTTGACACCTTTGAAAATAAAATGAACACTGCAAACGAAATCAGACGTACTTCAAGTTTGGACGGACGTGCCCAATGAAATCAAAATTATTCTTTTTGAAGAGAACTTGTTCTCAAAATTCATCTTAGTATAGTGTTTTAAGAAGGAAACACTACGGAAAAAAACTTGCTACGCTGTCCGAATAGACACAGAACTCTTAGCTCCTAAGGTGGCTGAAAACATGCTTTCCGTAAAACGTTTAATTTGAGAATGGACACATTCAGACGAAATAAAACAAGCACTTTGCAAAAAAGCTAGACTATTTAAAACCCAAAAAGGCATTGTTTAACTAAATGGAAGTGTCCATCCTTTTTAAAGAAAATAATCTTCACCTCTGCAAAGTGTCTTAAGAAATAAGTTCCATTACCGGATTAAATGCAAAATTTTTATTCTTATCAATTGAAATTAAACGATTTTTCTAGAATTGTCCTGACGTTCTGCAAATCAATAAATTTTGTTGGAGTATTTTACAGGAGGGAGAGCGCGCTGATAAAATGCATTGCCTATTAGAATGATAGTGGAAATGCTGTTGGAAGTTTTCGAACAGCAAAACTATCTACAATAAAAATTCTACACTGTGTCGTAGCATCAGGCCGAGAACATTTACACTATCAATCGAATGAGCTCGGAATGTTTTATTCGATGCACGACGCAATCTCTTCACACGGCGATCCTTTGTATTGCTGCTGTTAAGAATGCGCCTAGACGCGGTTTTGTCTAAAGAATAGAAGTTCTTCGTTCTTCTTTCTTCTTTTCTATTCTATTTTGTTTTCCAGAGAAAAAAGAAAAATAATAAAAATTCAAAAAGTGTACACCTTTCTTCTTGAGGCACGCTGCATAACAGTTTTTGCACAGAAATTTTTCTGAAACGATATATTTGCCTTCAAATGTTTATTTTTGCTTAAACAGTGCCGTTTAAAATACAGAGCGACCGGCAAAGAAGAAGTTTCTTATTCAAAATTAAAATCGTTCAGTTTAGGGGGGAATATATACCAATTTAGAGGATAGTATACACCAATTTCACATTTTTAGCTCACATGCTTTTCCCAGCGTCTTTTAAAATAGGCTTTAATCTGTATTTTTTCTTCAAAAAATTAATGACTTTGTGAAATCTCATCCACTGTATTCATTTATTAATACAATTATTTTGTTCTATATTATTTTATTTTTCAAACACTTTGCACCAAACTGAATGCCTTTTGGAAAAAAACTGAACTGAACTTCCAAAGTGAAAAGGAATACTTTCCAATTCAAGATGGCAGTCATAGACTGGAGTAGAACTTATGAGATGTCGAAGTATTTTTTTTTATCAAAGAGAATCTATTTTCTTAGAAAACCTAAATTTCAAGGAAAAACACACATATCCTTATATAGCAGTTTTGAGTAAGCAACCTTACACTATCAATTAAACGAGAGTCGCAACGTGCTAGACGAAAGCATGACGCAAGTTCTTTTAATATACCCAAAGATTGCTTTTTCCAACATCTTTTAAAATAAGCTTTAATCTGTATTTTTTCTTCAAAAAATTAATGACTTTGTAAAATCTCATCCATTGTATTCATCTATTTGGGCAAGTGAATTATAAACTTTTTGAAAGGAGTAACTGTACATTTTCCCAAGGCAGCAATATATTTTTGAGTTTCTCAGAGAGTGTCTATTTCAGTTTGAAAAGAGCTCACTTTAATTAAGAGAGCGTTCAGTTCGGTTTCAGAAGTGTTCAGCTGGCTTTGAAAAGAACGAACGTTGCTTTGAAGTGTGCAGTTTGAATTGAAAGTGGTGCATATCCTGGCATTAAACTGATATACGTAAAACTGCTTCACTTCTAGCGCCTACTTTCGGTTTGTAGATCATGTAAAGCAGTTGAGTATTCGACGAAATGGGCGGCTTCTGGCAGATCTTCCATTCTGATTCATTGACTTCCAGACCAGAGCCAGACCAGCGTCGTAATTGCCGTTGCTCATGGAGGCTTCAATGCAATTCCCATATGGAATAAATAATTACGGTAATGAGCATATTCGAGCGGCTGACTGGAACTGACACCGCATCCGATCCGCCAGCATTCGCGTTGACTTCCTGGAATTCTCTCCAGATCCCAGCACTTTCTTGCAGTTTAGGAGTCTATTTTCACTAGTTTTCGGTATCACTTCTTTCTTTATTATTTTACATCACTCTACTAGTTCAAAACCAAAACAGGCACTTTTTAAGTCAAACTGGATTTTTTTATCAAAATGATCAAAATAAAAATTAGAAATTGTAGGCGAAATTGAACGCCTTTCAAACCAAAATAAACGCCTTTGGTATTAAATTGTGTGCACCTTGAGAGAGTCGAAATAATTTTTTAGAAAATAACTTCATTTTCTTCAAAAATTCATTAATCCTCTACAAGGCATGCCAGAAAAAATCCAACAATCACAAAAATCGTTTGATCTTTTGGCGCATTTGGGCAGTTATTATTCTTTAGCTGCATAAATGCTTTTCTGTGTGCTCTAAAGTATAAAAAACTTAACATTGAAAGGTAAGAAAAAGCTTGCTATTCTTCACTGCACAGCTCCATGTAAGCAACTTTTGTGCTACCAATCCGAGGGATATAAGAACGCGTTGGATATGTTCATGACACAATCTCCCCATTCCCTAACACGCCGAAAAATTCTCGCTTTTTGCACTTTTAAATTCAATTGTTTGATTTTATATATTAGACGTTATCACTTTATTATAATTATGGGCGCGTGTAGCGCAGTCGGAGGAGGCGCCGGCTGTCGCGTGCACCCGATTCCAGGTTCCTGCTTCGGATTTCCCGCCCAGGCCAACCAAGCCTTCCATCCCTCGGCCGGTGAATTGGTATCAGACTTGTCTAGGAAGGACAAAGCGCTGACTTGTTCATCGGCTGGCCACCGCAAGTCATTATATGGCCTAATACGCATTCAAGTCGCCTCCACGACATCCCGTAGAAGTAGAATGCGTGGCGCATCCCAAAAAGGATTGAGTAACGCCGTCCTTTATCCTTTATCCTTTACTATATTTTTATACTTATTAATGGTTTATTTTAAAGAATAATGGATCAACAGGAACGTCAAACAGTCGTTTCATGAGATGCGCCGCGCATACTACTTCTACGGCGTATGGTGTAGACAATTTCAATGCGTAGTTGGCCTATGCAATGACTTGCGGTGGTCAGCCGATGTACACGTCAGTAATCTATCTTTCCCATACTAGTCTGGTTCCACTTCAACGGGGGGCTGGATGGCTTGGTTGGCCTGGGCGGAAAATCCGAACCAAGGACCAGGTAGCCGGATGCACGCGACAGCCGGCACCTCCTCCGACTGCTTTGCCACGCGCCTATATTTAATTTTAACTTATCTTAAAGACTACTGTAGCTAGAAGATGATTTTTAGGCGCTTATGCAAACAAGGCACCAGGCTGTGGAGAGAATAATTTCAGCATAACCGGTGGGTGAAAGTAATTTCGCCCACTAATGACCACGTTTCCTCCGGTAGTCCAACGAGTAAAGACAACTAATGCGTTGCTTTGAAATTCCCGAACAGGTTAGAGGCATTCGTTGCGGTACACGTGTGCGTTACCCATTATTCCAAATTATTATCACCGAGAGATCATCTGCGATTGACCTCTAGTGTTTCCAAACTTATCGTCGCCGCAGCTCCACTGCCTTATATACTCACCGAATTTTAAGGCCATCCAAAAATTTTCGCCAATTTTCGACACTGATGCGTTGGGTAGGCTGGACACCGAAGTTATTTGCTCCCTCAGTGCCACAATTTGAATACCAGAACTTCGAAGGCCAGCCTAGCGGCACAGTTTAAGCAATAAAAATTTAAACAATTTTTGATGGCAAAATTTTATATTTGACCTTCTCGAGTCTTCAAAAAACACCTCCAGTTTTATTTGAGAGGCGTGTGCTGTGAATTAGACGCTTAATTTTTTCTAAATTGTCCAGCTGTGTTGAAAAATGGTCCAGATCGCCAAAAAGTGGTGCCTCTGTCTAACCTTGTTGGTGTAGATCGGCTCTTTTTCGCTTTGGGGTCCATGTGGCGAATGAAGGCAGCATTGTCATGTGGGAATGCATCAGCGAATCATAACCAATCAGAACACTGACCAAACACGCTCCAGCTAATCACAGTACCGACCCAGTTCATTTTCCTTAAGTCTCAAGTGACTGGTATCAAGGATGGACGCTGTGATAGCGATGTTTCGTGGCGGGTTCGAGTCCCGCCTGGTCTGATCGCAACAAAACGTCGTTATAACAGTACCAACTATACACGCCGTCCATGACTGCAACGTCCATTAGATGCGATCTGATTGGTCGGTGCGTTCCCTGTTTTCAACGTAGTCCACATTCGCGACATGGACCATATTAAGAGTTATTTATGGGGAGTTTGCCCAAAAATATGGACCCATTCATCAACTAAGACGGAAAATCGAAGCATAGCACAGACAGTAGTTTATGAGTTGTCCAGCAAACAGCTCACATGTCTGCTTCGCGAATCTGTTTACTAGTCTTCTGGAATGTCCACTGCTTCTTCTTCCTTCTGAAGCTGCTGCAATACCCGTTTTCTAGGTCCAAGGCGCTTGCATCAGCGTCTTTTTGGTCTAGAAAAACCCACTCAATTATTCTCGTGCACATCTCGGCACCTGGTCTTCTTCAAAGCCTCCATCGATCTCGTTGCTGTATTCAGCCGGCACTTCTTTCTACGCGCACGTTCCGGCGGATTTAACCCCAGTCAGGGTGCAGTGGTTCGTGCAAGCCTCGTCGGTAGGTGGTGTGTTCCTCTTCGCCTGCTGAAGTTCCTAAGCAGAAGTGGCATGTTGTGTCACCTTGTTCTCGCTAAGTGTTCGGGGGAAAACAGATGCGAACCGCTCCTCCAGGTGTCCATCCGTTTTAGCGCATCCTCCCGTCTTTGCAACAGTATCTATTTTTTTTTCGTTCATCAAAAAGCCTTGATCCAAAGCTAATTTTAAGTGCTGTGAAGTCCGTCAAAATATCGTAAAAATAGATTGTAAAATAGCAATATTGAAACCACGTCGCAATAAAAAAATAAAAATCTAAACAGGGTAGTAAAACATGCAAAACAAATACTAAACGGAACAAAAAGCACAGGTTGCTCTTCGTTTTATTTTCGTTTTCTGGAAAAATACCACAAACCTTGATTTACTCGCTCATCCTCTTCCTCTGCGATTCATTCATTTCCCTAATTTGGCCTTAAATTGTAATTTGGTAATTCATTTGTAAATAGTAAATTATAATGTTATTTTGTTTTTGTTTTGTTCGTGTTTATATCTATCAATTGTTAGCGAAAAGCTGAAAAAAAAGGAAAAATGGCCCCTACCAACTGCACCTTTTATGTCAACATTCCGCTGAAAATTTACACAAATCGAATTGTGGAAAAAGCGAAACATACTTTCTGATAGAGCAAAACATTCGTTTTTGAATGGCATACAGCAATGTCCAAAAAATTAACCAAAGAGTAGGGGCTGTTGGTAAAAATAGTTTATGTTTTCTGGAGAAGCCAACCTAGTGCCATGAAAATTCCCGAAAATCAGGATGAATGAAATCAAAAACTCATCAAAGCTCATCACGTGCATAATCTTGTAGAACAAACCATCGTGGAATGGTTTATAAAGCTATGCAAAAAAGCACAAACGTAAGCAGAGAAAAGGAGCTGTCGGTGAACTTTGATCCTTTCAAACGGTACCCGCATTTTTAGGATACCCGCATTTTGCCGCAGTTGTACATAGTGTGTTCTTAAGTTTTAAACTTCAAAAGAAGCGCAAATCAATCGACACGGCTACGTTTTGGTAAAACTGTGACGAGCATTCAAGCGGAAAATATAATAATTAGTCGGATGTAAAATGCAGGAATTCAGATGTGTGCGCGGCGCGACCCTATATGTCAGAACATCTACATATATTTACTTGCAACTTCATATGAGCTCTTAACTTTTTCAGGACTTCTACTGGCGGCGTATTCATCATTTTCAAACAGTGATTAAATTTTGTGAACGCCTGTAAATACCGCAAAGATTTTCCATCATATGATAGGCCTGCCGGCCGTCAAACGTCTGGTTGGGGGGCTCGCCCCAAACCCGGAGAATAGAACCCTGGTCCCTCTTCTGTGGTTCCCCCTTCATTTTCACCCTTTTCCGGTTCAACCTTCGGTCCCTACTACTGCTCTCACCTTCACTGAACGTCGGTCTACTGGTCCCTCTTCACTGGTCCCCCTATCCTTCACCGGTCCCCATTCACTGGACCCTCCCCCCCCCTCTTCACCGGTCCCCATTGCTGGTTCCACCTTCACTGATACCCCTTTACAGGTCCCATATTCACTGGTCCCCCTTTATTGGTCAACCCTTTCCCAGTCCCTCTTTACTGGACCACCATCCTTCAGCGCTCCCCATTACTGGTCCCACCTTACTGGTAGCACGTCGTCTAAATCCGGACAGGCTTTTCGCGACATCGCGACATCGTGCTCTCAAGCCGGACGTCTTTTGAGTGACATCAGTTACAGTGAACCCAGACACCCATTAGTCGACTGGATCCGAACACCCCTTGTGCGACATCAGTGACACCTCTATGTGTTCTCAATCCGGACGTGCTTTGAGCGACATTGTTGACACGTCGTGTGAATTTGGAACCCCTGGCACGACAGCGGTGACACGTCGTCTGAATCCGGACAAGCCTTTTGCGACATTGCTGACACCTCCTCTCAACCCAGACACCTAATGAAGGACGTCGGTGACATGTCTTCTCAAGCCGGATGTCCTTTGCGTGACATCAGTTACACGTCTTCTTAACCCAGACACCCATTACACGACATCAGCGACACGTCGTCTGAATCCGAACACCCCTTGCGCTACATCGGTGACACCTCTTCTCAACCTGGACGTCCTTTGCGCGACATTGGTGACATGTCTCCTGAACCCAGACGCTTGTTGAACGACGTCGATGACACATGTTCGGAACTCGGACCCCCTTGCGTGACATTGGCGACACGCCTTCTGACCCCTCTCAACCCGAAGTAGGTGACACCACACACTCGCCCTATATCGCGATCAGCTGGCCGCTGATATCAGTTTTCGATCAAGCAGCGTAAATGGCGTAATGGCGTAGAGCATTCCCGCCCGGTCAGGAGGCGGTGCGCGTGCGAGTCCCATCTGGTGCTAAAGATTTGATCGCAACAATATGTCGTGGCAACAGCTTACAACCTCGATACCAGCCACTTTAGGCTTAAGGCAGATTGATTGAATCATAATAGATAATGTTTTCCGGTCCAAAAGCTCCCAGTTTCCTCGGATATGCTAACGATGTGATCGAGGGCTTGCTAAGCAGAGGATTACATGCTGAATGGATCTTCCTGAGCATAAAAATACCAGCTCACGTTAACCTGTGAACTATTCATTGGACACGATTGAAACCTTTTCAGATATCCAATTCAGATATCCTTATCAGAATCACCGAAAAATTCGAGGCCAGCGAAATTGCCCGTATCCAAATCATTCAAAAATCCGCAGATTTTCAGTCTGATCCACTGTATGTATACTACCAGACGTTCAACGGCCTGCTGGCCGCCAAACGTCTGGTTGGGGCTTCGCCCCAAACCCGGAGAATAGAACACCCCGAACGTCTTCTTCTCCTCTTTAGACCTTCTCTCGTTCATTAAAGTAAAAAAACTGGTTTTACTATATAGAATGGTATAGCGGAATAGAGCAAAACAGATCCATCACCTTCACTGGACCCCCTCAACTGCTCCCATGTCACTCGTTCCCCTCTATTGTCAGCCATTTTCCGGTTCACCGTTCACTGGTCCCTCTTCCCCTTTGTCGGTCCCTACTACTGCTCCCACCTTCACTGGACCTCCCTTTACTGGTCCTCTCTTCGCAGGTCATCATATCCTTCACCGATTCCCATTACTGGTCCCACCCTCACTGGTCCCCTTTCATTCATCAACCCTTTTACGGTTCTCCCTTCACTGGACCCCTCCCCCAACTCGCCGGTCCCCATTGCTGGTCCTTTCCTCACCGGTCCCCCTTCACCTGGTTCCCTCTTCACTGGTCAACCTTCTACCGGTCCCCCATCACTGGACCCCTCCCCCTCCTTCACCGTTTCCCCCTTCATTGGATCCCTCCCTCTTCACCTGGTCTCCTCTTCACTGGTCTACATTCTACCGGTCCCCCTTCATTGGACCCCTCCCCCTCCTTCACCGGTTCCCCCTTCACTGGATTCTCCCCCCCCCCCCCCCCCCTCACCAGTCCCCATTGCTGGTCCCACCTTCACTGGTCCCTCCTTTATTGGTCAACCCTTTACGGTCCTCCTTACTGGAACCCCATCCTTCACCGGTTCCCATTACTGGTCCCACCTTCACTGGTAACACGTCGTTTGAATCCGGAACCCTCGCGCGACATCGGTGACACCTCTCCTCAACCCGAACGTCCTTGGTGGGAAATCGGTGACACGTCTTCTGAATCCAGACACCTGTTGACCCACTTCGCTGACACCTCTTCTAGACCCGGACGCATGTTGAAGGAGGCGGGGAACATATCTTCCCAACCCGCACCTCCTTTGCGCGACATTGGTGACATGTCGTCTGAACATGGATGCCTGTCGACAACTACAATAGTTGACAACTGGTGACAACTACAACCCCCGCCTCCCCCCTCCCCCCCCCCCTTCCCCATACTTCCTCCCAACACACTCCTTTAGCACTTCTGTGCAAACAAACACATACACATTCACTCACCCACAGACAAACGACCGTTCTCACTTATATGTAGTAGGATAGTACCCTAGTAGCAGTCAAGGTGACGTGGCAGTAATAGCCCTGAGCCCGCGTTGTTCGCTCTTCTGGGCCGACCAACCTTCGTGGCAAAAATAACCGATTATCTCTGCGAATATGCCGCTGTCAACGTCAACTGCTACGACGCGGAAACTGCTCAGACTGACACTGTGTGGGCAGCACAACGACTGAGGCAGAAGGAGTATTTATTATCTCCATCAGATGCCATTCGCCCTGGAGCGCTTCTACCAACATAATCGGCTAAAACCTAATACGGAAAAAACGGAAAAAAGCGAAAACCGAACTAGCTCTTTCCTATCCTAGTCGGGAGGGGCGGCAGCGCTACTGTAGCAGTTCCGTTCTGCATTCTACGACACTCTGAGTCCATTCTCGTATGACCGCTTGCTAATCGGTAGCTGAAGTTCTGGTAGAAATGAAGCGTGAAATAGAGTGTTGAAACATCACATGTCCCTCCCCCTCCAACTAAGATAGATCCCTTTTTCCTGCACCATTTTTCGATATTTGCATTCCTTGTTGTTCCTTTCCTTTATTAGTAGGAATCTCAGTTTCACAAACACTTATACATCGAGAACCACCCCACACGTTGGACAGGTTGTTCTGCCTGATCTTCAAGCCCATATCAGAACGCTAATATATGAAAATGCCCTAAACAAATATGTAAATTAAAGCAAAAAATAAAAATAATAAAAGAATAAAGTTAAATGAACTGAATAAAAACAAAAAAGGAAACGTAGCAATTATTAGCCATCAGGTCTGCAGAATCGGTGACAGTTTATTCATTCCTTGTTTACGCGGACGGCATTGGCTTGAATAGATTGTTTTTCCGGCATGATATGGCTGGATGCCCATCATGCCTGGGAAAACAGATCTATGAGCCCAATTACACAAGACAACGGTGGGCACGGAAATGCTGCTGTGTATTCCTAACATCTTCAGCACAAAGAGTTTTCACTTTTCTTTAATTTAACGCCCTTCCGAACAAGCCTAACGCTTTTGAAGTCGAACTGAACACGCACCAAATGGAAGCAAGCTACTTCCATTAGAAACACTCCAAAAATGCCTGATAATTTTTTTCGATCAGGAAAGGTTTGGTATAACTTTCTTTGAACTTTTAATAAATCACTCGTCCAATAAGTGAACGCAGTGTTTGAAAATTTGAAAAACTCTCGCTTCTCGATGAAAAATAATGGTTTAAAGCTTGTTTTCAGCTCAAAACGATCTCCTTCTGCATCACACTGAACTTCCCAAATTGGATAAGATAAATTTTTGCTCACTGAAAATTCTCTAACTTTCTTTGAAGTTTTCATTTACTCATCCAGTATTTACGGAATGTCTATTTGATTACTGTTTTTAATTGTTGCCGTTTTTTGGATGGCAATAATTTCATGGCGTATATATACCATTTTCGCGCCAAATTGGACACTTTTCAAATCAAATCGGACAATTTTCTAAGCCTAAGCCTAGGACTTTTGAAATCAAGGCGAACGAAATTGAAATGGGTTTCTTCTACATTAAACTAGAGGCTCTCCAAAAGATTGGAATAATTTTTTTGTTTAAGGAAAGTCTTAGTACAACGTTTTTGGTTTTATCCATTCAACCAATAAGTGGACATATTGTTTAAAATTTAATAAAATTTACTTTTTTGAAGAAAAATAATGTTTCAAAGTGTAAAGTTTAAAGTTCAGAGTTTCTTTTAGAGGACAAAAAGACGCTGTTTTTTAAGTGTTGAAGGCAGTGATTGCGCCATGCCCTCGTCCAAAATGATTCCTAATATTCGCGATTTTTACTTGATTAATGGCACAATTTCTGTTTTCGCAGAGTTCTACACCTGCAGGCGTTCCAGCAAGCACAATTGTAAAGAACACCAATATCTTCACTTTGTGTACAAATTTTCTTTATGTACACACCATTTACACCAACAGTTAAGTAAAAATCGCGGAGCTTTTCGAGTGCATGGCGCGATGCAAACTCTCGACTTCTAATGCACTAAATGACTGCTTTCTTGTAGTGCCAAAAGGCAAAATTTATTTTTTTATGATTTTTCTTAAAATTTCTTTTATGAAGCTGTTACGCTCAGCCGGGCAACTGAACTAAAAAATGTAAGCAAAAGTGCTGCTCGTTTTGTTTTTGAAGACGTTCAGTTTGATTTCAAAATTCATAAGCTGGCATGAAAGAGTGTCCAAATCGATGTGAAAATGGTGTATTCAGTATTGGGTAAGTAATTAAGTATTGCTTTCTACATTTATTAATTTAATTACATCAACCACCTGATAGCACCTCTTCAAATTGCGTCGACAATTGGAGAGTGCACAGCGCAAGCGGAAGTGATTTGTAAACTCTCTTGAATGCTATGAAAGCTCATATGATATAGAGATGTAAGGTTTAGCATTTCCCTGGCTCCTTCCCGTCGTCATCGAAATCGTGGTTGTTTTTGCCTGGTATTCCCATTCTTCATGGAGCAAGACTCCGGTTAGAGCCCAAGGGAACTGTTTTAGTCAATCATTCCCCAAATCCCCGAGACACTTTCCGCTCCTTTAGAAGTAAGGACTACTGATGCATTGAAGGTAAGTCTCGGAAACTGCCAGTGTTCTGTCGTACTCCGAGTTGCTGAACCAAGCGCCACCAACGTCTTCGTTCATACCTGTCGCGTGCCAAAGTGGCTCAGTAGACCTTTCTTGCTCAAGGGATCGATAGTTACATTTTTTCGTAAAGTCGTTAACGAAGAATGTTGATCAATACATACCTGATTCGCCGGTGGGCATCTTGGCGCTTTTTCAGAGCCTGCGTAATCCACTTGGTTACAGCCCTCGTTCAGCGGATGTCGGTGAAACGCATAACCTGACTGGCCCACCTAATTTTTGACAACTTGATCTAAGCAAGCGAATTCTCTTTCTTTGTTATATAAAATCCGGTATCTATCCTAGTCGGGGGGGGGGGGGGAGCAGCGCTAAGGAGACACTTGCGTCTCCAGCATCTGACGAAACGACACCACATTCTCTGAGTTCGCATATTTGTCGTCGAATCAGTTAGCATTAACTAAACCTCTAGAACACACGAACACTCAAGGGAGGGGGGAATTTTAGAGGGAAAACAACGCATGCCGCCTCCAACTAGGATAGATCTAAAATCCGCTCTAGAAACGTGTGGAATCTCAAGGTGATAAAATTGGGCAATTCACAAGTTCTACATGAAGTCTGTTATCCTTCTAGGGATTGCTAGTGAAGTACTAGAATTTTGCAAAAGTAATTGCCGTCTCGGGGTATATTGTAATAGACAGTTATTTTTTTATGAGGGACCACCTTTTCAAGTCAACTTACGCAGAGTGTTTTGTATGTTTGTTGCACTTTCAAATTATGCTTCACATTTTCGCCCATCTTCACTCTTTACGTTATTACTGGACTTTAGACAAAGATGAACCGAAGCGATTTTCTATGATTATGTTCAATGAGTTCAAGCTCCAACATTCTGCAGCTTTCGTAATTTAGCCGTAATTTTGAGTCGCATTTGGTTTGGAATCGCCTTCTAGACTTACTATGAAATGTTGGTTCAAAAAGTTTTCTTCCGGAGATTTTAACCTCGAGGACAAGCCTGTTCCATATTAAATGTCGCTAGAAAATCAAGTTTTAAGAGCAGCTGTTGAATCAAAGCCGGACTCTACTACCCGAAAGATAACAGCAGACAAGATTGTCCACTCTGCTGCGCTATCAAGGCAATCGACATGATGAAGAAGAAGCAGAAGTGGATGCCCCACGATATGACTGACGAGCAGCGCTTGATTCGCTTCAACATCTGTTCAGACCTTCTGGAAAATGACCCGCTTGTCGCCTTAGATCAGCGTCTTGAGGGGCTTTTATGGGGGTCGAGCGTTCTATCCCCTCATCCCCCTGGCCCGCCCACCCCCAACCCCCTGCAATTGCTCGAGAGTCTAGTGGCTGCCTTACGAGGTAGTGGAGACGCAGACATTTGCCACGCCTCTGTTTAAAGGGCGGGGGATAGAACGCCACTCCGCCGGCTTTTATACTCCCGCCGCAGAGCAGCTCGTCAGCGCGACTGACACAGCGCTCTTCGAAAACCGCCAGCCGCTGTTGTTGCACTGCGCTGCGCCCTTTTATTTTGCACCGCGATTCGCCGAATACCGTATCTCGAATTTCCGTAAAATGAGGTGTTTGTCTGCGGCGGATTATAAGTGCGATGCGGCGCCGCGGCGCGAAAAATCGATTCCTATGCCGTTCGTGGCGCAGCGCCGCGACGGGGCGGAAATATAAACTAGGCCTTAGGTCGTTTGATAACAGTGGATGAAAAATGGACCTTGAATAATAACAGAGAGCCAAAGGTATGTCTAGGTGATTAAGTCTTTCGTACTATCAGACCTTCCTAAAGCGGATCTCCACAGGATATGTTAACTATTTGGTGATGCTGCAAAAGTTGGATCCGCTACAGCATCTTGCAACCCGGTAAAACAGTCCCATCGGGGTCCAAGTGTCGTGATTTAAAAATCACGTTTGAAAAGTTGCGAAAAATGTGGCCGGAACTGGCGAACAGAAGGGACCCTGCTCTATGACAACGCTCGGCCTCCTTCCTCGAAAGTCACATGGCAGTAGTTAACACAGTTAGAACCATAGAATGATGAGTAAGGATTGGCTGGCAAAATCGGGAGGGTTCACCACTGCACGGACTGGTGGCGAATGTAACTGGGGCTTCAGAGTGCAAAGAACAACAGAAGCCTTACATGTCTTTAGACCCATTGTGCTGTATAGAATGCACAAATTGCCTTCACAATTAGACGGCCTCTTCTCCAATTGCCGCCGGCCTTTTCGTTCAGAATGCGGATTGTGGGAAATTCTATGCATAGTCACACGGGAATCGTGGCGCAAATCCGCTTTCTACTCTATATGACGCCTCAAACTCCTTGAATCCATTCATTTAACTTTCACATCTGATGTTTTGTCATTTTCCTTAGGCGTTCAGCAGAACTGCAATTCTCACCTGCTCTCTCAAAAATTCCGAATAACCGAATATATTCGAATAGCGACGAATTTCGAGCATTCGAATTCGAATAACATTCGAAAATCGCGTTTTTTCGAGCATTCGAATTCGAATACATTCGAAAATCGAAAATTGCGATTTTCGAATGTATTCGAACTCGAATGCTCGAAAAATTATTGTTATTATTTATTTTATTTAAAAATTTATTATATTCGAAACTGCAATTTTCGAATGCGAATACATTCGAAAATTGCAATTTTTCGAACGTTCGTATACGAATATTCGAATTCGAATGCTTGAATAATCATTCGGGCACAACTATAAAAGGTACTAATCTTTCAGTATGATATATCGCGTGAGTCCTTATTAAGCTAGAATTGCAGGCAATCCTGATGCGCCGGGTGGAGTGTCGAGTTTGTGATGATACATGTTGTAGGGGGGGGGGGGTTCCCATACTATGCCGCTACGCAATTGCAGTAAGAAGGCGGTGGAGGATGCACGCCAGTGACCTGGCTACTACATATAGTCGTGCGCGAATGAATATTCGAGCATTCGAAATCGAATAATTCTATTCGAATTCGAATATTCGTATTCGAACGTTCGAAAAAATGCGATTTCCGAATGTAGTCGAATTCGAATGCTCGAAAATCGTCGCTATTCGAATATATTCGGTTATTCGAAATTTTTGGGAGAACACAACTATAGTGGCTACGACGCGCGGTCCTTGCGTCTAGTGAAATGTTACTTGCCCTGTATTACCCACCTATCCATACTCGCACGTCTTTCCTCTTTATTGTTACTGATCCTTTTGCAGTAAAGCTGCTAAATTCTTGACCAGTTTTTTAAAATTCGAAAACCTACTGTATGACTCAGAGAAATGAGCTGGTGTTGAACGCTACACCACACTTCCTTTCAGGTACTTCCGTACAACCATTTTTACCAGTAGCAAGACATTTTGAATACGAACACAAGGAGACCGGTGAACGAGTGGAGTACTAATTGTCATGAATACCTCCCCATTAAAGGGATCGTGTCCTGCGAACAAGAGCTGATCCTTATTAGATGTTGGCTTGGGAGCGGACGCTTACTCATCATCGCTAGCATGTTCCTCCTCACTAACTTCCCTACCTTCATAGTGCTTGACTGAACACAGTCTGCCGCGATTCATTGCGCCTCGGATCTATCCTAGTCGGGGGGGGGGGGAGCAAATGACTAAAAATTACGTGAGAAATTGACTTGAGACTCATGGAGCGGCTTCCAGAAGACAAAATAGGACCCAAACAAAAGCAAGCAAACAGACAAATCAAGTGGTTGTGCGAACGCCTTGGCGGGCAATCCAACCACAGTTAACCGCCGCCTAAAATGTCATAACCCGTATCCATCATAGTAAGTGGATCATATTACCTTGTCTGTCCACAACCGTAGCGAAACCGAATGTATTTTTATGTGAGTTTTGTCAGCTGAGGTCCTGTTTTGTTTTCTAGAAGCCGCTCCGTCTAAACTCAATTTGTTATATAATTTTTAGTTATGTGCCCCCTTTCGAGTAGGATAGACCCGCGCTGTCCCCGTTCACTCTGCGCCGCGACTCGCCGAATACAGTATGGCAAGATGCCTTTAAATGAGCTGTTTCACAGCTGCGAAGTATAAGCACTAGTTTACAGTTGTGTCGCTTCGCGGTTAAAAAAAGCTGCTCTCTAATTCAATTTACTAGAAGACGACATCCTTACGGTCTCAGGGGTGCTTTATGATCCTTCGCTACTTGAAGAATAAGCTGTTTGGTTACTGGTTGATTTTGAGCGAGTTTTTCTACCACTCTTCTGGCCGGTATTCGACTATATGTTCGTCTGTGTCTGCAGCGGCACGTCGCGTCGTCTACACACTATTTCGGAATTCATAATTCGCAGCTTATTCAGCAGCACCCTGTTGGCGACCGTCTTCGCCGTTGTCCTCGGCTCATAGCCCGTAATACGCAAAAGCTCGTGGTCGCGCATCGATGACGCTCACCTATCCTACCGCAATCATGTAGCAGGGCATCGTCTTCGGAGTGCGGCGGCGGGAGTATAAATGTCCCAGAAAAAAACCCGCAAGATTTCAGCTGTCTACAGAGATTTGTTAGCTGAAATGAGACATGTCATATTGCTCTTCACGTGAGGTTATATGTATCTTTTATTTTAGTAGTCCTGTTTCTGCATTTTTATTATATTATGGATGGAAAGTGATCAGCCAGGAAGTGTCCTTGTTAGGGGCCGTAATTTTAACCCCACATGATGTTTGAATACAAGCATGGCGGTAGCGGGCTCATAAAAGTCACAGGAAGGGACAACCGGTCAGCCTCACCGTGTTGTCGCGGTCGCTTCTAAAGCAGTCGTTATTTCTGCTCATAACCCTATTCTGTATTGTCTAATCTTGTAAATGTCCATGAAAGTACAATCCCTATGACGCTAGAAAGAGCAATGCTAAGGCTTCATTTGAAAGTCGTCCCAGAGAGACTCCCAGAGAGACCTTGGTGCGGAAGGAAATGATGAAGCCCCAGGGATATGTCATGGCCCATGCTGTAAGATGAAAATGTGCCATCAGGGATTTAATCGCTTTTTAGGATTCGTCTCTTTCAGCTGATCGTATGTCATAAGTTCCAGCTTAGCCTGACAGAAACACAGACCAAGTTAAGGGGAGCATTATAAGAAAGAATCTGTAATTGCAACACAGAGTTTTCTCGGTCAAAAGTACATCTTCGATGTACGGAAATACTGCTACACACCGCAAAAGAGTTTCTCACAAAAAATTCTCTAGGAACTTTATGAAATAAGGATAAGGATAAAGGACGGCGTTACTCAATCCCTTTTGGGATGCGCCATGCATTCTACTTCTACGGGATGTCGTGGAATGCGTATTTGGCCATACAATGACTTGCGGTGGCCAGCCGATGAACAAATCAGTGCTTTATCCTTCCCGGACAAGTCTGGTACCAATTCACCGACCCCGGAGGGATGGAAGGTTTGGTTGGCCTGGGCGGGAAATCCGAACCAGGAACCTGGTATCGAGTGCACGCGGCAGTCGCGCCTACTCCGACTGCGCTACACGCGCCCTTAACTCTATGAAATATTAATTAAATTACGCCCCGGAGGGATTATTTGGGGTGCTGATCACGAACCTGGCATACGTTTTTGGCTTTACGCCGGAGTACGGTAAGTTACGGTAGGTACGGGTGACCAAGGTACTGGTCACCGATTTCGCCCGAGCTCCAGCGTAACACAAAAAACGGATGTCAGATTCGAGATCTGCACCCCAAATAACCCTCTGGGCAAATTTTGGGCGGAGGTTTTTTTCGACCTTTCCTCCACCTCTGGAGTCTTGAAAGTACAATAGCGCGAATTTATAAACTAGTTGCGTGCGGAAAGGTCAACAATACAAACGTCCGAAGTTTAACTGGCGATTCAGGAGGGGTCATTCTAAGCTAGAAGTGATTCGAGAACGCGTCGTCGAAAATGAAACGCGTATTTAAATGATTCTAGTTGGCACATTCGTGACCTCTCTGCCAAGTATTTCCTTACCACATCCACGACGAGAGCGTTTTCGCGCCCAATGCGCGCGACGACTGGCTGCTTTTTGGCGCGCGTGGTGTCCACACTTATTTGTGTGGACATCGTCCCTCGCGAGGTGTTACTTTCAGGAAGCACACTTTAATCGATCTTTGAAACGAAGATCTGTGGATTTCGAACATTACTATAAGGCTGCGCTATAAAGCTTGCTTTAAAAAGCTGAGCGTAGCCTGGGAAGGGATATTGCCAAGAAGAAAGTTGGGAGAGTCCAGACGTGCTGCTCCAGTTGCGAAAAATATGTTTGTTTGAGGTGTTTCGACGACAGGAAGTGTTTTTGTTGAAAGTTTTTATTGACGTATTCCCCCAGAGCCCATGTTGTTTCATTTAAGTTTCCAATCCATGTTTCATTTGAAGTTTGTCAAATTCAATTCTCGTCTAGAAGTATGTGCGTCTATTGTGTTTCAGTAATTTAAAAAGTTCTTGTCTCGTTAGGTACGATAAAGCTAATCAATTTCTGCCTATGCAAACCAAACATTGAAGACCCCCTGGCAGCGGATCGTCCAAATTTACGATATTTTCGGCAGGTAGGGTAGGGTATGAATGGGAATCAAGTGAAGAGCGCAGGGATTCAGAAGACGTGCCCTAGACGTCGTCCAATCTGCGTTAGAGGAGAATTCAGAAGACGCGCTGAAGGCGACCAACGTGCGTAGCGACTCAGAAGACGTGCCGCGGACGTCGTCCAACGCGTTTCAGGATTCAGAAGACGTGCACTAGACGTCGTTCAACACGCATCAGAATTCAGAAGACGTGCGGCAGACATCGTCCAACGTGCGTGGGAATTCACAAGATGTGCCGAACGTTCAACTTGCGTAAGGATTCCGAGTAGGGGGGACCAGTACGAGGGAGAGCAGTGAAGAGGGGATCAGAAAATGGGAACCACTCGAGGGAGAGGGGGATAAGGGGAATCAGTGTTTTCCTCAATATCGCCCAATGTGAAAACGAGTCACATAAGGCGTGGCACGTGTGCCGTGGTGCAGAAGTGTTATAGACGTCCTGGCAACGTGAACTGTAAGTCGGGAGTCAGTGTCACAAGTGCGTGCTTGACTCCCACTCTGCTTCTTTGCCAGCACATAGGTAAGGAAGTATTAGCGCGGAGGGGGGGGGGGGGGGGCGATAGGAAAGTGAACTCGGAGGAGTATTAGTGTTTTCGGAAAGTAGACGGTGTCGACATATTGACCATTACCGATTAATCTTAATGAGGTTTCTGCAGATTAAGCACTTCGGATTGGGACTCCCATGATCTGTTTCTCGCCACGTACAGAACGGGCACCTCGGAGAATAAATAGCGTGCGTGCACATATCCCGCTGCACTAATCTATATAGTAAAACCAGTTTTTTTTACTATAATAGAAGAAGGCCTAAAAAAGAAAGGCGAAAGATTGGGGTTATTCTCTAGTATCCTCGGGATTTGGGGACGAAGCCCCCAACCAGACGTTTGGCGGCCGTTAGGCCGAAACCTACCAGCGCCAACCACTATGTAGACGACGGGCGTGAATGGCATCGTTAGTGCCACACCCAGGTACGAAGCCAACTGGTTGGTAGAAGAAAGCTAGACAACGTTACGAATGCGTCCATCAACAATTCGCTCAAATAGTTTCGTGCTGCGCGAAAGCAAACGAATTGGACGGCAGCTTGTGCAGTCTGAAGAGCAGTGGGGGGAGCGCAAATCCCTACAGAGATCGGAAACTCCATGATGTACCTGCTGGCGCTTGCACTCTACTCCTCGGACAAGAGTAGAGTAACCGCACTCACTCAATAAGCTCCTCAGGAACATTCTGCTGTCTTAAAGCATACCATATCACTTCACGCGGAACACGATCTTTCTTCAAGCTTACTTTTTCTTCTTCAGCGTTTGTTCCGCTTAGCAGCGGGGTCCGCTTTTCTGGTATGATGGTGCCACTTCACGCTTGATCGGGGTGGATACCAGCCTCCTTTAAGTCCATGTGCAACGTGCCAGCGTTGCCTAGGCCGTCCTTTAGGCCGTTTTCCGAGCACGTCTGTGTTGAGGACAATCTTCCGAACGGTGCCGCCGTCCGCACGAAGGGCATGGCCATACCACCGTAGGCGAGCTTCCGTAGCTCTTCAGCAATTGGAGCGATGCCAAAACTTTGGCGTATGGAGACATTGCGAACATGATCCAAACGCGTGACACCAGCCGTCCAGCGCAGCATTTTCGTCTCCATTACGCTGAGGCGGCTCTCAACCTCCTTCTTTACAGGCCAGCACTCAGCACCGTACATCGTTACTGGTCGGACGACGGTTCTGTAGATGTTGTTACAGGATGTTTTGTTGCGATCAAAACTCTTGCGCCAGGCGGGACTTGAACCCGCATCTTCTGCTTTCCGGGCAGCGATGTTCGCCTTACACCACCGGCGCTGTTTGACCGCACGTAACATCCGCGATATCCTCGAGGCCTGTCAGCACCCACCCGTGGTTCCGTAGATCTTTGATTTCAGGCGCTCTGGTATCTTTCTGTCGCAAAGAACGGCTGTCATTGAGCGCCATTTGGACCACGCTGCACTCACGCTCGAGTTTAACTCGAACGTCAGACTACCATCGGACGCAATTGCAGATCCAAGGTACTTGAAAGCGCAGTGCCATTGATCTTAATGGACCCAGTCTCGTTTACGTCTGTCGTCAAGTACTCCGATTTTTCGTTACACCAAGCTTGCACTTGTCGCTCAAGTTCGGCCTTGTCTTCACTGGCAAGCATTACGTCATCTGCATATAGCAGCGTCCAAGGAGCAGGCTTCTGAAGGTCTCGCGAAATGGCATCCATTACGACAATAAAAAGGAGTGGGGAAAGCCAGGAACTTGGTGAACACCGACGGAGATTGGAAACTCCGTCGATATGCCGGCTGGCGCTCGCACTTGACTCTTAACACAAGAGTAATGAATGCGCACCCACTCGATCAGTTCTTCAGGAACACCGTGCCGTCGTAAGGCGTACCATATGACCTCACGCGGTACACGATCAAATGCTTTCTCCAGGTTGAGGAAAGCAAGTGGCAGCGGTCCTTTCTTCAAGCTTACGATCTGCATTAATTTTAAAAATCACGAAGGGGTCCTTGAAGTTGTCACCTTAGGCACGATGAATCTACATCTCAGCAAGCCTGCGTTACACAGCAAAATTTAAACAGTACGTGCACAATTTAAGAGGAATTGGGCTCGCAATGAGCTTAAAAGCACTAGGCATCAACAGTAAACGCCGAGCAGAGCAGTTCAAATCTCATCTTAGGCGCCATGTTTGCCTCATGCCTCAGCTCCACTCTTACGTCATAGTTAATACTTGTATCCGCTTTGGTGTGGTTCGTAGAGCGATAAGATCACTCATTGCGTCTCTACCTTTCTTTGAGCGACTCCTGTTTAGTCCCATTTTCAGAACACCTCGCTTTCACTCTGTTGTGCTGCGAAGGACTGCAGCGTGAATTATAGGGCCGCATTTTGGAGGATGAGCTGTGCGTGTTTATGAGACAATTAGGCTGCGATAAATTCAGCTGCGACCCCTGCGTATTGCGCTCAAAGCCGGCGTAATAAAGCCTTATTGAGAGCGGGCGGATACGCTGGCCTACAGCGCTTGGTTGGTTTTATGAGCTTCCTCAAACACTCCATCTTCGATTCTTATTAAGACACGACGATTCGTTCTCGGCTCTTATCACACCTTCTGGAGCCAGTTGTATAATAAATCCACTGCTGCGGACAACTCTTCTACATTGGTATTTTTCAACCAATCAATGTGGAATTCGTGACCGACCCAGCAATGGTGGCGATCGTGAAGTCGTTCTGTGCTCGCTATCAGCATCGCATTTCTACTGCGTCACACGTGTAGCCCATGATTATCCGAGGATATTTCTCACTAACGTCTTCTATCTTCTAGGTTGCTATGCCAACGTTCGCAAGTGTACTGCTTGGCGTGCACTAACATCTATAAAGGATTGTTCGTCAATCAGTATCTCAGCAATGCTCCTGGAGGCGGTTTCCAATACACAGTTGCTGGTCATCTAATATGTCAACATTTCCATCATTTCCTATCAACTTACATCACTCCTCTGTCACTGGTATAAATATTTGCTTGACGTCAGTCATTACGCTGCTTTTTGCAGTCGAGCACGTGGTATGGTGCTGAGGATATTCGATGTATTGGTGCCTTCTAGGGGTGCACATTTACCGGCTAACGATTTAACGAATTTAACAAATTAACGGTATTTTTCGTTAAAATCTGACTTAACGACTTAACAGAATTTTTTAGAAAGTTAACGGAATTTTTAACGGACTTTTTCTTAGTGCGCTTATCACATTTACCCTTAGTCTTCACTTAAGTTACAGGTCTCATCCCCAATTAGGGCTATTTCTGAAAATCTATTAAAATCAGGAAGAATATTCTAACGTTTTCATGAATTTGTTTCGAATTTTTGGAAATGATGCATTTTAGCAGCGCGAGTAGCGCAGCCGGAGGAGGTGAGGAGGTGCCATTGGTACTTCTCTGGAAAGGATAAAGTGCTGACTCCTTCTCCGGCTGCCCACCGTGTCATTGTATGGCCAAATACGCATCCAAATCGCCTACACAATATCCCTTAGAAGTAGAACGCGTGGCGCATCCCAAAAGGGATTGGGTAATGTCGTCCTTTATTCTTATCCTTCCATGCGTTTTGGAGCTAGAATTTTTTTCAGCCGAGCCCCCAAGCACTTCAAGGAATCCACAAAGATAGTGGTCTAATCTCTTCGTAAGATATGACTATCCTCACCTGGCGCTGCTTATCCCAGAAAACTTTTGCTCGCCACCTGAAACAGTCGAGACGGAGAGAATGTTTTCGGACGCTGGACGTATTTTAGACGATTTTAGAAATACGCTACTAACAAAAATTGGGAAAGCTACTTTGGCTGAACGTTAACACATTGACGACGTGTCATACGCTTTTGACTGTGTAAGACTGTGTGACAGGATGTCGTGTTACGGTACCGACGTTGCAAAAAATGGATTGGTCCCATCCACCAGACACTCAAAAATCGCTCCTTCGTCAACGTGTTGCCCTGATAGGCTTTTAATTGTATTTTTTTTTAAATTAAAACTTCCTTACTTAATGGGCTGGTGCCCACATCGAGATTGTATGTGCTCCATGAACGGTCACACAAAAACAGTTTCGCAGAGAACTAGGAAAGGGGACCGGGTTCTGCCTGATGGCTCATTTTTAGAAGCCTCGTTCGTGATCATCCTGAATGATAATTCTATATCTTTCCCTCTAGATAATTTGTTAGTGAAGGCCTGTTAGTTTTCCGTGTTTGTTGATGTTGAATTGTCTATTTTACATTGCAGTGTTACACTCCATTCCTTGAAGCTTAGCTGTTGACCTCTTGAAGTTGAAACCTATAAGTTTTTCCTAATTTTTTTAGTTGAACTAATGGTTTGCAGTTAATTGTATTTTTAACAAAATTTAACGATTTACCGGAAATTTAATGAAAATTTTCCGTATTAAAAATTTCGTTAAAAAATTTAACGCACAGAATTTTGTGTACATCCCTGGTGCTTTCCTTTATGAGAAACTGTATCAAGGCTCCATTACTATTAATCTTTCAGTAGTTTAAATCAAAGGTGCACATTTATCGGTTAACGATTCAACGAATTTAACGAATTAACGGCATATCTCGTTAAAATCTGACCTAACGACTTAACATGAACTTTTAGAAAATTAACGGAATTTTTAACGGCCTTTTTTCTCAGTAAGTTTATCACTTTCCTCCTAGTCTTTACCACTATTGTAGGCCTCCTCCTCCCGATCAGGACTGTTCCTGAAAAACTATAGAAATCAGCAACAATATTCAATGTTCATGATATTTTCACATCTTCTATTTTCGTTTTTGAAAATAATGTATTTTGCTGCTAGAAAAGTTCTTCGCTGAGCCGCCAAACACGTGAACGAATCCACAAAGATACTGATCTGACCCTCACGTAAAATAGCCTATCCTCAAATGGCGTTGCTTGTCCCTAAATACTTTTGCTCGCCAACCTAAACAGTCGAGAAGAAGAGAGTGCTTTCTGTGGTAAACGTATTCTAAATGAATTGATAAGAATGATATCAACAAAAAATTGGAAAGCTAGTTTTCCTGAATGTTAGCACGTTGACGACCGTGTCACACCCTTTCGACCGTGTGGGACCGCGTGACACGATGTTGTGTCACAGTCCCGTCTTTGCAAAAAATCGATTGGTCCCACGCAGCGGGTAAGAGAAAATTGTGCGTTCATCAACGTGTTAAAACTAATGGGTTTTAGTTGTTTTTTTATTATTTCATTCTGTTCTAGAGGCTCATGCCCGCATCGAGATTGCATATGCTCATAGAACAGTCACACAAAACGGTTTCGCAAAGAACTAAGAAAGAGGGGAATCCCGGGATCTGTCTGGTCTAACTTACTCAGTCCACGGAGTACCGTTCTAGTGACTGACTGATTATTTCGTACATATTCTTCTTCCACACCTTCCACACCCTGAAGATGATTTGTTGCTAAGAGCCTGTTTACTTTGCTGTCCTTACTATCGCGACTTTCTTGCGATCATGGGACGATTTCGTGGGATATTGTTAAAGAATTTCTCTTAGAGCTTTATCAGATTGTACCGCTATGCAGACTAAAAACTCCTTATAAAAGAGTCATATGGGAAAATTCACATGACGCTCTTCTCATGTTTCTTTTTTCTAATCTTTATTCTCTGGTAGGATGTTATTGACATGCTCTATTGCGTATCGTATTTGTGAAAATACAATTATAGTTTAATTACCCAAGTTTGAGGAAACTGTGTCGAACAGCTGGTGTATGTGTGTACCGACGAACATAAACTGGACCACCGACCATCTAGCTTACTTAATTTGTTGATAGTGAATTGTTTGTTTTAGACTGTAGTGCTACACTCCACTCCTTGAATTTAGTTGTTGACCTGTTGAAGTTGGAACATATAACGCTTTCCTGAATTTTATTTTATTTTAAGTAGTGGTTTGCAGCTAATTGTATTTTTAAACAAATTTAACGGTTTACCGGAAGTATAACGAAAAAATTCCGTAAAAAACTTCGTTAAAAAAATTTTCACGCACAGAACTTCATGTGACCCCTGGTTTGAACGATGAGCAGTTCGACTGCGTGCATTGTTAGAATAATATGGCCATTAGTGTGCAAGTTTTCTCACTGCAGAGCTATCCGAGATATTTCCCAACTGAATCCGAAGCCAGAATGGTTATTTACACCCCGACGGAGGTTCACTCACCTTTCTTTATAACGCGTTAGAAATTCGAGGAAATCTTGTTGCTATAACTGGAGTCTCGTACAGATCGGAGGTGGCCGTTCTTATACCTTTTCATGAAATCAGCATCGATGTAGGGTCGAAGACTTATCGACTTTATGGATAACGTGCGAAAAGTCACGGAGTTTGCATATTCATACAAAACACTGATAACATTCTTCAAAAACAAAATTTGCTAACAATAATAAAATAGCGAAATCAATACTTTGTTAGAAAACCTTTAGCTTCAATAACAGTGTGGCATCTTCGTGGCATCGAGTCCCACAAATCGTCAGTGTAAGACTTCAAGATAGCCTTCCACGCTTTTTCAACCTCAGCAAATTTTTAGACGGAATTTCCTGCTCATTCACCTTCAGTGCGGCACCCCAGTTCCTCACATAAGTGTTCGATTGGATTACAAGGGAGGTTTGGGAAGTTTTCCAAAGGTGAGCTTTTGCGATGCTATTTTGATAGACATAGGACGTGTGGGCGGAGTTCAGACGCAGTTTACACCTAGCTTTTGCTGAACGCTTTTTCAAACACCTGGAAAAGAGGTATGGAAACGTGTGTGCAACACTCATCAACACCTATGGCACCCATCGAGATGTGCCTGGGTAGGAGAGCCATCTCACAGAAGCACACCGGAGGGCTTTTGAGCTCGAGCCCGTGTACTGCCAACATTTTTGCACATATTAGTTTGTTGTTATTACGCTTTCTCATGAGTCAATTTTAGACCATAAATGCTTACAACAAACCAAGGCTCTTTGCGCTTTCATATGTGTTACTTCTTCAACGATGCGTATCTGCACCGTATCATTTCCCTGTAAACAAAAGGTCTTATTGCTGTTCCCTTTTAGAAAACAGCTGTGGTACAAAACTATGAAACAAGTAAAACGCAAGCGCGTGTCCCAGCAGCTCTACCAAAACGCAGTGAGGATCAATCTCTTCCCTGGCAAGGAATGAACACTTCTTCTTCGTTGAACGCGTAATCCGTGAGTATAGAGAAGGGTCCTGGGTTAAGCACAACGTAACCAACTGCCATCGACGAAAAAATTAGCACAAATGAAGGCGCAATTAAACAGCCTTGGTTTGTTGTAGGCATTGATGGTTTACAATTAACTCATGTGAAAGCGTAATAACAACAAACTGTTATGTGCAAAAATATTGGCAGTACGCTGACTCGAACTCAAAGGCCCGCCGGTGTACTCCTATGAGGCGTCACTCCTACCGATTGCGCACATTTCGTATGGTGTCGTAGGTGTTGTTGATTATTGCGCACACATTTTCGTACCTCTTTTTTCGGGTCTTAAAAAAGCGTCCAGCAAAAACAATCTGTAATTTTGGACTCTGCACACTGCCCCCTCCCCCCCCCCCTACATCCTGTCAAAATAGCATCCTAAAAGCCCACCTCGAGTTGGGAACTTTTCCCTCGTTAGATCCGGAGACTGGCTTAGCCAGTCAAGAATTTGCACACGACGGCTGTAGCAGTCATGGATATAGCGAAATGTCTGTTTCACGTCATAATTCTGCTGAAAAACGATTCGTCTACCAACGGATTGGCAAGCAGATGAGCGCATTGTTGATTATAATATGTCCTCGTGGACGTATTTATCCAAATGCTCATGAATTTCTGGACGAGGTCCGTTTCCGTTGCCACTAAAGCAGCCCGTTGTTAATTGATTTTTTGCCGCTACCGTATTTATCCACTTTCGCATGCTGGGCTATATATGAGACTAAAAACTCTTCTAGTTATTGGTTGCATAATAGTTGGTTCCCGTTGAAGTAAACGTCCACTTTAGGAACTGACTTTGTCCAGGCGTCTACAGTGATAACATTCTCATTGTCCTGTTATATCGTCTTGTGTCTTCAAATAGTTATATTTGGAGTATATATTTGTAGAGAGTAATTCTAGACAAGAAGATATCCGAAATTCAGCTGAATCGGCAGAAGCAGTGTTGCCAAGACAAAGCACATATCGAAATGTTCGAGTACGGATTAAGCCAGCCGACGATCATTTCGTCTCGTTGCGCCAATTTATATCGGGTTGATCGTAAAGTCTTGCAACACTTTACGCTACTGCCTGTTAAATTTGTTAAAGCTCTTGCAGTGTTGACCTTGTGTGGTGAATGCACAGTACATTTTCGAGGTTTCCTCAAGCATACTATATAAGGCCTCGTCGAGTACGAATACAGCAACAACGTCAACGATAAGCAGCAGCATCTTACGACCTATCGTCTACTACGAATTTCTGCAAGGCCATTCCGCTAGGACTGCAACCTCCAACATCTGAGCTGCATTCAAGGAGGAAGTCGTTCCCTATTCCACAGTGGCCCGTTGGTATCAGCGCTTCAAGGCTGGAGATATCTCTCTCGAAGGTCGACCTCGTTCCGGACGCCCTCTCTTGTGGAAGGAGACAGCTTGCCCGAAGTTTTCAAGGTGAAGCCAAATTCAACCACTCGCGAATTGACGACGACACTTGGATGTACGCAAAGTACCGTTGCGAGGCAGCTGGAGATCATTGGGTACCGCAAGGTTTTGTTGTCTACGATACCACATGAGCTGCGGGACTCTGACACGGCATGCCAAATCAGTGTTGCTGAGTAGCTGCTTCTTCGCTCGCACATAAAGGACTTTCTGAAGGACATTGCTACTGGTGATGAAAGCTGGCTTCTTTATGTTAACCGCATCCGCAAGAGCCAATAGCTCCCACGCGGAGAACCGGCTCCAAGGCAACCGAAACGTGGACACCACGAGGAGAGGGTTCTTCTGGGTTGCTGGTGGGACTCAGAAGGCATGCTTTACTGGAAGTTGCTGGATAGTGAGAGCACAGTCCCAGCGTTTGTCTACGCTACCCAGCTCCAGAGCTTGGATGACGCCATGCGCCAAAAACCTGAAAGGGAAAATTTCTACCTGCTGCACGACAACGCGCATCCTCATGTCGCAAAAGTGAGTCGCGAGAAAGTCCAGGAGATGGGCTGAGAAGTTGTGCCCCATCCACCGTACTCTCCAGACCTTGCTCCCACTCATTACCACCTGTTCAGAGCTCTGAAGCAGCATCTTCGAGGTAGACAGTTCGATGGTCGGCGTCAACTGGAATGGAGGTTTCTGAATTCTTCTCCTCACAGCCGTCGGAACTCTGGCGGAAAGGAATTGTAAGGCTGCCTGTAAACGGGATCCGTTGAGCGGGATCCGAACCGTTGCCACGCAGGCCTTCTGAATTGTTGAGTTCAACAGATCCGCCATTTCTTTATTCCACAGGAACAGTAGAAGGGTGAGAACAAGAAGAATGAAACCAGTATCGCAGCCTACCCTATTTATACCACGGGCTGCTGCAATACTGATACAACACATATCATAGTAAACAAATAGAGATCACAGATCCTCCATAGCCTGAAAGATGGGGCATGATCTTAGACGGGGAATATATCGTGGAATGAGTTTTTATATATTTATTATATTCTACTGTATTGCAATATTGTTGTGCTAGTGTTGCAAAGCTTGTCGACCAACCCAATACATCGTCTCGACTTCAATCTTCTTTATTTCCGTGAAATGAGGAGCATTGCTGCGAGCAAAAAAATCGGTATCGGTGCCGATCATGTTGGCGGGACGCGGTGTAAAGCTAGGCATGAGACCTTTTTGCTTACTTTCGCGACTCGATGCGCAAAAAAAACTGACGTGTCATCGCTTCCGCAACAGCTCGCCTGAGGTTGTTATACCTCTAACCGTCGGAAAAGGTGCACACCTCTGCGCCGCTGCTTTCGCGGCTAGCCATGCAGCGCAGGCGGCGAGCCACAGTTTCCGTTGCAGAATATCATCAACGGACGAGAGGCTTTTCGAGAAAGCGTAAAATTGTTTGCATCCCCAATGGTGCCTAGAAGGTCAAACTCTTTATTTCTTCTGTTGCTGTTCATGGTTGGCACTATTTCCCATCATGGACATTGATGTGGTTGTGGGTTAGCTCGCCTTTCTGTCTTCTCTCGAGTGGCCATACAATGAAATACCCAAAAGTAATTATATGCCTACCACCCGTTCGAGCGGCCTCTCGGCTTCGCCGTAGTATAAGCTTCTCATCATGAATTGTAGATCATACCTGTGTCATGGTTTCCTCAGAAAGACCTTAACTACGTCGATTGGGGCAAGTTAGAAAGAAATAGAAAGATGAACGACGTCCACAAAAAATCGATAAATTGATCAATATCGAAGGCGATCGATAGTTCGGAAGCCAACTTCAGATTCGTGTTCAGCGACGTTGACTACCTCTAGGGCTGAAGTTTCGGGCCGCTATTGATTGCCATAAATCGTCGAATATCGCCAATACGCCTTCTCCCATTCCATTTGTGACGGAAACACACACACATACACACGCAAAGACACATACACACATACATACATACATACATACATACATACATACATATATACATACGCAACACACATACAAACACACACTACTTTATATGTAGTACGATTTCTTCAATCTGCCGCGGAATAATAAGACAATGGTTAATTCTTCTTGGATCCGATCTCGAGGCGTCGAGCGGTAGGTCGAAACAGCTTCGTTCAAAATGCGGGGAGAAGGACGGCTTCGGTACGGCAGGAGATCTGTGAAATCTCATTATATTGAGGGACTTGTGAGATCGTATAGGTATGAGCTACATTGTCGATGGTATTGAGTCCCGCGTCCTCTTGAACGTCCTCTTGACGACTGTTGGCAGCAGGTATTGAGGCTAGAGAAGATGTTGATTACAGGCGACTTGCCACCTCAGCTTCTTATTCTGCTTTTATACGGCGTTGAGAAAAGGAATGTGAACATAATCAGTAAACAAAGCCTCTCATCAGCAAGCAGATAAGTTACACAAAACTAAATCGTATAGAATGAAATCTGTTCTGACTGCTATGTACATTTGCTGCGCTTCGCTTCGCAACAAATGATGTTTTCCACTTGCTGTTTTGTTCTTTTTCCGTTGTGCTCATCTCTGTGCTAGACACCTCACTTTTAGTTGCCGTGGACCGTCTAGTGCGCGATCAAATTGTCTCCACAAGCAAGAGAAAAAAGAATAAACTTGATGGAACTGCTTAAACTGACACTGCAAATTCTGCGAACGTCTGCAGAATTCCATGGGTCATACCAAGCCCAGAGAACGCAACAACGCGCTACGTGCGTCGTCGTCGCTGTCAAATCCGAGTAGCGTCATCAACATCGACGCTGGATAGCCTGTTTACAACGGAAATTGCTGGAAATTCGGAACAGCTTCGGAGATAGATATTAAACATTTTACTGCACGACGCAGGTGGACCGCCACATGTCGGAACAATGCGACTGCTACTCGGATGTTTTAATGAGTAATGAACTGAACTTTCTTGCTTGACGAAACCTGAGGCGTGGATGTGGTCTATTTTGACTTCTCTAAAGCATATTACAAGTATGGTAATGGAAATTCGCTAAAGCTGCATCTAATTGGAATTCACTACGTATTTGTAACCCGGGCTGAATTTTGATGGGTTGTGGGCGCGTAAGTCACTAAATTATGTGACATGCTGAACTAGCGTTGTCCCGCGAGCTAATGTGTCACCAGTACTCTGTTCAAGATGTATACCCACTCAGATGTTTAAGACAGAACCAACCCACACGTGCACCATTGGCGAGGTTGATATGAATGAAGCGTGTTTTGCTGAAGACTTTGGACTTCTTATTATCAGAAAGCCTAATATCGAGCAGCATTGCTTATTATTAATCAAACGAATCGACAACTATTCATGGTTCTTAAACCAGAAGAAGTAACATGGATTTGTGCAATTATCTTTACAATTGCGTACAGAACATGCACTGAGTTTCCAGCAATCTCCGTTGAAAATAGGCTCGATGTTTATTACGCCGATCGGATTTGACAGCAACGGCGACGAGCGTAGCGCGTCGTTTCATTATCTGGGCTGGCTATAACGAAGGCACTTGCAGAAATTCCTGGACAATATCAATGTCTATGTGTGAAAATAAAAACAATTATTAAACGGCAATAGAAAAAAGACAGAGTTTGACCGTCCGGGTTCCATAGTGGATGTAGACAAAATGACACCTCCTCGAAAAGTTGATGAAAATAACGACGCTCGTCTGTTGAGGTTATACGACGTCGCTGTGACAGTCAGGCCTACCTTATACTTCGGCGACGTCGGCGGCAGTGTTGAGCGGGTGCTAAGCAATATGTCGTCGCGAAAGCAACTTGCGGCAATTTTCCCGCGCTCTCCACGGCTGCAGCGAAAATGGAGTCTACCTAAGTAACCGGCAGGCTCCCGCCTTGAGTTGGTTGGCCCCGCCTATACTTCCGGCGCCGAGCGACGTGATGGTATGCATAGTGGATAAATTAATCGCGTCGCTTGATCAATTTGACCACTATACTGGGCATCGCGTCGATAGGTATCCGAGTATAAGGCAGGGGCATACTACTTCCATCGCTGCGATGTCATCGCGACGCTCAGTTCATGACCCTTCCGCCATGCGCGGCTGAATAGTCAAAGGAACCTTCACCGCGACCGCCGCTACAGTGGCGGTCGACATACGCGATGGCTTCCCGCGCCCATCGCGGGCATGGCATACTTTTTCACGCCACGCGTGGTGTTTAGCGTGTGTTCTAGGAGGGTCGCCATCAGAGCGATGAGCAACGCGACGAGCAGGGGAAACCCCATCTCGTTCCGCGTCGCTCTGCAAAATTCATCGCCGCGATACCATCGCAGCGACGGGAAGTATGCACGAGAGCTAGGCGGTCCTTGGTGTGCGCGCGACGCGCGACGCGATGCCATGTATAGTGCCCGAATTGATCAGCCGCGTCGTTCGATCAATTTGGAAGCTACGCATACATCGCGTCATGCGTCGCGCGCACAATAAACGACCCCTTAGGCTTATGGTATTCTCCAGCAACGTGAGGGCCTCCGCTACAAAGCGGGCAACTGTCACTGATGCAGGACCGAGCACGATATTTCCACACTGAACTACACCTTTTCTGCAGTGGAGAAAGGCTCAGTGGATGCAGCAGGAACAATTGCCGCGTCGTTCGCTTCCGCAGAGGGCTGTTATACCTCTGAGTGGCTGAAGAGAAACATAGTCTCGCACGACGGTCGCGAAGGGATGAGCGCTCGTTGTGCACAATTTTTGCACTGACTTCGACTGATATCGAGACTCAGATTGTACCTGACAGCTCTCTGCTGATTTCAACATTTATGTTGGTTTTACTCTGGTTCCTTTCGGGTCCTTTTTATGTGTAAGCGTTCATTCTAGCATTTCTTTTGTTTGTTATTTCTTTCACTGACACGAAATCCACACCCACCAAGTCATGATTTTCTCGCATTGTATTGCACAGAAATGTAGGTTTCCGTGCCGTGATTGCGAGCAAAATAAGACTCGAAAGAGATTGCAAAATGAGTATGGGCACGGAAAGACCCCTAGCAAAAGACGACTTCGAAAACAACAAAAACAAAAGAATCCCTTTACAGCAAAAAAAACCTACAGCAGTAGACCGATGAGGAGGCAACACAACGGGAAGAAACCGCGACAGCAGTAAATTCTACAAAATTATCCGTTTGCAGAACTCCGTGAACCATGTTAGGCTCATCGACGGCATGACGGCGACGCCTCGCTACGCGCGTCGCGTCGTCGATAAGCCTCAATGGAGTATACCGTAAGCCTAATTACTTCGCTGTTCTGTCGCTGTGGCTTCTGCGGAAGTATACGAAAGGTCGCAGGCGTAGTTTATACACCGCATCGAGCCAAAATGATCGGCACCGATACCGATTCTTTCCTCGCAGCAATGCTCCTCATTTTACGGAAATAACGCAGATTGCAGTCAGCTGAGACGAAGAATAGATTGGCGTGACGAGACCAGATGATCGTCGGCTGGCTTAATTTGTACTCGAGCATCCCGCCATATACTTTATTCTGACAACACTTCCTCTGAAAATTCGGCTATATTCCAACTTACTTTATCTCTAGTATCACTCTCCTGAATAGTCTACTCCCAATAGCATTATTTGAAGGTGCAATATGATATCATAGGGCGAGGCGAAGGCCATAGTTGAAATTTCGCGGACATAGTCAGCTCCTAGAGTGGACGAGCACTTCAATGACAATCAACTATTATGGACCCAACGACTAGAGTAATAATCTTGATTCCTTAGCTTCTGGTCATAACCCAAAATCAATTCATTTCGCATATTTATCTGCGATATTCCACAAAGCACGGAACGACGAGCCGGAACATATCTCGGCACAACAGAAAACATGCCGACAACGCATAACGGAAGATCACTAGGCACCAGAGTGGGGACGAATGCCGGCGGGATCGGTGGAAGGAGCAGAAGCACCGCGATTAGGGGACTGGCCGAGTCCCTGGGTGCAGCCGCACGTCCCTCAACCGTTCGGGTGGCAGTCCTCGAGAGTCCTTTGTCCTCGCTTATATAGGTCCGTCCTCCTCAAGTCCGTGCCAGAAACAGAGAAGGGCAGGGGGCAGCGAAGTTTTGAAAGAGACGGCCAGCAAGGAGAAAGGCAACACGGGGTAAAATATCAAAACGGGACTCACCACACTGATTGCTCCTTCGCTCCTTACACTAGGAAAGTTTTCAAACAGCATATATACCCTTGTATTAATTGTAATTCTAGACAAGAAGATAATTTCGGATATCTTCTTGTCTAGAATTAATCTCTACAAATATATACTCCAAATATAACTATTTGAAGGCACAAGACGATATAACAGGAAAATGAGAATGTTATCACTGTAGACGCCTGGACAAAGTCAGTTCCTAAAGTGGGCGTTTACTTCAACGGGAACCAACTATTATGCAACCAATAACTAGAAGAGTTTTTAATCTCATATATAGCCCAGCATGTGAAAGTGGATGAATACAGTAGTGGGCAAGAAGCAATCAACAACGAGCTGCTTCTGCTGAATCGGACCCCATCGACAAATTCATGAGCATTTGGATAATTGTGGCTGCCAGGAAATCATATAAACAACAACGGGTTCATTTGCTCTCCAACCCAATGGCAGACTACTCATTTTTCAAAAAAGAAAAAATAATGACTCGAAAGCTATCTCACCACAACTGGCTCTGCAGCCGTCGTGGGCAAGTACTTGACTGGCCAAGGCAGTCACCGAATCTAAATCGGATCGAGCACTCACGTGAGGACACACAACAAATGTTAGTGCTAGGAAAGTTAGAAACGGGCTGTCTGCCAGTCAAAATCTCTGCTTTTTCATCTCGTTCGTCATGCTCGTATGTAACAGGCACGTGACAAGTGAAGAACCTCCCGTTCTTCGCTCACAACTTTCTGACGGAGGTGTTGAGCGCATTCTATCACCACGTCGCCTTCAAGCAGCACTTGTCGTGTAGCTTCACACCAGCTACCTTTATGTTTCTACAACCATTCTTTTTCGTGCATCAGAGCCGGGACTCAAGAATAACCCTCCGTAATCATCACCACGTTTTGCGTTTTCCCACTCGTCAACAAAAGATGAGCGGCAGATCCCTATTGCTCACATATAACATTTTCTCGTCAAGCTAGACGTTAGTCAAATTAAATTGGCACTTTTTAAAGAATTCTACGCTTTTGAAATTGAACTGAACGTCTTCCACATCAAAACGAGCTCCTTCCACACTAAACTGAGACGCTCCAAAAAATGTTGAAATAATTTTTTGTCCAAGAAAATTTTTAATATGATTTCATTAAAGTTTTAATTCATCTACTGGCGGCGGCAATGTCCGTTCCTCCACGTGAAGCCACTGGAAACTGTTCGCTTCTGCGAGGTAAGCTAATCACGCACATTCGAGCACAGGCGACAGGCCCTAGTGACAGGCCGGCCTATGGAGATCCCATGTCACATCACATGGTTGATGACGTTAAGTGAGTATCGAGATAATGCTACGGCGTCCGCGGGAGCCGACGCGCACTCGCAGAGCCCGGCGAGTGTGAGAAGTATGCGAGGGTCCCTGATGCGAGGACGGCATCGGGGGGAAACTGAGCTAGTCCGAAAGTCCCGTAACGTAGGCAAGACCCGCGTAGCTACGCTGAATATGGGTACGTTAACGGGCCGCTCGTGCGAGTTGGCAGAAGCACTGGAGCGAAGACGAATCGACTTATGTGCGGTACAGGAGACTAGTTGATCCTGTTGTAAGTCGAGGGACATAGGCCGATTCTGTGCGGCAGTCCCAGGACCACCAGCGGAGTTGGCGTAATCGTCTCCGAACGTTTCCGAGACGCGATTGTAAGCGTGGAACATTTTAATGACCGCTTGATGAAGGTCGTAGTCGCTGCTGAACAGCGTATGTATCATTTCTTCTCTGCGTACGCTCAGCAGGCAAGCTGCTCTGAGAGAGCCAAGGATGAGTTTTGACCCTGCTTGATGAAAAGACAGCAGAGGTACCGTCAGAAAACGCTATCCTTATCGCAGGTGACCTCAACGGTCATGTGGGGACTGCGAAAGATGGTCACAGCTGTCACGGCGGTTTTGGATATGGAGCACGTAATGCTGATGGTGAGCGAATTCTTGAGTATGCGGTCTCGTATAACCTCATTATCACGAACACCGTATTTCGAAAGCGTGACTCCCATCTAGCGTCGTTCTATAGCGACAGCAACAAGACACAGATCGACTTCATCCTTGTGGTTACAGATGCGAAGGTGGTGCCGTACGAGACTGGCGCCACACAGCACCGTCCGCTGATATGCACTCTTAAGTTCGCCCCTCCAAGGCTGAGGCATGTCGAGCGATCGGTCCACCGAGAATCAAGTTGTGACGGTTGAAGGAAAACGCTGCAGCTTTTGTTTCTCGTATTCGGTTACCGACGGTGACAACCGTCGACGAAACATGGAAGCATGCCACCGATACGATATTACAAGTTGCATGTTCTGAATTAGGCATGACTAAGCCTGGACGCCGCAAGATCGAGAAGCTGGCGTGGCTGTGGACTAACAACGTAAAAGAAAAAGTCCGAGAGAAGAAAAAATTATATCACGCATTCCTGCGCGACAAGACCGCAGACAAATGGCGTATGTACCGGGAGGCGAGGAAAGCGGCAAAGAAGGCCGTAGCCGTTGCAAAAGCCGTCCAATATGATGATTCAGCGATAAACTCGAAACGCGCGATGGTGAAGGACATCTTTATCGACTTGCCAAGGCACGCCATCGTAAGGCCGAGGACATCGAGAAATTCTTGGGCATCAACGATGAGAATAGCCATCTACTGACGAACCGCAAGAGGGCTATGAAACGATGGCATGACCACTTCGAGAGAATTTCGACAGTAGAGTTTGCCTATCCGCCCATCCCTTGTGTTCCTCCTACGCACGGTCCTGTGCAGAAAATCACTGTGAAGGAGACTAAAGCCGCTTTGAAGAAGATGAAGCCAGGCAAAGTAACGGGCCCCGACGATATAGCGGCCGACCTGTGGAAGTTGAGTTGAGTTGGTGGAATCCTGCTGAGTGGCTAACAAAGTTTTTCAACCAGGTTGTTGCGGAAAAGAAGGTACCTGGTAGTTGGCAGGAAAGCACGACGACCCCGATATGGAAGAAGGAGGGCAGTCCTGCGAACTGAACGAATTACCGTCCAATTCGCTTGCTCTCCCACAGCATGAAAATCTTCGAGCGAATTGTAGATGGACGTATTCGCGATATCGTCCAACTTTCCACCAATCAATGTGGCTTTTGCACCATCGATGCCATATATGCTGTTCGTCTTCTGGTAGAGAGACATCGCGAAAAGCAGAAGCCGCTGCAGCTTTTCTCGACTTAGAGAAAGCATTTGATCGTGTACCGCGTGAGGTTATATGGTACGCCTTACGACAACACGGTGTTCCCGAAGAGCTTATTGAGTGGGTGCGCATACTTTAACAGTCAAGATTGCTTGTGGCGCAGACGGAAGAGGTGCAGGCTGTTGCGTGCACCTGATGCCGGTTCTTGGTTCGGACCACGCCAGACCAACCGAGCCTTCCATCCCTTCAGGGTCGACGTTGGTACCAGACTTGTTCGGGAAGGATGAAGCGTTGACTTATTCATCGGCTGGCCATCGCAAGTTATTGAGTGGCCTTATACGCTTTCATGTTGCTTCCACGACATCCCGTAGAAGTAGAATGCGCTGCGCTTCCCAGAAACGATTGAGTGACGTTGTTCTTTATCATTTATCCTTATCCAAGCTTGCTTATAAAAGTGTCTAATTTAATTTAAAAAGTGTACAATTTGACGTGATTTTATATATTAGGTTGTCCCATAAGTCTTCGCCGTTCTTTCAACGATTCGCTGCAGATTTCGCCGGCGGTTCTTGCATAGCGCTTTTGAAAGAGAATGATTTTCTCTATCAGAACATTGCATTTCTTTTTTCATCATGAAATTTGTCAATTTTAGGTCGTTGAAGTGAAAAGTGAAAAAGTGAAAAAGTAGCCATTGGCGCACTTGTTCTCTCCGCTTGGGTTTGTGATTTTTTGCGCAGTTTTTTATAGCACTTGGAAGACAATGTTTTGTACTACAAGAATATATGTTAGCGCTATTTGCTCATTTGTCGTTTATTGATTTTTAGGTCATCAAATTGGGACGCCCGAAGGAGGATGGTTATTTTTGCCGACAGCTCCTGCTCTGCGGTTAGACTTTTTGGGACGGTGTTATATGTCATTCGAAAGAAAATGTCTTGCTCTATAAGAATTTGTGTCGCGTTTATTGATTTCTATTGAATATCAACAAAATGCCAAAAAGAGGAAAATCGTCTCCACCAACAACTCCTTCTCCTTCTTCAGTTGTTGATATTCGAAAGAAATCAGCGTGAGCCAATAAACGCGGCACAAATTCTTGCTGAGCAAGACATCTTCTTCAAAACGACATATAACACTAAGCAAAAAAGTTCAACCACAGAACCGGAGTTTTGGTAAAAATTCGGACGGAAAAGTCGGAATTCCCAATTTGATGGCCTAAAAATCAATAAAGGGCAAGTGAGAAAATAGGACCAACACATGTTCTTGTAGCGCAGGACATTGTCTTTCAAGTGCTTTAAAAAACTGCGCAAAAATTACAATCCTAAGCTGAGAGAACATGTGCGCAAATGGCTACTTTTTCACTTTTTCACTTTTCACTTCAACGACCCAAAAATTGACAAAATTCGTGATGAAAAAAAATGCTATACATTTTCCATTTTCTGATAGAGCAGATCATTCTTATTCGAAAGCTATGCAGCGCTATGTAAGAGACCGCCGGCGAAATCTGCAGTGAATCGTTGAAAAAAAACGGCGGGGACTTATGGGACAACCTAATAAAAGGTGCAGGTTCAAGTCTATTATGCGTTTTTTAGAGATTTCTGAATTTCCCTCCTCTGCCGCTTCAATCCTTTTACCAAGCGCGTTCCTTTTTTGGTTGATGGCACGTTCTCATGCCATCATTAGCTTCGTTTCCTCTGCCGTGTTATTCATCCGCGCATAATGCGCTATTCATATTTTTATGATTGCTCGAAACGAACCTTCATTAGCGTCACAGAATCGGTAAGCTGTAAAGCCGAAGCGAAGCGTTTTTACACCAATCCTGAGACAAAGCTGTGCAGAATTGAATTAGGTTATCAACTAAATCGGTCCAATAAAGGATAAAGAACGGCGCTTTTCAAACTCTTTTGGGATGCATTCTGCTTCTACGGGCTGTCGTGGAAGCGACTTGAATGCGTATTTGGCCATACAATGAATTGCGGTGACCAGCCGATGGACGATTGATCTATTCTTCCCAGACAAGTCTGGTACCAATTCACCGACCCTTGAAGAATGGGAGGGCTTGGTTGGCCTGGGCGGGAAATCCGAACCAGGAACCTGGTATCGGGTGCACGTGATGGCCGGAACCTCCGACTGCGTTACACGCGCCCAGTCACTCCTATACGTGCAACAAATATATTTGGAAACTAAGTCACCATCGTTTCTTTAACACTTTATTCTAAATTTTGCTAAAAGTCTTTTGCACAATGTTATATACCATTCCAGAATGATCTTTGCGCTATCAAAAAGTATCTTTTGACCCCTTTTTCAAGCCTGGAGCGGCCGCTAGAGAGGCTATGCGTTGCCACTTAATGTTTTGTTGCGAACAAAGCTCCTGCAGCAGGCGGGACTCGAACACATACTTTCTGCTTTACAGGCGGCAATGCTACGCTCTACACAAAGGACGCTGTTTGATTTGTTTGTTTATTTTTATTTTTCTCATTTTGATTTTTCTACATTTTTAGGTCAACAATGTGAAAGATCAAAAAAGAAAAATGGCATTCGCCGACAGCTCCTTCTCTCTGATTAGGTTGGATATTTTTGCAAAAACTATAAAGCATCTGAAAGAAAATGGTTTGGTCTATAAGAATATATGAATGCTGTTTTTGATGTGTTAGAACACTTACCCAGTAAGTGAACACACTAATCGAAATTTCATAAAACTCCGAGTTTCAGGAACAATAACGGTTTGAAGCGTGCTTTAAAAACCAAGAAGGCAGTTTTTTTTTTTTAGTCCCAATCAAGGGTTGCACCTGGCGCTCGTCCAAGACGTTGTGATCTTTATTCGATTGATAGCCAAATTTCTGTTTCTGTATTCAACCAACATTGTGATAGAGCAAATCATTCTCTTTTGAAGGACATATGATATCAATCAAAACGATTTAACCGAAGAGTAGGAACTCCTGGAAAAAAAGTAGACCTTTTGGGTATCACCTGTATCACCAGTCGTCCCGTTGATCATCGACTTGCGGCACCAGCAGCGTCTCCGTTCGTCCTTGTCGCGTGCGCGTGCCAGAGTGCTCCAGTAGATCCTTCTCGCTCGAGGGACACGAAGAGCGTCATATCTGTCGTTCAGGGCTTACACGAAGGAATCCGACCAACGCGTTGGTGGGCGTCCTGTGTTCTCTTGACATCCCGCGGAATCCAGTCGGTGATGGCTCTCGTTCAGCGGGTGTCTTTGAATCGCATTACGTGGCCGGCCCACCTAATTTTCGACAACTTGGCCTACGCGTCTCTGATCTTCGAACGTCGACGAAGCTCGGAACTCCGGAGGCCTTCTCTCACTTGCATGAGTCGTGTATGCGTGAGTCACTCCGAGCATCGTCATCTCGATTCCACGTTGCGCGACGCTGATCGCGTGCTCATCCTGCTTTCGTATAGCCCAGGTTTTTGAAGCGTATGCTAGAGCTTAGTTTTTTTGTTAGGGTTGTTAGGTGTTTGTTTTTGTTATTCTGTTATTTTATCTATTACCTTCTGGGTGCTCCACTGTGATGTACTAAAAATTAGCGAAAGTTAGGACGAACGAAAAAGTCAAAATATGTGCTTGTGGATCAATTCATCTTTTTTTGAATGGGTTAACAATTTGCAAAAATCTCAAATGTAAGCAGACAGAAGGAGCTGTCGGCGGAGGTAATTTTTTTAACCTTTCAATTTATTGACCTAAACATGTGTAAACCTCGAAATGGAAAAAAAGAAAAACATACTTTTTAACTTTTTAATCAATCTTTTTTGAATTATGTGTGACATTACGTAAAAAGTTCTCAGCGAAATTATGAATGAAATGTTTAAAAAAACGACGTGGACTTAGTTTCCAACCTTTTAGTATGACACCTGTATGTGTAGCATTTATCTATCGGAAACTCGTCAATGCAGTTTATAGGAGCAGTTCACGTTTGGTTAAACCTAATGAGTGGGCGCTCGCCAATTCCGTTTGGGATGCGCCACGCACTCTACTTCTACGAGATACCGTGAAGGCAATTTGTGCGCGTATTTGACCTATAAAATGAGTTCCGGTGGTCAGTGATGTACAAGCAGTGTTTTATCCTTCCCAGATATGTCGGGCACCAGCACAGGAGGGACGGAAGGCTTTTAAGGTTCATTACTAGTCGAGAGCCTTTCCATGATTTTCTCACGATGAAATTTCAGCCTTCTGAAAATCTTCTCAGCCATCGAGAAAGCAACACTTCAAGAATATCTACTGGTAATGTGAAGACAATGTTCTCTTGTAGGTGGAAAATTGACGACATGTTTGCTTGAAGGGGGTGGAACACCCACCGAACTTCCGGCTACTCCCGCGCAGGACGAATCTAGGCCGTATTTAGTGGGCCTCCAGGATATATCGTCAAGGTAGAGTGCATGGCGCATCCCAGATAGAGATTGATTTGCATCGAGAGTCATCCTTCACGCTTTATTTCACACTGAGGTGCCAATAAATAGGTGTAAGTTTTCATTAGTGCGGATATATGATTGCCATCAAAGCATTTGCATCACTCGGGAACCGAACCCGCGTCAGTTGTGGTGCAGCGTGAGATCATTACCGTATCATTGACTATGACGAGAGCGATTCTCTGTCGCTGATTCTCGACTTTTCGGCGTGTTTGAAAGCTTCGTTCTTTCTCACGAGCCTACTCTTGTCTTACGTTCCGCTAACCAAATTTGAGCATTGAATTTGTGAAATTTCCAGCGGGCACTTTTTACCACCAGCTCCGTAAATCTGGCCGCTCTCAACCGTGTCCTTTTGATTTTTCCTCGTTTTCCCCGGCTCTTCTCGTTCCTGTTATCCGTCGCATTTGCCGCGTTAGTCTCTGTCGGCCGTCGGCTGCCCTTGCCTCGTCGCTCGTCCTTTTGTGGCGCGGATTTTACACACACACGTACTCCGGCGTGCATCTCCCCGAGCAACTCCTTCAAAGTTCAGCTTCTTCCGCCTGTGCTCTGCTCCTGTTTCTCCTCCTCGCCGCCGCCGCCGCCGCTGACGACGAGGACTCTCACGACGCGTTGGGCGTGGCCGACGTCATCAGCTGATGTGGTCAGTGGTTCGTCTCCGCTCACAGCGCCCGACGCGACGCATGAAGAAAACGCAGACCGATCGCCAGCGGAATCTCGAGAGGTACAGTCATGTGGCCCACAACCTTCTTACCGTACCCGCTTTGGTTCATAGATTTTTTCCACTTATTTCATTTCGACTGATGCTTTATTATTATTTTATTCATTATTCATTTATTTTATTTAACATATTATATTTTATTATTTATTTTATTTCTCTCTATCTCACGCCGAAGTAGTTATTTTTAAACTAAGTTCGAGCGCGTTTTCAAATCACTACGTGCCATTTTTCGAGTTAAAAATTGCACCTTGCAGCCTGCAACCGCAATATTATTCTGTTATTTATATTATTTTGTTTATTTATTTTATTTTAACATTATTTATTTTAAATCTCTTTAGCTTTTGTGGAACAATGAATGAAGTAATCAAAAACAAAAATGGTTAGTAAATATGCAAAATATCAACATAGCTTCTAATTTTGAATAGATGAATTTTTTAGATCAATAAACACAGTACAATAAAATAAAAGTGATTAATCATTTTTTAAAAAGTTAAAATAATTTTGGTTTTAATTTCTTGATTAATTTTATATTCAAATTAATTTCAGATTTATAGATTAAAGATAAAGGATAAAGAACGGCGTTATTCAATCCCGTTTTGGTTGCGCCACGCATTCTACTTCTACAGGATGTCCTGGAGGGAGTTGAATGCGTATTTGGCCACACAATGACTTGCGGTGGCCAGCCGATGCACAAGTCAGCGCCTTATCCTTCCCAGACAAATCTGGTACCAATTCACCGACCCCGGAGGGATGGAAGGCTTGGTTGGCCTGGGCGGGAAATCCGAACCAGGAACCGGGTGTCGGGTGCAGGCGACAGCCGGCGCCTCCTCCGACTGCGCTCCACGCTATAGTTTAATTTAAATAAAAGTGATTAATAAAACTTTGAGGAAATCCAAAATGATTCAATTTATTTTCCTTAGGCCTCAAGTGGCTGGTATTGAGGTTGTAAGCTGATATAACGATGTTTTGTTGCGATCAAAACTCTAACGTCAGGCGGGAATCGAGCCTGCATCTCCTGCTGACCGCCTCGGGTGTGCGCAATTATGATTCACGATTTATGATTTTACGATTTACGGCGATTTTGGGGGAATTTTTCAACGAATAACGATTTACGACGTTTTGGGTCGTAAATCGTAAATTTTCGTAAATGAGACACTCGCATCTAGCGCGATCATCTAGAATAACTTTTGACAGATCGGCCTTTTGGAGTCTAGATGAGTGATTCTGCAGAAACATTACTGCTCGAGCAAGGTAAAGTTTGATTTTTCGGCTGGATCAATAAAGGCTTCCTTCAACCATTTCTGGGTAATTTGTTGCAAGATTTGCTTACTTTGCCTACATTTGCTTGCTTAGATAAAGGACTAACATCTCCTTGAATGGTGCGTGAAAATGCATCACAAACGCTGAGACGGCATTAAAATACCATCAAGGTCAAGTACAGGAAAGTGAGTTTTGCATGGTGCATCTCGAGTCGACGACCGCTATCCTGTGATGAATCCGTGGAAATGCGGAAATTCCACGAGGAGCTGCGCAAAGCCAGCTCTGGTACGCCTCGAAATTTAGTTTCGATTGAAAGGCATCGAAAAGCTTCAAGTCTAGTTAATTTTTTATTTTTTACCAATACCTCTGCACAGAACGGCTCACCTGTGCAGAGTGGTTGTCCGCCTTGATAGGAATGCATATTGAATCCAAATTAGCCGGCTAAACTCAGTTGTGCTGTAAGGCCTGTGTTATATTAGATTGGTGAAAAAGTCTTACACCACAGCATAATTTTTTTCAAAATCTTATTGTTTCTTTTCTGAGCGACTTTAATCTGCAAAGTAGTTACCATTTACATCTTCAACCTTCTGCCATCTGACCGGGAGATCATGAAATCCTTTCTTCCAGAATGAAGTCAGCTGTGACTCGAAGACCTCGGATTCCAGTTCGGTTCGGTCGTTGAAGCACCTATCCCTTAGGTGTTGCTTGAGAGCTTGAAAGAGCTGGTAGTCCGATGGAGCAAGATCTGGCGAACTCAGTGAGTGGGGAAGCACCTCCGACCTAAGCTTCTGCAACTTCTGGCGAAACGACCTTGCAATGTGGGGGGCGAGCATTATCGAAAAGAAGGTAAACATCCTTCCGCCCTTGCCGTTTCCGCGACATGGCCTCGCTCAGCTTCTGCACCTGTGTAGTGTAGATGTTCCCTGTTACTGCTGTACCGTCGCCAGGAAGCTCACGATAGAGCGTTCCTCGAGAATCCCATCAACAGCGCAGCATTACCTTCCTGTGGTGGATGTACGCCTTGAGGTTGTGGTTCTCCTTGAGGGAGTCACTGGGCCTTCCGAGTATGGTTAACGAGGAATAGCGAGGATTCATCTCCCGTGACGACATTCTCAAGAAAGTCCTTATTAGGAAAACGAACAAGGAGAGACTGAGTGATCGCGAAGCCTTGTCCGAGTAACGGAGTCAGTCAGTCTTCCCTGCAATCGTAGTATTTATATGCCCTCATAGGCAAATCGCCATGTATGCGAAATACTCTAGAATGTTTGTGCTACAACTACGTGGCACCAAACAGTCCTTGGAAGTTTCTATTAAATCTTGAAAATCTTTCAAAATTTTTGGTGCAAGACTTTTTCACCAACCTAATACTTCGCCGTGGTATAACATAGGCCTTGCATAAAATTGTTAGTGTCGTACAACACAAAACGTTGTATAGGGCTGCCCTACATAGTGACCTCCCCCCCCCCCCACCCCCTCCCGAGTCTCTTAGCGCCAAAGCCTCATATGTTTCAAGGTCTTGTAGGCTATCATCAGAAGAGTTTCGCATTTCTGCCTTTTGAAGTGAGCTAAAGAAGTGACAACATTTTCGGGGACACTCTGTATTTATGGGTCAATATACAGTAGATTCTAGTACATCTTTTAGCTGCATTTCTTGTACCAAAGCTTATCCAGAACATTGAAGATTGCCAATTTTTCATTTTCTTCGTACGCACTCCCTTTAATTTTGTTTAATCGTGGCTAGCAGTGCCAAGTATCGTCTGGTTTTGCGCCTTTTCCAGTTCTTGCCCTTTAATTTTCATCAGGTAATGAGCTTTGACATCGAGTCACAACGAGTGGTATTCGCGTAATTTAGCGATGACAAAATGTCGAAAAGATAGGATTGTCGAATCTCAGAACAAAAATGTGAAACCACATGCTATAGAACCTCTTTGTGATGAGCTAAATATTCTATGTAGTCACTTGTGATTTTTTTATTCACAAGGTTAGCCAATAAGCAAGCATTTTCTTCATTGAAAGCCATGATTCAATTTATATTCCGAAAAATGGCGAAGGCATTTGTTTGCTGCGAGGCACAAAAACAACGACTCTTGCACATATTGTGGCGCAATACAGGGATCGTTTTTCCTGAGACCAACTTTGAATCTCCATTCTAGTTACGATTTTCGAAATTTCGGATTTCATTTACGCATACCTCTGCTGACCGCGCTGATTGCTCTACGCCAATTGAAGCTTAAAGAAAATGATTTGAATCAATTCTATTAAAGCCTTCAGTTTGGCCGATTTCATGCTAACATTAGCGTTTGAGCGTTAGTCCTGTGTTATACTTCGGTGACGTTGTTGTCGGCGGTTAGGCACTGCTTTGCACCCGCTCAACAACTGTCGCCGACGTCGCCGACAATAGCGTCGCCGATGCATAGCATAGGTCTTACGCTTACCGAGGAGGTATTTTCCGTGGGCACTTAAAAGGACACTGACACCGGAAAAAATAAAGATCGGCGTTGATCAAACATAAATTTGGGACGTGCCACACATTCTACTTTTGCAGGATGTCGTGGAAACAATTTGAAAGTGATTCAAATCAGTTTCCTTGAGTCTCAGTTGGCTGGTATCGAGGTTATGACAGCTCGTGATGACAGCTTACAACCTCGATACCAGCCAATCTTAGGGGGCTTAAGGAAACTGATTTGAATCGTTTCAATCAAGACCATCAGCTTAATTGGTTCCATGCTGATATCAGCGGTCGCTTCATCCCGATATACTGAATGCTGATCGGTCCCACGAGGTGTAGATGTTGCGTTCGATCAAACGGCGCCGGTGGTGTAATGGCGTAGAGCATTCCCGCCCTGTTAGAGAGAGGTGAGGTGCGGGCTCGAGTCCCGCATGGCGCTAGAAGTTTCGATCGCAACAAAGCAATTTAAAGGCGCATTTTACCTCGACAATCAGTAAGGGTAGCGGCTTATAGATGAGCAAGTCTTCCCAGGCAAGTGCTCTACGAATTCGCCGAACCCGGAGGGATGGAAGACTTGATTGGCCTGGGCGGGACTCGAACGAAGATCCGTGATTAGGGTTGCGTACGACAGTCGGACAGTTTTTCTTTATATTTTTTCTTGTTTGGGATTTATTTACGTGATGTTGTGGGTTTTTGTGTCCACTGAAATAGTCGCAAATAAACAGCACATCTACCCAATAAGCGGCTCTTCGTAAACGGTATTCACACAATCAATCAGTTAAACATACTGACGTAGGGTACATGGCGCAACCTCTCCGTGCGTCTAATCAAAAGACCCAAGTATGCCTAGCCTGAAGGGACTTTATAGCTAATAAAAGGAATTTTGTAAATGTTCAAGCCATGTGGCCGTTTTTTTCGTCGTTGTATGAAATTTTGAATCCAAAGCCTATTTTTGTTCTCTTGAAAGTACTTAGCTTAGTTGAAAAGCCTTTCAGTTTTGCGCCAAGGGTATCCAGTGACATGAGAGATCTTCGTTCGCCTTCATTTATTTTTCCATTTTTTCCCGTTTCACTGCTATTTTAAATTTCGACGGAAGATGCGCAGGTCATTCGACCTCGGTTGCTCGAATAATCGCGGTTTTCGATTGTGTTCAAACTGGAGTGCTCGAATTGGCGTCCCTTGACCTCGCAGTGATTAGCTTTGTTGGGTGGTCTGGGATAAGCCATGCACTTGGCCTCTGGGGTGATTTTTTAGTGCAACTATTCCGTGCCCGCACATTAATTGATAGGACCAATTATCAAAAATTGCCATTACTCTATTCTCTTCAGGTAGAAGTCTATATCCCAGAGCCGAGCTGTAATGTTTAGTAAGGTGTAAAAACCCGCCCGCACCTCAAACTTGGGTAACTGAACATTTTTTTATCGAATGGTCCTTATGTAAACAATTCTCTGAGCTTTTCTCCGTAGCATTGGCGACCAGCCAAGCTGAAGGTGTCCAGCCTAGCAATCAATCTCACTAGACTTCCGTAGAGATCAATGCTCGAGCACTATTTGTCACAGCAGCTAAGTGAACAACGCCGCTCCTTGCTGGCTGTTTGTTCGGGAACTTTCTAAAAAAAAAGGAACACGTATGAGGTGCAGACTCCCGAACCTCTACCAACGATAACCGCTGACTGCTTTCGACTTTTTAACGTTACTTGCTGCTAAAAAGCTTGACCAGGCATGCGTAATCAACAACGAAAAAACTTCAAAGTTTGGGTGAACATAGCTCTAAGCAGCCTTCATAAACTCTTTACTTTTTATAAATATTTCTAAGGTTAGCCATTGTCAAAATCTGCGTATCACATTGGTGACAAAAATGAGCCACCTTGGTTCAGTCGTATCTGTTCGCGTGGAACAATATGACCCATCGGTTGCTCATAACTTTCGTGCTATTTTTCTACTGCTGCCAACGGTTTTATATAGATATTTGTTTTTGTTCCGTAATCAACTATGATAGGTGAATGTCCGTGAGGAATCACGAACACGAGAAATGTCGCTGCCTTCATTTGATATCTCAATTTGAAAAATGCCGCTGTTATATGATACTTTTACGACTCCATAATCGGGGAGAGTTTGAAAAAAAATTCGCCTGAACCTCACCCAAGGAGGTTATTTGGGTACTTGTGACGAATCCGCTGTCCCTTCTTTCCTTTTTTTCGCACAAAAATGGTCACCTTCCTGCTCTTTAGTGCAGACTTTAAACCCTTATGTTTCCTTGAAAAATAAAATTTATGTAATTTAACAATGGCTTTAATTATTTGGTAGGGGAATAAAAATTTAAAGAAAATTTAGACAAACTTTCCTTGAACAAAAGATTGTTCTGTTTATCTTAGAAAGTCTCGAGTTTAATGTGGAAGGAGCTCGTTTTGAATTGGAAGATTTCCAGCTTGATTTCAAAAGCGTTAGTCTTGCTTAGAGGGGCGACCAATTTAATGTGAAAAATGGTATATATGTCTCCTGTACGCTCAGATTAAGATTAGTTGAGCATCGAAATTGGTATACTCCTTAATTTGGCTCACTTTTCCGCAATTTCGTCCCCCTTTTCGTCATAACAGAAGCCTTGATGACATCCTTGGATAGGCCTATATGTATAAGTGCTTGCGAATTCGAGGCCGTAACTCGTTACCATGTCGTAGATCATACCGCATGGTAACGTGTCATACCCAGCTTATTCCATGGCAACCTCAAACTTGGGCAATTACACCAAGAAATTCTCTTTACGGCAACAAATCAAATCAAATCAAATCGATCGATCAGTACGAATCACAGAACGTTACTAATGAATCTGACACCTACGTATGTGATCCCAAAATAGACTGCGAATCACCAACAGTAAAAAATAAGAAAGAGAATAGAAAAAGAAACGGATCTATCCTAGTTTGGGGGAGCACATAACTAAAAAGTATGTAACCAATCGACTTGAGACTCACCGAGCGGCTCCTAGAGGACGAATCTAAAAGAACCGATAAAAAACGGAGGCATGCCGCGTGCTGACCAACGCCTGACATGTTATAACTAGGATCTGACATGGTGAGGAGGGCACATAAGTCTGCCTGCTTACAACCGCGGCAAAGACATGTATTTTTTCGTTTTTTTTTCTTCTAGTGAGTTTTTCTAATTTAGGTTTCATCTCATCCTTTAGGAGCGCCCCGTAACTCTCAAGTCGATTTGTTACCTACTTTTTAGTTTTGTTCCCTCCCCCCGACTGGGATGGATGAATCCCAAGAAGCTGCACCAATGTCGAGTGTCAAGCCAAGCCCGTGCTGACTTATATGCGCGCATATCAGGGCATTCCATCACCACAGAGAGGCTTTTCGCGATCTTCAAACAACGCTTGGAATTCCTTCCACAAAGGAATTTACCATCGGAAAATAGAAATTCTTGCTCTAATTTCTGATATCTCCTGCCCGTTAATCAACGAAGGTCTGACGTTTTCAGATTTTTTTTAGCAATCGATCATCCGATAGCCTCTGTTCCTTAACTTAGCACTATCAATCAGCCTGGAATAAGTCAATAAATGATGATTCCTCTGATAACTGGGGTGAGTAAAGGATAAAGGATAAAGGACGGCGTCAATCCCTTCTGGGATGCGCCAGCGCATTCTACCTCTACGGGATGTCGTGGAGGCGAGATGAATGCGTATTTGGCCATACAATGACTTGCGGTGGCCAGCCGATGAACAAATCGGTGTACTCTGGTTTTCAGACAAGTCTGGCACCAATTCACCGACCCCGGAGGGATGGAAGGCTTGGTTGGCCTGGGCGGGAAATCCGAACCAGGAACCTGGTATCGGGTGCAGGCGACAGTCGCGCCTCCTCCGACTGCGCTAGACGCGCCCTACGGGGTGAGTATAAATCTCAAATTTTTGAAGAAACTTGCAAAAACAATGGTTGTCGGAAAGAGAAAATTATTGACGCAAACAACAAATATGCCCTTTATCTGCCTTTTACAAGTTCATGAGGTCGAAACTTCAGGAGAGGGAAGAATTGGAGTTTAGTCGCAAAAGATGGAAGCATTGACAGAAATAAAAGATAAAACTAAACTGTTAGCAAACACTTTCGTAGATTCCTTTACTGATTATGATCTTGATAACGTGCTCATGTAGATAGACGTGTTGGCAGCCGCAACCTTTTGGAAGGTGACTCTTTGAGCCTTTGGAGGTGTAGTCCGGAAGCTGAACGAGGCTTCTGCTCGCTGTAACTCTGTGTCTTCCGATGGACGTATTCGTCCGTAGTCAATCTGGGAACGACTTGCATCTCCTCTGCTGCGGCCGCTCTTGTTCAGCTCATTTTATGGACACTCGTCGCGGTCCACGGGATGTTAGTGTGATTAGCTCAGGTCATCTGGAGCTGCAGCTAGATGCTTCTTCCACACTTTTCTTTATAGGGATTTTCCAAGGGATAAAGGATGAAAAACACACACTGATTCGATTTTGTTTGGTCTACGCCACACATTTCATTTCCACAGATTGTCGTGGATGCATCAGGGATAAATAAGGATAAGGGACGGCGTTATTCAATCCCTTTTGGGAAGCGCCACGCATTCTACTTCTACGGGATGCGTGGAGGCGATTTGAATGCGTATTTGGCAATACAATGACTTGCGGTGGCTAGCCGATGAACAAGTCAGCGCTCTATCCTTCCCAGACAAGTCTGGTACCAATTCACCGACCCCGGGGGCTTGAAGGCTTTGTTGGTCTGGGCGGGAAATCCGAACCAGGAACCTGGTATCGGGTGCACGCGACAGTCGACGCCTCCTCCGACTGCGCTACACGCGCCCATAGGATCCCATCCCTACTCGTGGATGCATACTGAATGCAATGTTTTTTGCAAGTTGTATATTGAATCACATTTGGCCTACGAAATTCTTCTTCTTTTTTCCGAAAAGAAACTGCAAAATCGCTTTGAAAAAAGCAATTTCCGTTTTATACAAACCAAGGAAGATGTCGCTTTTGCTAATTTAAAAAACCTAACCTTACCTGTAATATTTTGTTCTGTAGTGATTTTGTATCAATTTTTGGCTGAATAAATACTTGTTCTCGTTTTGATGATGCTACAAAACCAACTTTCGCTGTAATCTTTTGTGCTGGTAGTCTTTTGTGAGAATTTTTGACACATTAAACGTCCTGCTATTTTCTATGTGCATTCGGGTAGGAGTATAGTTGTGCTCTCCCAAAAATTTCGAATAACCGAATATTTTCGAATAGCGACGAATTTCAAGCATTCGAATTCGAATACATCCGAAAATCGCGTTTCTTAGAGCATTCGAATTCGAATGCTCGAATATTCATTCGGGCACAACTATAGGTAGGAGCTGTCAACTAACCCGAGCCGATGGCCGATGGCTGTGAGACTAGCGTTTGGCAGTGGCCTTTAAGTCCGATTTCATGCTGACAGCGGAAACGTTCCAGTTAATCAGTCAGTGGGCATGTAGTTTGGAGTTTCTGGAGTTCCAGACGCCTGAATAAATCATGATGATGTTCGGATCTTGCCCAAATTTGCATGGTATTTTCTAGAAGCCTTAGAGCAGAGCGGACTGAATGAAGACCTGTCGGAGAAAAAAGCATGATTTTGCACATTATAGAGGTCTCAAGTAGAGGTAGAATTCAATTCAATTACTTTTTATCTCTTCAATTCAATTTTTGAATTTCTGCCCATTTTCCGACATTGTTGCTTTCTTTAAATTGTCTCTTTTTTATTTTTCTCCAAATTTTTAGCCTCTCTTAGCAACCTGTACATGGCTACTGTAAGTGACGAAAGAATTATTGAATCGATAGCCTAAAGTTGTGCCTAGGATTGCCTAATTAGAAGCGTATTCGCTTAATCTCATATGTCTGCTATCTGAAGCGTATGAAGAGCTACACCTCTCAATAACGGAGTACATCGTGCGAAGCTTCACGAGAACGTTGATTGGAACGGCCACTAGCAGTGTTTTTCACGTGGCGACGACGGCATTCGTTGAACTACTAATTCTTTCTTTTCCATACCTTTGGAATCGGAGTCACCATTAGACCTATATAAAAATTAAAGTAAATAAACAAAAGAGTAATTTAACTAAAGATTGAATAATACATTTATGTTAAATAATAATTTGAAGTATCACTCCGAGGGCGATGCTCGGAGTCACGCGAGTCGCGCAAGTAAGAGAAAGCCTCCGGAGTTCTGACCTTCGCCGACGTTCGAAGATCAGAGACGTTGTCGCATGGGCCAAGTAGTCGAAAATTAGGTGGGCCGGCCACGTAATGCGCTTCGCAGACACCCGTTGGACGAGAGCGGTTACCGACTGGATTCGCGGGATGTCAAGAGAACACCAGGACGCCCACCAACGCGTTGGTTGGACTTCTTCGTGAAAGCCCCGAACGACCGATATGAGGCTCTTCGTGTCCTTCGAGCGAAGAGAATTCATTGGACCACTCTGGCACGCGACACCGACGAGTTGCAGACGCTGTTGGCGCCCGCTTGAGCAAGTCGATGATCAACGGGACGACAGGTGATACAGGTGACACAAGAATAATTTGAAGAAAATTATTAGAATTTAAGCCTCGCTCTAGCGTTTGCAGCACGACACTTTCTACGCAATTACACAGATTACGCGTCACCTTAAGCAATCGTCGTGACTCATCGCACGAATTCACCCGGAGTTGACTGCCGGGAGTTTCAGAGTCATCTTCACCACAGCTGCGCTCTATCGTTTTATATTTTTAAAAAATCTGTGCCTTTGCTTTTTTATACTTTTTTATGCGCTCTAATAATAAAGACGGCATTACTCAACTCCTTTTGGGGGTCGACACTTTTCACAAATCGACCCGGAACTGAGTATCTTCCTGCGGACTGAAAACTCCACGTTCGGAAAAGACGTGATTTTTAGAAGCGAAGAGCTCAAAGTCTTCATTTTGTCGTCATCAGCAGTGATAGCGCGACTAGAATGTGCTGCACCTTGCACATTAAAAGTTTCAGAGTGAAAGCAAGCAAACAAACGCTGACACTGACGTTCAGAAAGGCGGTTTTAATCACAAACTTCACGTAATTTCTTCGCATTTTTGCCCTTTCGGAAGTATCACCTGTATCACCTGTCGTCCCGTTGATCATCGACTTGCTCGAGCGGGCGCCAGCAGCGTCTCCATTCGTCCCTGTCGCGTGCCAGAGTGGTCCAATGGATCCTCCTCGCTCGAGGGACACGAAGAGCGTCATATCGGTCGTTCAGGGCTTTCACGAAGAAGTCCGACCAACGCGTTGGTGGGCGTCCTGGTGTTCTTTTGACATCCCGCGGAATCCAATCTGTGACGACTCTAGTCCAGCGGGTGTCTGCGAATCGCATTACGTGACCGGCCCACCTAATTTTCGACGACTTGGCCCATGCGACAGCGTCTCTGATCTTCGAACGTCGGCGAAGCTCGGAACTCCGGAGGCCTTCTCTCACTTGCGTGAGTCGTGTCACTCCGAGCATCGTCCTCTCGATTCCACGCTGCGCGACGCTGATCGCGTGTTCATCCTGCTTTCGTATAGCCCAGGTCTCTGAGGCGTATGTTAGGGCAGGAAGAACAGTGGAGTCGAATAGGTGGGCACGGAGTCGGACGTTCTTCGTCTTCTTCGCGACTTCTTCGACGCTCTTGAAAGCTCCCCAAGCCGCTCGTTTCCTCCTGCTCAGCTCTGGTGCTAGGTCGTTGGCCATGTTGACTTCGCGACCCAGATACACATAGCTGGAGCATTCGGAGATGTTCGTTCCGTTGAGCGAGAATGGGGCATCAGAAACCCATCCGTTCTTCATGAACATCGTCTTCGTAAGATTCAGCTGCAGTCCAACGCTTCCACATACACGATCGAAGTCGGCCAGCATTCGTTCCGCCTGAATGATGCTCGGTGTTATGAGCACGATGTCGTCAGCGAAGCGAAGATGATGTAGTTGCCGGCCGTCGACCTTCACTCCCATGTCTTCCCATTCTAGTTCGCGCATGACGTTTTCGAGGGTGGCGCTGAAGAGCTTCGGGGATATGGTATCCCCTTGTCGAACCCCTCTCTTCACGTCAATGACGACGTCGTTGTAGAATGGTGAGATCTTGGTCGTGAATCCACTGTACAGCTCTCGAAGGACCCTGATGTACTGAGTAGGAACGCCCTGGGTGAGCAGGGCTTCCATGACCGCTTCAGTCTCGACGGAGTCGAATGCCTTCTTCAGGTCAATGAACGTAAGGCACAGCGGCAGCTTGTACTCTCGCGACACTTCGATGAGCTTCGTAATGGTGTGTATGTGGTCGATCGTGCTGAATCCTCTCCGAAATCCTGCTTGTTCGCATGGCTGTCCTTCGTCCAGCGTTCTACTAATCCTATTCAGGATGACTCGAGTGAACAGCTTGTAGACTACGGACAACAGGCAGATCGGGCGATAGTTGCCAATGTCGTGCACGTCTCCCTTCTTGTACAGCAAAACGGTCTTGCTGGTCTTCCACTGAGATGGAACCTTGCATTCGGACAGGTAGCGTGTGAAGAGCCGCGCCAAGGTGTTGATGAGAGCTGGCGGGAGGTACTTCAGGTGTTCGGGTCTGATCCTGTCGGGACCGGGTGCTGTACGTTTCTTCACCGACGAGATGGCGTGTCGGATCTCGGAAGGGAGAACAGAGGGGACGACGTATCCATCCTGCGGAAGATGGCATGGGGGCAGGTGGACGTGGCTATCGAAGAGATCGGAGTAGAAGTTGTGGATGACTTTCTCCATGGTCCTTCTGGAAGAGGTGATGGTTCCGTCAGGACGTCGGAGAGCGGTCATCTTGGTCTTGAAGTTGGCGAAGTTCCGGCGGGCATTGCGGATGCTCAGCCCTGCCTCTGCTGCTTCAGCCAACACTTCCGCCCTTCTCTCCTTGAGATCTTCCTTTATCCCCGCTCTGCATAGCTTTGCAAGCTCGGACGTCAGTTGGTAGTTGCCTGACGCTCGTGCTGCTCCACGCTGGCGTATCAGCTCGAGAGTTTCCGGAGACAGACGTCTCTTGGTGGTCTTCAAGCTCTCGGCTCCCTTAGCACTATCGTGGAGATGGTGCACGAAGCGATCGTACTCCTCGTCGACGTTGTCCACGACGGCATCTTCCCAAAGGCCGACAAGAGAGGTGTAGAGATCCCAGTTGATGGTCGTTCTGGGATTCCTCTTCTTGAACTTCGCGGCCTTCTCTCCTTGACGCGAAAAGCGGAACCTCGCGCGAAGGAGGCGGTGGTCCGATCCCGTGTAGAACTTGGGGACAACGGAGACATCGGTCAGGCAATACTTGCGATTGAAGATGATGTGGTCGATCTCGTTGTGGAACTGGCCACCGGGGGATTCCCAGGTCCATCGTAGGGAGGGAGGCTTCTGGAACTGCGAGTTTCCATGGATGGTCTTGGTCGACATGATAAACTCAGACAGCCTTTCACCTTGCTCGTTCCACTCCAAACCGTGGGTTCCGATGTGAAGTTCTTCCGGCGACCTTCGTGGCCCGATCTTGGCGTTGAAGTCGCCGACGATCACCTTGTAGAAGGTGTGATCTTCCTTATAGAACTTCTCCAGCTCCACGTAGAAGGCCTCGACGTCTTCGTCGTCGTAGTCGGATGTTGGGGCATACGCGACGAACACAGTCAAAGCTGGCACGGAGCCACATCGCTTCAGTCGCAGACGTCCGATTCGGCTTGTCAGAGACTCGTACGAATCGATGTTCATGGCCAAGTGCGTGTTGACGAGGACACCAACGCCGCCTACTCCCCTGCTGTCGCATGTTCCGAGGAACAGTTCTTCTCCGGAGTCGTAGGCGGCGTGTAGAGGGTGGTGTCTTCTCGTCTCGGTCAGTCCGATGACGTCGTACTTGATCTTCCTGGCTTGCATCATCAGGTCCTCGACGGATGCTTCCGACGCAAGCGTGCGGGCGTTGTAAGTACAGATCGTCATCCTAGTCCTTCTCAGTTTGCGCAGCCTGGTTAGGCCCTGAGATTTTAGCAGCCTCTCCGTACTCGTCCTTCCCATCGCTGCAGAAATGGGGGCTCTTTCGGGGTCAGGGGAATGAGGCCCTTTAGTGCTGCTGTGTTTGACTGGAATACAACACGGGTAGCTAGTCAGGCTCTGTCGTGCGGGCGGGGTACTCCGGGCAGCCAGCCAGACTGCCCGAAGGGACGGGGCGAGACTTAAGGCGGCCTCGAATCGCCTTACATGTACTCCCAGTCTACCGAGTGCAAGCTTTTGGCCGAGCCGACACAGTTACAATCCGCACAGTCACGGACACATCCACGCACACTGTGCACGAACATGCCGCTCCCACGCACAAGGAACGCGTCGACCCGACACAGCAGGAGCAAGGAGTCCATCCCCTGCATCCCACCTGCGTCTCTGGGCAGTACACGGTCGCATTTGGTTCGCGTTTAATTCCCCTATCCACCACCCGGGGACGCGCCACGTGGCCCTGCGACAAGCGGCCCGAGATCCCTCTTAACAAGAGAGCCCGAAGGCTCTCTATCGAGGGAGATCCGTGCCCTTTCGGAAGTAAAACAATAAAATATGCCGATAATGCTCTCTTTGATTATCCATTTTCAACTAAGGTTTTACCAACGTGTTTTTTCTAATGGCGCTCAGCTTTCGAGAGAAGATAGCTTAAAGTCTAAATTTTAAAGTGGTATATAAAGCTTATGCCGCGTAATCCCTACTGCATAAAAATATGCCATTTACGCCATCTTTGAGAAAAACGACATTACTTATTGAACAATCCAATAGATAAATAACAGTTGAAAATCCAAGGATACCACAACGCTCTTCACTAAGCCTCTTCGATTGCCGTGATTGCTGCACGGATTTCTGGTGGGGCTCGTTGTGATGCAATGATTCAGCGTAACTGAATTACTTCAAGCACCGTTGAAGGGCCGTTGAGCCGTGGCACAACAGGGATCCGAACCGGCGCCGAGCCAATCAGTCATTTCCTGCGGCGGCGATCAGCTGATTCAGTTAATAATGTGGGCGACGGAGTGGGTGGGGGAGGGGCTGCTGGGACAGTGTGTTACATACGAAGACAGAATGTGTCAAGGAGGAAAAGAACACCGGCTAAAGCTTCACAGCCGTGGAATTGTTGTGGTGGCGCAGTCAGAGGAGGCGCTGACTGTCTTCTGCATCCCTAATCAGGTTCCTGGTTCGGGTTTCCGACTAGTTCAACGAACTTTTTTTTACTAAATTTGTCTGGAAAGGATGTGGAGCTGACCAGTTCATGGGCTGGCCACCGCAAGTCATTGTATGGCCAAATACGCATTCAACTCGCTTCCACGACATCCTGTTGTGGCGCATCCCAAATAGCGATCGAGCAACGCAGTCGTCCATCCAATCCAGAAACAACTATATCAATATTATAGACCAAAGCGCTACAATTCCCCAAATCGTAACATTCGGCAAACTGTATTTACGTTATACATCAAGTAAACTTTGCAATGTTCTGGAATAATGCAGGGCTCAAACTCTTCACACGAAAACTGTTCGGATCGGAGCACTTCAGAATGCACCTCAACATGTATTTTATATCAAATGGTGAGTCAAAATCCCATGAGCCCCCTTCCAATTAGGATAGACCCAACTTCTATTGATTTTGTTTAAGCTTTAAGGAGATGGTATCGAGGATATAGGCTGTTATAGCAAGGTCTTGTTGCGAGAAAAACTCTAGCCCCAGGCGAGACTCGAACCCGCACTTCCTGTTGATCGGGCGGGAATGCTCTACGCCATAAGACCACCGACGCTGGTTGATCGACGCAACATCCACACCTCATTTTTTTCATTTTCTCAGTCTGTTATTAAATTTTTGTTTTAATGCTTTTTTGTGATGATTAGTTTGCCCTTGTTAAAAACTGTATTTTTTAAGTTTAAATATGTACTTATACATTGGTTTGAATGGTGTCGGAGTTTTAAGGATAAGCATCAGTTTAAACTGATGATGGCATATTCCTCGTTTCTCCCCTTTCTTCACTTTTTCTTTGCTTTTCATTTTCTACTATTCTTATAATAATAGTTTGAATTTTTATTCGCTTTCTAGCCATATTATTTCCTTTAGCTTTCTTTTCACCTCACATCTACTTTCGAGTTGCTTCAGCTAGTTTTCGATTTTGGCTTCTTTCTTGTTTCGCGTCTATTCATCGTTTATATCCTCTCAATAATACCAGATGCACTCGATGGCTTTCTTCCTACAACCTTATCTCTGAGGAAGCGAACATCAATCACTTTACTGCCTCGTTTCTCACGATCTTCTTTTTACGTACGATTTATTGACTTCGTTCCTCCTCTGCGAAGACTTATGGGTGCACGTCAGCTATGCATGTAATGGCATGTAATCGGTTCCTTTAGTCCCTCGGATCTATCCTAGTTCGGGGGGCCACATAAGTAAAAAGTATTATATGTAACAAATCCACTTGAGACTTATCGAGCGGCCTCTACGGAACAACGTGGGACCTAAACAAGAAAAGTCACAAAGAAAAAAATTAAATTTGTTGCGGTTGTAAGCAGGCAATTTTGTGTGCCCTCCTGACCATGTTAGATCTGGTTATAACATGTCAGCCGGCGGTCAGCACGCGGCACGCTTCTATTCCGTCGCTCTTTGCCCGCCGAGACGGTTGTAAACCGCGGCGATTTTTTATTTTTTCTTGTTTGTTCGTTCTTTTTTGGTTTCTTTTAGGTTCCAGCTCGTTCTCTAGAAGCCGCTCGGTAAGTCTCAATTCATCTTGTTACCTACTTTTTACTTATGTGGTCCCCCGGACTAGGACAGATCCGGATCTGCTCGTCATGCGTTTTGTTTGAATTATTCGGCGGCCACACTCCTCTGCGCGTGCTCTCTCTCTCCTTCACTAATCGAGTTCTGCTGTTGCTACTTGCCACCTTTTTGTAGCAGCCAAGCGTGGTCGAAAAACGAGATCCGTGGCCCACTGAAGGTGCTACTAAGTAATCCTCTAAGAGTACATGTAGCACAGCTTGGGAATGTTTTTATCCATTTATTTGTTTGTTCAAGGCAAAGACAATTGTCTAGCACACAGATTGTGAGGAAGCGTAAAAAATAAAGAGCGAGATAAAACAGGATGAATGTAACTTCTTCCATGCAAGAAAGTGACATTTATTCTAACGAACGTTTTGAATGCGCTTTTCGGTAGACAGAGAAGATAGTCACTCTTGGCTAGTGACCAATTTGTCTCATTCAGACACCTGTAAATGACGAAAGATGATCTTATCTCCGCTCTAGCAACCGAGGCTTACAGCACGGTTTTTGCTCTCTTCTACTTCTTGACAGTGGGTGACCAAAGAATGCTACTGAGTTGATAGACACTTTCCTTTCCCTGTGAGAATTTTGTAAATTAATCAATGCCCTTTAAAGAAATCGAAGAGAAGGTGGATGCTGTCCCTATATAGAGCATCCTGTTGACCGTAGAGTTTCATGGAATGCTCGTGACGAACAATAGAGCTCCTAATCTATCCTTCAGCTAATTACGCGTTCTTTTTCTGTCTGATTAGCCAGTAGCTAGAAAATTTAAGGAGAGCTTTATCACCCATTTCCTATGAATGGGTTCTGATGACTTTAGGACGAATATCGTCTCATAAATCCCGCTTCAACTGGATTATTTGACGGGAGTGCGAGGTTCACGGCAGTGTTTAGCTTGGTATCCTCAAATTCAATTTGAGCGAGCAACCCTACTGATAATACTGACAAACTATCAGAAACGTTCAGCATCCTCAAACAATCTGGGTTGTAGGACGACGTGTAGGCATTCTTGTTGATCGATGTTTAATATTTATTTGTTGACTAATAATTATCATTAATTAACTATTAGCTATTTATAGTAGAATTTATAAACAGAATTTGCATCGAAGTCATAGATTTTTTTTTGATGTCCCACTATTGAGCAATAGAGGAGGAACACTTATATTGTATCACAGAGTGCCAAGGTTACAGGTAAGGTCTAACTTCCTCCGGAGGCAGACATAACTCCAACGCCGCGCGAACCACCATCACGTCGCGCACGGTGCGCGACGAAATTGGACGAGTTGTCGCGGTCCGACTGCTTCCGACAGGGACGGCTAGTAGTGCTTCCGACAGGGACGACTAGTGACTCGCGCTACAGCGCGAAAGTGTGCGCTGGCGACGTGGACCGCGCAGAAGGAAAGAGACATGAGATGAGGATGAGACAAGTCTGGTGTCTCCTGGTAGGGAAATGAGGGTGATTGTTAGCAAAGTGCGGACGGAATCAGATTCAATCTTTTTCAAATGAGTGAAGAGAAATGGTCAAGGATCTGGTGAGGGAAGTTCGAAACAAGAAATGGGACGGGATTACTAACTAGAAGTTTCGGAAGCAAGCGTTTGTATGTTTCTATTGGGGGGAGGGGGATGAGTGCACTAATCCATAGCTTTTCCCTTAATTCTAACTTTACGCTACACTTGACCATCACCAACTAACTTGTCATAGTTCATGTGTAATGCCATTGACAAGCACACCTTAGCAAACGCTAAGGACCTCCTTATTTCTCCAATCTACGAGCAGAAGCAGAGGCATTTTACTGTTTCCTTTTTCTTGCAAGCTCCTCCACGAAGAGAGTTCCTCTTACATTGGGACTCCCTTTGGTAAAAAAAACTAGTCGAGTAGCTTGAAACCTGGTAAAATTTCGTGCTCCGCGGCTACCACGATTCACCGAGCGCACGTCGCGTTTTAGCGCCTCGACGTCGCATACGGCTAGCGCGCGACGTCGCGTTGGAGTTACGTCCTGGAGCCAACTCCCTCACTTATCGGAACCTTAAGGATCTCAACCTGCTTATTGGCAAATCTGAAGGTTTTCACAACAGTCGGTGCCAGTTTGTCATCATCATCATAAGCATAACCCATAAATGTATTTTGTAGATGTAGTTAGCTGCATATACTTTTACACTAATTAATAATAATGTGTCTTAAAGCACAGCAAAGAAGCAAGATCAGATCGCGCCACGCACTCGAAAAGTCCGTCGCGACTTTTGTTTGATTGAAAGTGCAAATGCTGCTTGCATGAACCATCTAAATGAGAATATGTGTGTTTCTTGCAAATGTTTTTGGTGATTTGCTCACAAGTGTGAAACTCCATGCAAGCCGAAATGTTGCTATCAATCGAATAAAATCCGCCAAGTCTTGGTCGAGGAAACTGTGCAATCTTCTTGGCCCTAAAAAATGGCCGTCACCTGCTGTTTAAAACAAGTTTTGAGCAATTATTTTTTTCACAAAATGAAAATTTTATTGAATTTCAAACATGGTTTTCCAATTGAGTAGGTGTAAACAAACCTCAATGAATGTTATACTAAAATTTTTATTGAACAAAAGTTATTCTAACCTTTTTAAGAGTCTCTAGTTCAATGTAGAAGAAGCTCATTTTAATTTGGAAGAGTTGGCCTTGATTTTAAAAGTCTTAGGCTTGCTTGGTAGAGTGTCCAATTTGGCGTGGAAAGTGTGCAGTTTCATTCAATAAGTGTCCAATTTTTTTGAAAGCGTCCAATTCGATTCGAAAAGTGTTCATTTGGATTTGAAAACGTGTCGAGTTTGATTTGAAAAGTGTCCTATAATTCGACGTGAAAATGGTGCATGTTGGAGCTAAAGTCTACCCGGTGTGAGAGGGCGGGAATCGTTTTTGCGATGCCAAATGATTCCCAGTGCTTTACGATTTTGCCACGAGAAGTCGCTTTTTCTCATTTGTAGTAAATCTTTTCGAAATTGAATACAAAATGCAGTGTGTTGTTGCTACGAATTAGCGAACAACGACCTCAGCTACAATTGAATAGTGTTCTGCTCCGAGTAAAGCTCCCATGAACAACTAGAAACTTTATTAGATGATGGCCGAAGTAGGCGGAAAAACTCACACTTCTCATGTACATACGTAATCACCTAGTGGTATTATAGTATGCTAACCGCACATTTACATGTAACTCATGTTTCGAACTACAGATCAGCTGAAATATTTATTGATTTTTTCAAATCAGATGATACTGCGCCTAATACTATACCATTAGGAACAATCTTCAGAAAGTATGAGAATGATAATGTCCTGAATTGTTACGAATAGGGATTACCTGATGCCGAAAATTCGGGGTTGGACTCTTCACGCATGTGAAGAGTAACGTTATGCTTACAAGGAGAGCCTCGAAAGTGGCGGTGAGCTTTTGCGATGCAATTTTTACAGGATGTAGGGTCTTGTGTGTGAAGTCCAAAACCGCAGTTAATTTTTTCGGAATGCTCTTCTGTGGTCGAAGAAAGGCGTGTGAAAACGTGAGCGCGAGATTCAACACGCTCTTCTGCCCCCCCCCCCCTAACGTGGTCTGTTGGCGTAGTGGCGATGTCGCCTCTCTGGTGTACAGAATGGATTTTATGGTTCGGTCTCCTATGTCGCCAGAGTTTTTGCACACATCGGGTCGTTATTATTATGGGCTTGCGTGATCATGAATTTGTATACGATTAATGCTTTTAGTAGTGAAAGTATTTACCGGTTGCAAGCCAAGTTCATGACCTCTCCCGTGAAGTGTATGTGTTTGTGTGCATTTACGGTATCGTTGTTGATATGATACAATGCCAATATGGTCCGTTGAGAGGTAACTCAAATAAAAGCCCAAAAGACCTAAATTCACTTTTCAAAAGCATTAATCGTGTACAAATTGACTCCTGCGCTCACGCAAGCACATAACAAAAACCACCCGATGTGTGCATAAACTATAGCGACACCGGGGGTCGAACCATAAAACCCACTCTATGCGGCCGAGAGGCGACATCGCTATCCAGCCGACCACATTCGGCTAGGTTGCAGCACAGCAAAGAGTGATGAACTTGGCGCTCACGCTTTCGAACGCCTTTTTTCCACCACAAAAGAGCATTCTGAAGAAATTGACTACGGTTTCGGACTCCCCACACGGGACCTTATAAAAAAGGATAAAGGACGGCGTTATTCAATTCCTTCTGGGATGCGCCCCGCATTCTACTTTTACTGGATGTCGTGGAGGCGAGTTGAATGCGTACTTGGCCATACAGTGACTTGCGGTGGCCAGCCGATGAACAAGTCATCGCTTTATCCTACCCAGACAAGTCTGGTACCAATTTACCGACCCCGGAGGGATGGAATGCTTGGTTGGCCTAGACGGAAAATCCGAACCAGGAACCTGGTATCGGGTGCAGGCAACAGCCGGCGCCTCCTCCGACTGCGCTCCACGCGCCCACGGGACCCTATATCCTGTACAAATTCCATCGCAAAAGCTCCCCGCCAATTTGGAGGCTCTCCTTGTTAGCGTGATGCCCACTTATGCAAAAATGAATAGCTGACCGAAATTTATTAGGGGTATTAGTGTGTTAACGGAGTGATGTTATGTTGCGCACACTTCTGCTCACTTGAATTTCAGAAGCTTCTGATTACTGTATCCAACAGCGTCAAAATAACTGATGGTGAGATAAAACCACGCTGAGGTGAGCATTTCAGGCAGTTCGGATCGCGTGCACCCACCGACAACAAGTTTCTTCGCAGCGTCTACTGGGCGTTACGAGGCTGTCAGTACTGGCTGTGCTTCTACGATGACGGTATGTATGGCGAGGGTCGTTTATGCTTTTCTTTGATGAGCACTGAAGCCCTGCTCTAGACGGTTCAATGTTTGTGCTAATCACTGCATTCTTTCCTTAGATTCTTGAACAACCCTTTTGATACACCCCAGCACGGTCCCCACTTCACGCAAACTTGGCTGCCGGCACCTTCACTTGTCATCCTCAGACGGTCAACCTCACGCCAAAAATCGAGATTTTCGATAGGTACTGAGGAACTTCTGATCGACTTTAGTCACACGACGCAAAGCCTCGTCGTCAACGACAGATAAGCAATCAAACGAAGGTCGCTTTCAAGCTAAAATCAACAGCATCGGATATATAGGCCTCCCGATCGAAACGTTCCAATGCTGTGAAGCACATCAGTCCGCCATAATACTCACGTTTCCCTTACCCCGATCGATTAAATCTGAGGGAAAATCGCTAATATCGATCGAAAAGGGGTTGCCGTCCCTCTGCGGTGGTGCGCTTCTGATGGGATCACAACCGTAACTTCCACCCAAGCGCCTAAATCTGATGGAAAGTCGATAATATCGATCGCTATCCATTACCTGATCGGTCTATTACACGCCTTCTGATTGACACCTGCGGCATGTCTTCTGAATTCACATGAACGTTCAACAACGTATTCGGGACGTCTGCTGAAACCCAACGCAAGTAAATTCGAGTGGCAGTATTTAATTCTGCCCAAAAAATCCGTTCAAAACCCAAAAGCAGGAGCGTTACTATAATTTGGATGAGATTAAAATATCGCTGAAATCGATTTGGTTCAGAAATCGAGGTCGATATCGAGGATCTCCTCTCGAATCCGTTCAACACACAACCGCCGTCGTTGGATCATCTCCAGCAGCTGACAGGCTTCGATCGACGATGGCTGATGTTCATGTATAGGAATTTCAAGCAGGTAACTCTAGGTGACTACCACTTTTCTGACCGCCGACCGAATTTAAAACGTCGAATTTATTGGCTCTTCAGAAGTGCTCCAACGGTCGTATGATGCTCAGCGAGTGGCGCTCGATTTTTCGACTGCTGTTTCCCTACGCGGCCAACCATCAGTTTGCCGACCGGTTGTACACAGCGATTTCAAGTGTCCACGATCATCCTCACATCACGTTCGAGGTGACTTTCTTCACGTTTGCGGAACCCCTGCCAAGACATATACCATTTTCGCGTCAAATTAGACACTGCTCTGACCAAATTTGATGCTTATGAAGTCAAAATGAACGTTTAAATCGCAACAATCATCAAGCAGTTTAAACTACGATTCTCCAAGCTAATTAGATAGAATAGCTTCTGTTCAAGAAAAACTTAGTATAACTTTCTCTGACTTTTTTTAGTTTACTTGACCCAATAAGTGTAATAATTTTATTTGAATAATTTCGTGAAAAAAATTGATGGATTAACCCCTCCGCGGCAATGTCGGACAATGCTGTCCGACGCTGTTTTCCGCATCGGACAGCTTTGGGCGGAGCTAAACAAAAACATGACAAATTTTCCGGAGCAATGTCCTTAGTTTCCATCATCACTCTATATAATAACGCGCTAAGCGCTGAGTCATACCATCGATCGACGCTGACGCAGAAATTAGTCATAACATAGGGAGAGGGAGGAAATAGGGGAAAAATTAGTCATAAAATAGCGGAAAATACTCAGACGTCTTCTACTGCCTGGGCACTCAGAACATGTGCCCAAAACGTCGCGCAATGTGTGTGGGGGTTCAGAAGACATGGGATAAACGAAGTCACTGAATTCGAATCTTATGTTTCGATCGCCACCGATCAATATTGATTAAATTATCGATTTTTGTAGATGTCATTCAAGCGGTCCGAAACTTTAGCCCTTGGATAGTCGAGGTCATGCTGTATAATAATCCGCAAAGAGCTATTGATCGGCGAGAATAGGTGGGACAAATAGGAGGAAAATTACGAGTGCAAAATAGCAGAAAATGCCCTGACGTCTTTTACGTACCTAGGGATCCAGAACCGAACACGTCGTCCAGCGTGACTGTGTATTCAAAAGACGTGTCGAAGACGTCGCCCAATGTGTGGGCGGGGATTCACTTCAGGGACGTCGTCGAACGTCCCTGAAGATTCAGATAATCATCGACAGAAGGCCTTCACAGCAGGGGAGGCGATCATTATTGATCAACATCATCGGTTTTCTTATCGTTAGATTTAGCCGACCGGGGTGAGGCACGCGGTGTTATGGACAACGAAGTGCCTTACATCTGGTAGAACGTTTCATTGGGTTAGGCCAATATCGATCGATGCTGATGATGTTGGTGATACTGTAACATCGCGCGAAGCGCGAAAGTGCGATGCAAGCCGATAGACGTGGCGGAGCACCTGCTATAAGATACACTGGCTAACTCAATAGGTCATGCGCTTTCTTGGTTCAGTTTTGTTAATGAACAAATCAATAACAATTCTAGGTGCGGCGAGTAGGCGAAAAAACGCGTTGTCGTGAAGGCGTTAGATTATGTTTTGAAGCGCAACAAAAAGGGAATTATTTAGTGTGTCAAAGGACGAGATCGCGCCATGCATTCGAAAAGCACGTTGTGATTTTTATTCACTTCATAGTGAAAAAGCTACTTGCATGAAGACAGTACTTGAACTGAGGGACTTTGTGTTCTTTACAACTGTTTTGGTTGTATCGTTTGTAGGTGTGAAATTCAATGCGAACATAAATTTTGCTATCATTCGAATAAAAATCGCGATGGGCATGGCGCGATCTCTTCTATTAGCACCGAAAAATGGCTGCCTTCGTGCTCTTCAAAACGAGTTTTAAACCATTATTTTTTTTTTGAAAAATACAAATTTTATAAAATGCTAAGTAATCAGTTCACTTGCTAGTGCAGGTGATTTGAAAACATGCAAGGGAAGTCATACTAAATTTTCCTTGAACAAAAAATGTTCCCACCTGTAAAGTCTTCGATTCAATTCGAAAGACGCTTATTTTGATTTAGAAATTGCTAAGTAGAATTTCAAATAGTGGGCCGGCTTCCTTATGGGCGTGTGTAGCGCAGTCGGAGGAGGTGCCGGCAGTTATGTTCACGCGTGCACCCCATACCAGTTTTTTGGTTCGGATTTCCCACCCAGTCCAACAAAGCCTTCCACCCCTTGGGCTCGGTGAATTGGTACCAGATTTTACAAAATTTTAAGCAACGTATTCACACATTGGGCAAGTGAATTAAAGCTTAAAGGAAAGTCGTACTAAATTATTCTTTGAAAAAAATGTTCTCTTTAAAACTCTTTTAGAGAGCCTCTACATTAATTTGTATGGAGCATGTTTTAATTTTAGAAAAGTTCCGTTTGATTTCAAAAGCATTACACCTGTATAAAAGAGCGTCCAGTTTGACGTGAAAATGGTAATTTCATAGGTGAGAGCACCCGAGACTACAATGCAGTTAATTCTGTCGGTATGAGTCCTTGCTAACGAGCAACTCTACAGTTTCTCTTTGGCACGAGCAGAGACACTAAATGTGGGTAGCGGATACCTTTGATGAGATCTTAAGGGATGCGCCGCGCATTCGCACAGGTCGCTTGAAATATGCTACTTGACACCACTGTGAAGTTTTTTCATCATACCGGTCTCTTTGAGCAGCAAAGTGTATACCCGCTTAGTAGTACTCATCAGAACTTGCAACTCTTCCACTCAGGACCTGGTCATCTGCCTGTGGGAGCTGACCGAGGGAGCCAACTATTCTGATTACAATCAACCACCTCAGTCCGGAACTTCCGTCAAAGCCGAGTTTGTCTTCGGGCTGATGTGTCCGGACGCTAAGGTCAGTAACGCTAAAAGTCACAAAACTCAGTTACTTCTGTCACTTCATCCTCAGGGACGTGTTGACGAGGCAGCGTTTCACGCCTACGTTCACAGCGTCTTCAACTTGTGTGGATCGAAGAAGGACGCCGACGAGTCGGTGACTCTAGGATTACCACCCGGTAGTCTTCATCACCGGGTACGTTACCTACGAGACTTCATGTTAGAAGATATAGGGCACTGTTGTACTTTCACGGTGTTGTTTGGAGTGCTGGTCATCAGTCTGACATCTGTTTTTTGGTGTTTACGCTGGAATGCAGTAGGTTACTCCAGACACAGGTGACTGGTCACCGATTTCGCCCAAACTTCCTCTATGGGGGTTACTCATCTTGTAGAGTGGTGATACGGTAGTGGCACACCGAGCGTGTGGACCTTTAGCGATTGACTGATATGGTACGCAAATTTGCGGGAAACTCTTCGAAAGTCATAGGCTTGATTGCGAGACGGCAATTTAAGCCTCATTCCGCTTCAGGCACTGTATCGCAACCGCTTGCAGAGCTTCGCGGCTTTGAGTTGAAGGACTTCTTTGAAAAGCACAATTCATTGTACCTCCAGGCATCCATTCTGAAGCGGTCCTTGCCCGTACCTTAGCTTACCGTACTCCATCGTAATACCAAAAACGGGTGTTAAATCTGTGATCAGCACTACAGATAACCCCAATAGATGACGTTTGGGCGAAATGGATGATCATGGCCTTAGTCACCCGTACGTACGGTAACCTACCGTACTCTAGTGGCCTTTGATAGTCACCCGTACGTACTGAAACCTACCATATTTCAGCGTAATACCAAACAAAAGCTAATGTTGGATCCGTCACCAGCATTCCAGGCAACCCTCACAGACGAAGTTTGGGCGAGATTATGACCTCAACAGCCTTAGTCACCCGACCTACAGTAACCTACCCACAGTAACCTAATCCAGCGTATTAACAAAAATGTGTCGAATCCGTGATCACCACTTCAGATAACTCTTTCAGACGAAGTTTAATTATGACCTCGACAGCCTTAGTCACTCGTACCTTCCTTAGCTTATCGTAATCCGTCGAAATTTCAAAAATGAATGTCAGATTCGTGATCAGCACCCCCAAATAACCCTCATGGGATAGGTTTGGGCGATTTGTTCGACCTCGCCTCGTTCTCTGGGGTCGTGGAAGTACACTAGCGCCGATATCCACACACAGTAGGCGATTATCGGGAGAATTTTTCACTGAATCCGTACTTTACTGTATTTTAGACTGCAGCATCTGATACGCAACCTCTATCACCAACCATACGGAAGTTAGCTACAGAGCGGTTTCGGGTAAGATTGTGCAGCCATTTGAATGCTCTAAATACTCTCTATCGGTTGCTTAAGCAGTCGTTATGCTATTTTTAATTGTTTTTGAAGCGGCTCTTCAGCCTCCTTTTTTGTGTGCTTCCAGGTGCAATAGATATTAGGGTGGTAAGAAATTCTTGATATGATTTTTTGAAAAATCCTTAACTCTTAACTATAGTTGTGCTCGAATAACCTATTCGAATAGGTGCTTGAATGATTGTTATTCGCATTTGAATACTCGAATTCGAGTACTCAAAAAACGAATTTCTTGAAAATATTTCGAATGTATTCGAATACGAATATTCAGAGATCCCGCTTTTTTGAATATATTCGAATTCGATTATTTGAATTTGTGAGTATTCGAAACGATCCGAATGTTCTAAGAGATTGGTGTCCATTGTCTACCACGAGGCGCTTGTAGATCATTCTCGAAGCTTCTTCGTGATAGATACATATATACCATTTTCATGTTGAACTGGACACTTTTCACGCCAAGTTGGAGAGTCTTCTAAGCCTAAGGCAAAGTGTTTTGGAATCAAAGCGAACTCTTTTCAAATCGAAATGATCTTCTTCTACATCAAACTAAAATGCCTCTTAATCTAATATATTAAACAGTTTTTTATTGGATTATATTATCCCGGCTTTGAGTCTGGTTGTGGGACCATTGATGCTATACACGCCGCCCGCTTCCTGGTGGAGAAGCATCGCGAGAGACAGAAGCCTGTGCATATAGCCTTCTTTCTCGACTTGGAGAAAGCCTTCGACCGCGTACCGCGTGAGGTTATATGGTACGCCTTGCGACAACACAACGTACCTGAGGAACTCATAGAGTGGGTGCGGATGCTCTACTCTTGTCCAAAGAGTAGAGTGCAAGCTGCAGCTGGAACCTCAATGGAGTTTCCCATCTCTGTTGGGGTGCACCAGGGTTCGGCGCTTTCTCCACTCCTCTTTGTTGTCGTCATGAATGCCATTGCGAGAAATCTTCAGCAGCCTGTTCCATGGACGTTGCCCGAGTACCTAACGACTGACGTGAACGAGTCCGGCTCCATTAAGATTAACGGTACTGAACTTGCACACACTTCGGTGTTTAAATACCTGGGATCAGCAATAGCGTCTGACGGCGGTCTGATGGTCGAAGTGAACTCACGCGTGAGTGCAGCTTGGTCCAAGTGACGTTCGCTGACTGGCGTGCTCTGCGATATGAAGATACCAGAGCACCTGAAGTCGAAGATTTACAGAGCCGTCGTGCGGCCGGTAGCGTTGTACGGCGCTGAGTGTTGGCCTGCGACTAAGGAAGTTGAAACGCACCTCAACGTCATGGAGATGAAGATGCTGCGCTGGACAGCTGGAGTCACCCGCATGGACCGCATCAGAAATGATGCTATTCGGCGGAAGTTCGGTGTCGCGCCGATAGCGGACAAGATGCGCGAAGCTCGCTTGCGATGGTACGGCCACGTTCTGCGTGGGAAAGAAGACAGCGTCCGCAAGATGGGCCTTGAGTTGGAAGTGTCAGGAAAGCGGCCTAGAGGACGCCGAAGCAGCGTTGGTCCGATACGTTACACACGGACATGAAAGTAATTGGCGTCCACCCTGATCAAGCGCAGGATCGGGAAAGGTGGCGCCGTAACACCAGAAGAGCGGACCCCGCGACGAAGCGGACAAACGATGAAGAAGAAGATTATCCCTTTTTTAGTTTGTTACGCTTCCTATGTATGGCGAGGGCAGAGCGAGCGGCGCGACGGAGCCATCAACAACCATCACCTATGCACACTCATAGCTCCAATTCTTCTGCAGCTAGTAATCCTGATGCTAGCAATCTCAATGTCTCAGATCACCCTAATGCATGTCAACCTCGCTCGTTAAACAAGTAGCATCGCCGGCTCCCAGGTGTGAATATTCAATGTCTTTTGACCAACATCCGGTCAGTGTTTAAGAATCTGATTCCGCTTAAATCTGTCTTGGAAACTAGGTCCCTTGACATTATTGCTTTGACTGAGACCTGGCTTTCTCGTACTTTTAACGTTGACTGCGTGCTTGGTGGACGACAAAACCAGTTCCAGATTTTCCGCTGTGACCGTCGAGGTAAAAAAGGTCGTGGGGTGGCCTGTTTTCTGAAGAAAACGCTTCTGCCCTTGTTAGTATTCAAGGAGTCCATTCCTAATGGGTATGAAATGCTTTCTTGTGATGTCACAGTGCGTGCGGCTACTATCCGCATTTTAGTCCTTTACAGAGCTCCGTCTTGTCCTTCTGCTATGACAACACAACTGTTCAAAGCAATTAGCGATCTCATTTCTTGCGAACATTCCTCCATCGTTATGGGTGATTTCAATCTACCGGATATTACCTGGTCTGCAACTAAGCCTAATGCTTTTTCTTATCAATCTAAAACTTTTCTTGAGTCGGGCGAATCGCATTCTTTGTCACAGTTTGTTACTGAACAAACCCACGGTTGCAACGTGCTTGATCTTGTTCTCAGCAATCGGATTACTATCTTAAATGACGTATCGGTGGGACCGCCTATTGGTACCAGCGATCACGCGGTGGTCACATTCAAAATTAATATTATATTAGAGAACCAGTTATCCTCACCAGCAAACGTGATTTTAGAGCAGCGAACTTCAGTGCCATCCAAAGCTACTTAGCAAACGTAGATTGGTTCGGCTCCTTGGATTCAGTTGAGACGGTGGATGAAAAATACGAATTATTTATTGCCATACTGTCTCATTGTATTGATCTATTTGTACCTCTCCGACGGCTACCGGTTCGTCGTGCCCATCTACCTCAGTATCTTGATCTTCTGTTGAAGAAAAGGCAATAGCGTGGGATATGGCGACGAAATATGGAACCGATGAAAAGTGGATGGTTCACAAACAAATTAACCGTAAATTCTTACACAATCTTTGGAAATATAATTGCGCCGTTGAAAGCAAAGTAATTCAGTCAAAGGCAAAGTTCGCTTTTTATAAGCTGTTGAACTCTAGACTGCGTTCGAGGCCTTCCTTAACTACGCTCGTAACTGAGGACGGAAGCGTAATTAGAACCGATTGTGGTAGAGCTGAACTATTAGCAGATACGTTTGCACAATCGTTCTCATCTGATTCTGAACCTACTGTATCGAGGGAGCAACAGTTTCCTACGATGATTTAGCTTTTTGATTCAGCTTGGTTTCACGCTGAAGAAATTTATAACTGTCTTTCAAGATGGCCACCGTCGTACTCTCTGACACCTGATGGAATTCCCTTAAGTTTTCTGAAAAACGTTGCTTATATTATAGCCAGTCCTCTGGAGCACATCTTCAAGTTGAGTTTTATGCGAGGTGAGGTCCCTGAAAGATGGAAATTGTCCCTTGTTACCCCGGTTCCGAAAAAGGCCCCTCTATCATCACCTGTTAATTATAGACCAATAAGTATTACTTCAGTGTTTGCCCGTCTTTTTGAAAAAATTCTAAGGAAGTTTATACTGAATCATCTTCAGGAGCACTCTGTAATATCTCCTCATCAGCATGGTTTTCAAAAATGCAAGTCAACTATCACTGCCATGCTCCAATCTCTTAATGACTGGACCTCCTCTCTTGATAAAGGGCAGTGTGTTGATAGTGTTTACCACGACTTCTCCAAAGCATTTGATAGAGTCTTGCATTCCAAGCTAATTCAGAAACTTGTCATTGTTGGGATACATCCGCGTATAGTAGCCTGGTTAAAAGAGTTCATCTCTGGTAGGACTATGGTCGTTAGAGTCAACAACTCTTTTTCCAGTCCACGACCCGTTCTAAGTGGTGTTCCCCAGGGCGGTGTATTATCTCCGGTTCTCTTCAACATTTATACATTTGAGCTTCCTTCCCTTATCACATCTTCTGGTGTGAATTGCGTTGCTTTCGCTGATGACATCAAGCTTTACCATAACATTAGCTGCACCAGTGATTGTGATACGTTACAGCGGTCCATCTCGCTAGTCCAAAAATGGTCGGAAGATTGGACCTTACCCTTATCAAAGGAAAAGACCAAATTACTGCGTGTTGGAGTTAACTCTCCGCCCTTTGATTATCGTATTGGCGGCACGACCATAGAAGCGGTTGATGAAATAAATGATCTTGGTTTCTTGGTCAACAGGAAGCTCTGCTTTGATGACCACTGTGAGCGGATAGTAGTCAGGGCGCATTCAGTGATACATCAACTTTTAAGGGCTCTTTCAACCAAAGACCCCTCCGTTTTCATTAGAGCCTATAAGTCATACATAAGACCTCTAGTTGAGTACGGCACTGTTGTTTTCAATCCCCACAAGAAAAAAATCATTGATAAACTGGAAAAACTGCAGAACAATTTCACGAGTTAACTTTTTATAAGAATGGTTGGGTTCTCTTATGATGCCATACCTCGATCAAACGTTAGGAATTTTAATCTCAAGCTTTCCTCCTTGGCACACCGCAGGAAGAAGTTTGACTTAATCATGCTGCATAAAATTCTGACTGGGGCCTGCGGTATTCCACCTGAAGGGTTCCTGACTGTGAAGTCGTCCATTACCGTATTATCGTTTATTGTGACTTTTCGAAAGCGTTCGATCGAGTCGAACATGGCAAACTTTTGCTCAAGTTATCCAGCCTGGGACTGCACCCTATCTTAATAAGGTGGTTGACTGTTTTCCTTAATGACAGGACATTTCAGGTTAGAATTGGTTCTTCATTTTCGTCTGTTAAGAAGGTCACTAGTGGGGTTCCACAGGGGGTGTGTTGTCTCCCGTTTTGTTTGCTCTTTATACTGCTGATCTTCCTGCTATTCTGGAGGGCTGTGGAGTAGTGTGCAAACAATTCGCTGATGACTTGAAAATCTATCGGAAGCTTGAGGTTCCAGGGGACCAATCCAAGATCCAGTTTGCCTTGAATAGGATCTTTGAATGGTCTGAAGTTTGGAAATTGCCACTTGCCCCTGAGAAAACTGTTTTTTATGAGGCTTGGAGACTCAAATTTACCGTGAAATTACAGTCTAGGTGGTCACTCCTTGAGCAAAGTGGGCTGTGTGAGGGACTTAGGATTTCTTTATGATGACACTCTTGACTTCTCTGCTCATATTAAGCTTTTTTACAATAAGGCATCAACTCGCACATACCAGATCTTCAAGGGTTTGGAAAGCTGTGATGAGAAGGTTCTAATTAGAGCGTATAAAACATATATAAGACCCATCATGGAATGCGGCTCATCAGTGTTCTGTCCTATCAAAAGGAGGGATGTTGATTTGTTGGAAAAGGCACAAAATAACTTTACAAGGAAGGTGATTCTGAGGCTAAAGAAGCCGGGATTCTGTAGAATACCGGGCTCTCGACATAGGAATTCACGGTTTCAACTTCACACCCTTGAGTCGCGGCTGAAGCGAAATGATGTGTGTACGGTTTTTAAAATACTTTCGGGATTAATGAAGGTGGAAGTTAATAAATTTTATCGCATCGTCAAGTCTAGAACTCGGGGAATTCAGAGAAAATTGGATATAAGACGCCTAAGACCAGAATTCGTGGAAATTCTTTCACATGCAGAGCCGGATCGGGTTATATCTCACTCAAGAGTGAGGTACCCTCCATTCCGCAACTCTTCTCGGTTTTTAAGCGCATTGCAGGGAAGCGGTTGTTGTCTTTTTCATGACCCTTTTCATGATGTTACTTCTCGATGTTTTTGATTGGTTGTGTTCAGTTTGTTTTATTTTTTTCCCATGACTGCCTTATGCAGCGTATTGAATAAATAAAATAAAATTACAAGGGGCGGTGCGTTGAAGTTAGTTGTGCCAAAAGCCAGGCTCAGTTGTATGGTTCATTTTTTCGTCAATAGGGCAACTTCCTCTTACATCGGAATTAGTAAAAACCATCCTCTTCCACATTCTTTATACTCCTTCAAAAACATTATCGCGAAGCACCTGGATCCGCAATGTTGAGCTTGTTTGTTTTTATTTGATTAGTTTTATATGTTTTTAATGTTACGTTCCTCTCATATCATTTCTTCATCGTTTCTGGATTATTTGTTGTTCGCAGGTTCAGAACATGTTAGCTAACATGGATTTCCATGTAATAAATATATATAAATGGCAGCTGTCTACCCATCGCTGCTGAATCTTCTTGGGCTATGAACTATTTTGAACCCATGTGCTAGGTAAATTATGTACGCGATCCATAGGGCCACAGGTGTCATCTTCCAATATATTCTATAGTCCGCTTGGAATCGTTCACATACTATTGAACTGTCTAGGGGACATGCTCTTCGTTGGCCACGCCGACAGGCGCGCTGCCCATAAAGGCTGGTTTATCTGATGTATTCAAATCAGCACTCTACAAACTTCTAACGGTGGCCTTTAATCCGCTGTCAGTTCTTTCAAAAATCGGTTTTTTCTGAAACTTTTACACCATCCTTCCGCACTAGGCACCTCCGACTCGCCCCTTTTTTCTCGTCTTCTGGAGCTTGTTGTCAGTGTTCACTGTACTGATAGGTGGACGATGCTTGTTTCCATGGAAAACCTGCTTTCTAAGTTAGCTTGAGAACGTTCTTTTGTTGCTTTTTTTATATGCCGCGTCTGCATATTCAATAAATAAATAAATAAGTAAGGGCTCCCCAGAAAGGTCAGAATCTTTTTTATTGAATTAAAGTGAGGATGTGTATTCTTTACACTTGTTTTGGTTGTGTTTTTGTAGTATCGTTAACAGTTGTCAAACTCCACTGAAACAGAAAGCCCACTATCAATCGAATAAAAACTGCGACTTTTTAAACGACGGCATTGCGCAATCTCTTTTAGGCACTAAGAAGTGGCCGCCTTCTTGCTTTTTAAAACAAGTTTTAAGCCATTTTCCTCTAAAAATAAAAATATAAAATTTCAAACAAATTCTTCTTTTATTGGGAAGTGAATTACAACTTCAAGGAAAATTATATCAAATTTTCCTTGGACAAGAAATTATTCTACCATTTTACTGAGTTTGTAGTTTGTCCTGCCTAAAGGTCGCTTCAATTTTGAAGAGTTCGCTTTGATTTCAAAAGTCTTAGATTTGCTTAGAAGAGCGTCCAATTTGGCATGAAAGGTGTCCACTTTGATTTTAAACGCAACCAATTGTAAACAAATGCATGGCGCAACCTCTTTTTTGCATCAAAAATGTCGTCTCTCTGCACTTTAGAAAAAATTTATAGTGTATAATCTATAATATAATATTTAAAAATTTTAAACGGTTCCAATGCAACGTGCAAATGGTACATGCACTATTTTAAAAGTAAGAATGCAGGCTGTCTTCTGACAAAAATTAAGCGTCCCAAGTAAATGCACATAGGTAAAAATTTAGTTCAAGATGGACAGTCAAAGAGAGCACTATCGGAATATTCTATTGTTTTCAGCTGTAATTTATACGGTTATTTCCGAGTAGAAGTGATTTCCAGACCATGGACGAGGACCGTGACGGCTTCATCACCGTGGACGACGTGGAGCGAGAAATGAAAGCCGGTCGATGTCTGATTCTGATGAGTCGTCGCGACATCGAGCGCCACAACAGCACCGTCGAGTCACCGAGCTGACTTTAGGTCATTTGTTCCCATTCGATTCTGACCAAATCCTCTCTGTCCACATTCAGCTCTGGGCCTGTCCGATTCTTCTTTTCTCTTTTAATTTATTGATCGAATTGATTACCTATCATCGCTAGTCGTCCTCCTTCGCTACCATGTCGCTACTGCCATATCGCTCTCTCGCCGCACTTTCCTTCGTTTCTTTCTTCTGCATATACCTTCTTTCCCTCTCGCTTCACTTTCGCAGATGGTCTGTAAACACCGAAGATTTGAGGGTGCTCTCCCCTTCTCGGTTCCATGGGAACAAAGAGTTCCCACTCGTCTTTGACAACGATGTTCGTTTTTCCAATGCATGTGATACATTTCGGTGATAATTTTCGATTCATGTGTCGCTTATCTGTGTCTCTATTCGACCTTCGACTAAATACTTGTCAAATTCAACCTTAGATGGTGGCTTTATTGAGTTTTCGAACAATTCAAAAGATTAATTTTTTAAAGAATTGAAATGAAAAGAGAATGTGATCAGTTTGCATTCCTTAGCACCACCAGTCCTAACAACAGGTGAAGCAACAGGTGTGAATGTCGTTTTCGACCAGACAGCGCCGGTGGTGTACTACATCCTGCAAAAACTGCATCGCAAAAGCTCATCGCCACTTTGTAGGCTCCCCCTGTTAGAATTACAAGCAATAAGGATAGTCGTAACTGTCATAATTGGAGAGGGCATATAGTGATTTGCGTCTCCAGTCCCTTGCTTAAGCTTAAACGAGAGCTTCAGCTGCCGTACTATACGAGGGTTTTCCTTTAAATTTAGGGTACGGTTGCGTGGCACGGGATTACGTCCGCAATTTGTTCATTTATCGGTTTATCGGTTTTTTTGGGCATTACAACGCCAACGAAATCGTAAAACAAACAAAATAACCGTTGAAAGCAACAGATGGATGAACATTCAATTACATAAGAATTGGAAACCATTCTATTATACTTTAGTAATTACCATCTGGTCACAATTACTTCAGATGATTGGCAAGCTCTGTAGCAACGCACCTGTGCACAGTAATGTATAGAAGATCTGAGTCGAAAGAAAAATTACTCTTAAGAATATATAAAATGGCCGCAATTGACACATTGCGGTTACCCGTCCCAACTAGGTCCTTTCAACAGCGACTTGATTTATTGATTTATTGATTTATTGATTACCACATGGAAAAGAAACGAGAACAAAACGTTAAAAACGAGACATCATCCTAGAGCCATAGAACACAGTCAGGTCAAGTCTAAAAGGTGATAATCCACACATTGGTTGGGAGAATGAACAGGGGCAAGAGCAAACTGCCGTTATTTCAGATGCAGAAATAAAAGTTTTTTTTAATTTTGTTAAAATACTAGGAACTTGCAGCTTTTTGCTCAGTACTCCAATCTCGCTCTGAATGCGAAAAATGATGCTCAATTGTTGATCTTGAAGACCAATTTTCGCTGTAATCCCGCATATCCGGCATAGGTGAACGTGTAAACATAATTTAATTAATTAATTAATTTCTGATGATTTAACCCTATTAGCTTTTGCATTAAGCGCATGAAGCGCAGCCAAAGAAGATGCCGGCTGTCGCGAGCTCCCGATACCAGGTTTCTGGTTCAAATCTCCCGCCCAGGCCAACAAAGTTAGTGATACTTCTGATTTTAACTGAGATTTCTGATTCTATTTGGGGAGTCCTATTAACTCGAATCTGTTTTGTTATATATGTTAGTTATTTTGTTACTAAGCACTTCTAAGGTCATGTAATCTCTCATGAATTATTAATAACCAGACGTTCAACGGCCTGCCGGCCGCCAAACGTCTGGTTGGGGGCTTCGCCCCCAAACCCTGAAATTGGAACTTCTAATATATGGAACTTCTAATATCTTCTAATATATTCTAATTCTAATATATAGCGAACGCGCCTGCCTCTGTACGTCGGTGACACGTCTTGCAATCCCAAGCGGCCTTCGACCGACATCGGAGACACGTCTTCTGAACGCGGAAGCCCGTTGCCCCACAACACTGACACATCTTTTGAATCCGGACGCCACCCCCCCCCTCCCCACCCCACCTTACTGGTTCTCTCGAACAGGTCATCCTTTAGTGGTCCCCTCTTGCCCGCTTCAACTGCTGAACCCCTTCTTTTTGATTGCCCTTATAGGTAACCATCCTTAATTAACTCCTCCTTTCTTGTTCCCTTATTGGTAACCGTCTACTGAACACCATTATTGGTTTCCCCATTCCCTTGGTCCCGTCTACTGACCCCATTTTAGAGATCCCGTATTACTGGTTCCCCGTCTCCGTGTCACCTCCAGCCCTCCTCCCCTTCCAGGTCACTTTCACGAATTTCAAGAATTTCACTTTTCAAGATATTCCCCCCCAAACTTGTCCTCCCACGCTCACGGCGTGACATCGGTGACATGCCTTCTGAACCCGGACATCGTTTAATCGACATCGTTGATTCGTCTTCTAAAGCCGGACGTCTTTTGAAGGACATCGCTGACATGTCTTCTGTACCTACCCCCCCCCCCCTCCCCCTTTGCGCGACTTCGGCGACAGCTCTTCCGAACCCGTTCGCCTGTTGCACGACGTCGGTGGCACCTCTTATGAACCCGGACGTCTGTTGAAGGACGTCGGTGACACCTTTTCTGAATTCGGACGCCTGTAGAACGACGTCGGTGACATGTCTTCTGATGGTGAGTACGAAAGCCCTTTGCGCGACATCGGTGACACGCCTTCTGACCCTCTCGACCTGACATGGGTGACACATGGTCTGAACCCGGACGCCTGTTACTCGACGTCTAGGATAGGAAAGGCCAGACGGATAGGCAGACGGATGGACAGACGGACGGACGGACAGACGGACGGACAACCGCTTACTCTTTTATATATAGTAGGATAATAAACTCTGGGCGCGTATAGCGCAGTCGGAGGAGGCGCCGACTGTCGCGTGCACCCGATACCAGGTTCCTGATTCGGATTTCCCGCCCAGGCCAACCAAGCCTTCTATCCCTTCGGGGTCGGTGAATTGGTACCAGACTTGTCTGGGAAAATAAAGCCCTGACTTGCTCTTCGGCTGGCCAACCAAGTCATTGTACGGTCGAATATGCATACAAATCGCCTCCACGACTTCCCGTAGAAGAAAAATGCGTGGCGTATCCCAAAAGGGATTGAGTATCGCCGTTCTTTATTATTTTTTATTATGTACGCACAAGCTTGCTTGCGTAATAAATAATAACGAATGGGAACAAACACTCGTTGGTCACGCCCTGATCGGGCCCTAGAGGTATATTAAAGAAAACAAGAAACATAGGTAGAAAGCAAAGTGGAGCAGTGCTGAGGAGACAACCAGTAAACAGAATTCGGAATGAGGCGAAGGAAGGTTATAAGATGAGAATGAAAGTTGAGATTTATGAAGGTTGTAATCGTTGGTTAAGATGCTTTCAACAAACCCTTAAGACATCTGAAGCGCTCCCTCCCTCATGAAGGGAAAAACAGCGCAAAATTCCATTGAAAAAAGCTCGACCCGATCTTACTTGGTACGCGGTTCCTTTAATAAAAGGCCCTCCGCGAAAATTTTTCCCACTAGTGCTCCCAATTGAAAATTCCCAAGTAATGCGCCACAGTCCCCTCCGCCTAGTCCTGTTTGCCGACACTCGCCATGTCGCAGCTGTCGAGGAGCTCGGCGACCGTATTGTTGGCGGTGATTAACCTCTTCATACCTCGTTATGTCAGCGCTCGCATGTGTCGGCATCTATGCTTCGATTGACTTCGATCGGTCAGCGACCAATTACCAGCCACCTGCCCTTTGATTGGCCACCGGCACCGTCTTTCAGCCGACGCAACGTTGCGTCATCGCGCCGAGCGCGCACGCTCCGCCTCGCCTCATCGCTGGTAATTGCGCTTTCGGGAGCGATCAGCGCCGCCGCTGACCTTTGACACACTTGTCGGAGCCGACCAGGTAGGGTCGGCGGACGACATTGACTTTGATCGACGGCTACAAGTCGCTTTCGGCCGGCGTGAAACACCGCCGCCGCCGCTGAATAGCCGCCTCGTAACGATGTTTAGCACGCGATTTGCCGCGCTAATGACCCCTTCTGATGATGAGTTTACAGCATCCATCGGTACAGTAACAGAGAATGAAGCCTGTATGAATCATGTGCTGGCACACGGTGACATATATCCTCTGAAAGCTTTGTGAGAAGTTTGGACATAACTCTTCCAAAGGAAGTAGCTATTGTAGTTGCACGTTTTTAGCTGTGAATATTTGGGCGGAACTCACGATCTGGAATACGTTTTTTGCTACGTTTCGTGAACACGCATCCTCAGGTGCTCCTACTGTAACCACAACAGCCAATCATGCTCGTAGCACATGCCGGGTATGTGATTGGCTGCCGCGACTACGGTAAGAGCAACGGTGCGTTCCCACACCTAAGCTGCACGTTCAGATACCTTCTATAGTGCATTTTCGAGACATGTCTCATTTTTTCCATCCTCTATACGGTGAGATCAACCCCGAAAGTTTCTGAGAATTTTGAAAAAATAAGATTTTGGAAGCGACGCGTCAAAAACCAAAATACCAAAATAGGACGCGTAATTAAGGAGAATAAAACATTAACTTTCAAATTTAAATTCTACAGCTTTTGTACAAACGAATTCAACAGCGTCCTATTTTGGTTATCCGATCGGGTGTGCAGGAACATAATAGAAAAATTCCATAACAGAAAAAGAATTTGTCTGATCTTCATATTTTGTCATTGTAGAAGACTTTTTACATTTTTACTTTACATTATTTTTACGTCAAATTGAACCGTATCGAACTTCTTACAGGTTAGACTACAGACCCTGCATGATTGGGATAATTTTTAGTAAGGAAAATTTTGTATAATCTTCGAAACAAATTTTTTAGCTCAGCTGCCCAAATGAGTGGAGTAGTTTTATAAAAAAACTTTTATAAAAAAAACTGAGAAAAAATAATAGAGTAAATTTGCTTTAAGGCGCAACAAGGCAGCCATCATTTAGGGCAATAAAAGATTGCGCCATACACTCGAAAATCTCGCCACTATTTTCAATTGATTGACACTGAAAATAGATATATCCTAGTCGCTAGGGGAGGGGCGCTTGAGCGACAATTAAGTCGAGAATTCTACGACACGACACCACAGTCTCCGAGTCCGCATAACCACCATCGAATCATCTTGTAGTAATTAAAGCTCTGGGACAAATTCAAGGAAACGGACCAAGGGTCCCGACACCACGTGCCTCCCTCCGACTAGGATAGATCCTGCGAATGCTGCTTACATAGGGCATCAAGGCGATCACTGTTCTTTACAGTTGTTTTTGTCGTATCGTTTACAGGTGTGAAACTCCATGAAACAGAAATTCTCCTATCAATCGAATAAAAATCATGACGTCTTAGACGAAGGCATAGCGTAATATTTTCTTTTGGCAATTAAAAATGCCCGCTTTCCTGCTTTTTAAAGCAAGTTTCAACCCATTATTTTAGCTTTAAAGAAGTTTTGTTAAATTCCAAACAGCGTATTAGTTATTGGGTATCACCTGTAGTCCCATTAGTAATCGAGTTGCTCGATTACTAATGGGACTACATACAGTCGCGACAGCAGCGTCTCTCCAGTCGCTCGTGTCGCGTGCCAGAGTGCTCCAATCCTCCTCGCTCGAGGGACACGAAGAGCGTCATATCGTCCGTCCTGGGCTTTCACGAAGAAGTCCGACCAACACATTGGTGGGAGTCCTGGTGTTCCCTTGACATCCCGCGGTACCCAGTCGGTGGCAGCTTTCATCTAGCGTGTGTCTGCGAAGCGCATTACGTGACCGGCCCACCTAATTTTCGACGACTTGGCCCATGCGACAGCGTATCTGGATGAACCCTCAAAGAAAGTAACACTAAAAATTTTCTTGACCAAAAAAGTTATTCTAACTTTTTAAGAAGGTCCCTAGTTTATGGTGGAAAGACTTCGTTTTGATTTGCGAAAATGTTCAGCTTGATTCCAGCAGCGTTAGGTTTGTTTGGAAAAGTATCTAATATTTGATTTGAAATGGTGTAAAAGCTCCCGCTCAATCACTACTGTAGGTAATGGATTCAAAAGAGGCATAAAAAAGTTTCAAAAATATTGTAAAAATTATTTTAAAAATGTTTCTGAGCCATCACTTAAGTTCTTAGCTATATATCTATCTGTTTTTATTAATCTTATTGATTTTTCTGTTTCGTGTTCTTGTTCTCCTGTAATGATTTTCCAATATTAACAATTTCACTCGTCCCAATACAGTGTTTCTAATTGTCTTTCGGCAAATTGTTCTACGGAATTTTCTTGTAACCCACATGAGCATGTTTGCGTAATAAACTACTAAGAGCGGCGTTACTCAATCTCTTTGGGAATGCGCCACGCATTCCACTTCTACACGTCGTGGAGGCAATTGAATGCGTATTTGGCCATACAACGACTTGCGGTGGCCAGCCAGCGGAGGAATCTGCGCTTTACCCTTTTCAGACAAGTCTGGCGCCATCATCATCACCACCACCACCACCACCACTCATCATCCTCGGAGGTATGGAATGCCTGGTTGGCTTGTGAAATCCGAACCAGGAACCATGTATCGAGTGTACGCGACAGCCGGCACATCCTCCAACTGCGCTACACGCGTTCGCGTAAGAAGTAATAATAATAAAATCAAATTTGAAAAAATCATTTTGTTGACAGCTTAAGAATCAAAGTATACAGCAAAAGCGAAAGCGAAATCGCCATAGGTCTTCTAATGTTTGCTCAGACGGTTGGCCAGGCAAAGGTGTTTTGAATCAAATTACGACTATATAAACTCACACAAACATCAGGGAAGTGTGTGTGTCAGATACTCAATGCATTTTACTTTGACGCCTATCGAACCGTGCTCGCCGATCATCATTCCAAACTAAGTGTTCTTCTTCATCCCTTATTACTCGAAATGAGCAGTCTTGCTAGAAAATGTAAGATTTTTGAAAACGTGTGGACGTGGAGCAAGGCCTTTTCCAGAGAAGTTGGGAAGCAAGACAGGTTGGCCTCCGAGGCATGCTAAAGAAATGCCTTGACTCGGGGTACAAGCGACAGCCGCACCTCCTCCCACTGCGCTATCTCAACGACGTAGCGAAGAAAATTTGAAGCATTGATTAACGAAACAGAAGTGACTTCTGCTCGTGAGAAGACGGTAATTTATCACGAGCGACACGTTGGAAAGCAGCAAAGAAAAGGGTAAAAATAGAGGATAAAGGACGGCGTTATTCTATCCCTTTTGGGATGCGCCACGAATTCTACTTCTATAGAAGGTCGTGAAGGCGACATGAATGCGTATTTGGCCATACAATGACTTGCGGTGGCCAGCCGATGAACAAGTCAGCGCTTTATCCTTCCCAGACAAGGCTGGTACCAATTCACCGACCCCGGAGGGATGGAAGGCTTGGTTGGCCTGGGCGGGAAATCCGAACCAGAAACCTGGTAATGGGTGCAGGCGACAGCTGGCGCCTCTTCCGACTGCGCTCCACGCGTCTGTCAGCAAAGAAGACTGGGTATAATGTCGATTTCCAACAAAAGATTTTAGGAACCAACTTTTAGGCGAAACATGAAGCTCTAGGGCTGTGCTCAAGTATTACTACATAACTCTGAACTGTATTCTGAACTACCGCCTGCCACGTGGGGAATACGATTAAAGAGTTGGGGAAAATCAGTCTATGCAGACCTTGAAAGCAATTCTATAAACTTTTCTGAACTTACGCCTACAAAAGAAGATGTTTAGTTCTGAAATCATTATCCCATTCGTCGATATACAGCAATGTGCTCTAGTTGAAATCTGACTCGTGTATTCATTCTGGGCTCTAACTATAAAGCAGTATTATTTCTCGCAAAAACTTTTAAAACACTACAAGAAAGCGGTCGAACCCCAACTTTCTGCTGTTTTTATTTCTGACAGGTACGAAACTTCAGATGCCTCGCTAGTTGGTTCTCTTCTTGTTACTCTCTTTAGTGCAGCTATGTATGGCTAGTGATTTTGAAGAGGACGTCACGTATGGATTCAAAATGGCAGTCACATTGTAGCAGACTCATGCCTGGTAAACCCTCACTTGACAAGGGCTGGGTACACGGAATTTAATTGCGTATCCGGGGCAGAATCCACCTTCGCTCTGCTAGATGGGGTGGGAATACAGGGTATCTGCGAAGGTGGAAGTAAGACATTCATTCACAAATCCTGATTTGGTTTATCAGTGATGACTATTAAGAGCCTCACAATCTCGTGTGCAGCGATGGCTTATGGATCCGCACGGATAATTCCGATGGCTCGACAAAAATTAGATGCTCTTATCAAAGGGGTTTGATACATAAATAAACTTCCGATTAAGTGGTCAAAACAGTGGACAACTAATTCTGCCAGGGAAAGTAGCCATAGTTACACGTTCCTTCGCTTAACTCAATCATCCCTCAACGATGATTGAGTTAAGCGAAAAAGGCAAAGCAACTACAGCCGGAGAACGTCTTCAAATTTAAATTCAACCACATTCCCTAATTGCGGTGGCTGTTGATGAAATAGAGGCCGACCGAGGCCGAAGAAGGCGACGGTCCAGCAACATGGCGACAGATGGGCTGGTCGCGAAGGCGCAAAGATGACGAGACCAGTTGTCTGGCAGAAGGAGACGGTCGCCATTTACTCAAGGAACTGAACAGTTTGAAGGCGACTGGTCTGTAGACTCGCGGAGCACAACGCAACAATTGGCTGGAAGGACGTCATGCGCCCTCGAGATCGGTTTCGCTTCCCTATCAGTCCAGGCTCACGTTCACTCTAGACTATTTTTATTTATTTATTTATTTATTTATTCATTCATTCATTTATGTCATTTTCACGCCGAGTTCGACACTTTTCAATTCAAATTGGACACTCTTCTAACAAAAAGGTAGCTTTAAGACTTTTGAAATCGAAGCGACCTTTACGCAGATTGAACTACAGACTGAATAAGACGGCTAGTAGAATCTTTTTGTCCAAGGAAAATTTGTTGCATGCTTCTTTGAAATTCTTTTAGTTCTCTTCTCCAGTAAGTGTAACATTTTTATAAAATCTCTATTTCTAGAAAAAAAGGTTAATTAAACTTTGTCATAAAGCACAGCTGAGAGGCAAGTATGTAGATCATTAAAAGATCAGATTGCGCCATGCACTCAAAAAGTTTTTCGCAACTTTTATTTGATTGATGAATGGGAATGAAAAAAATTAGCTTACATGATGCACCTAAATAAGGATTTGTTTGTTTTTTACAATCCTTTTTTGTATAGTTTACAAGTGCCAAACTTTATGCAAGCAAAAACCTGCTATCAATCGAGTAAGAACCGCGACGTCATGAACAAGGGCATGGCACAATATCTTCTTTGGTACTCCAAAATGGCCGCCTTCCTGCTCTTTAAAACAAACGTCAAACCTGTTTCTCCTCCGAAAACAAAATTTTATAAAATTTCAAACAATGTGTTCACTTACTGGGTAGGTGAATCAAAACTCTAAAGAAATTAGTGCAAAAATTTCTTGAACAAAAAATTATTCCAAGTTTGCAAGCTGTAACAACGATGTTTTGCTGCAATCAAAACTTCTAGCGCCGGGCGAGACTCGAACCCGCACCCCCTCTGACCGGGCGGGAATGCTCTACGCCTTTACAGTGTGTGCAGGGGTGCGTCTCAAACGCGCCGGTGGTGTAAAGGCGTAGAGCATTCCCGCCCGGGCAGAGGGGGTGCGGGTTCGAGTCTCGCCTGGCGCTAGAAGTTTTGATCGAAGCAAAACATCGTTGTGACAGCTTGCAACCTCGATACCAGCCACTTTAGGTTTAAAGAAACTGATTTGAATTATTCCATGTTTCTTGAAGAGTTTCTAGTTTCATGAAAAAAGCTCATCTTAATCTGCACGAGTTCGATTTGATTTCAGAAATCTTAGGCCAGCTTAGAAGATTGTCCAATTTGATTTAAAAAGTGTTCAATTTTACGTGGATTATGACGTTTATTTATTTATTACCTATTTTATTGGCATGTACAAATCTCTGCAAAAAAAGAACGAACAGATCGGTTAAAACAGATGTTGGTAGATATAAACGATAGACTACAACAACAGCAGGAAGTGAATTATTAAAGAAACGTCGTAGACTCAGTCTTAATCAAGTTCTTTTTATTGATTTAACGAATTTAGTAAGTCGTTTTTCCGAAAATGTTTGATTCTCAGTTCCAGCTCGATGTGTGAAAAATGCACATGATGACAAACTTTCCAGACTGAAAGCACGCTGGAAGGTACGTAGCTCCACCGATCAAGCCAAGAGAATCAAACACCCTCTACGATTACGCGAAAACATACTGCACGGCGCATCCTTCGGCCGCTTTGAATTTGTCTTATTTATCTCTTTCTAAGCCTTGCTGTCTGCGAGAATGCACGCGAGTCGGATGAGGCACCGGCTGTCGCGAGCATCTGGTTCCGGATTCTTTGTTTGGATTTCCGCCCAGACCAACCAAGCCTTACATTCCTCTGGGAACGGTGAATTATCATCCGACTTGTTTGGGTTTAATTGTTGAAATCATTGTATAAAAGTACGTCTAGCAACACACTCTCAAATCCCAAAATACGCACACAAATCGCTCGGCTACACGACATGTTGCAGGAGTAGAATGCGTGGTGCATTTCAACGGAGATTGATCAACGTCGTCCTCTATCCCACAGAGGGCATCAACCAACAAGAGGCAAGGATATCTTCCCTGGCCATGCCTACATATGCGAGGTGCATGGCGTGACCTGTTCATCGTTCCGTTCTACAGCTTTTGCGATGCCTCCAACAAATCATGAACCGGTCTTCTAGGTATACTCACCGAAGAACCACGATCTCCACCGTCGTCCTACTCACGTCTGGCGTGAATTACTCAACTCAGCACGTGCGGTGAAATGTGAAAGTCGGCGTCTTTGAAGAACTCCGCGCCCTGTAATCCACGGCGTCTTTGGCGCGACGCCAATTTAATTACGGAACTGTCGCGTCCGTTTCAGGATCATTAGCCGTGCGACTTCTCGATTCCCTCTTCATTGTCAAGGACTCAGAAACACTGCCTTATAGATCGTGTAGAGTCGAATTCTCGGCTGGAATGTCAGGATAAAGGACGGCGTTTATCAATTGTTTTAGGGTTGCGCCCTGCATTCCACTTCTACGTCATCTCATGGAAGCAAATTGAATGCGTACATATTTAGCCTATACATTGACTGGCGGTGGCCAGCCGATGGACAGACTACCTCTTCATCCTTTTCAAACAAGTCCGATATCAATTCGCCGACCCCGGGCGACAGAAACTTTGCTTGGGCTGGAAGAAAATCCGAACCAAGGACCTGGAATCGAGTGCGCACGACAGTCGAAGTCACTTCCGACTGCACTACTACGCGCCCATCCATAATCATCACTATTCGAATAAAGGTCAAATATCATATCAAAAACTCAGCAGATAGCGATGGACACCGAGTGTCTTCTGGAAATAGCAAGCAGCTGCCTAGTGAGGACAGAGGGCACTACGCATCCATCCTACGAAAAATGGCACGGACCAGGTGGACTTGGCTATCGAAGAGGTCGAAGTAGAACTCGTGGATGACCTTCTCCTTTGCGCTTCTGAAAGAGGTGATGGTTCCATCAGGGCGTCGGAGAGCGGTTATCTTGATCTTGAAGTTGGTGAAGTTCCGGCGGGCGTTACGGATGCTTCGAAGTAGAATTCGTGGATGTTCTTGATATCTTCATTCTCCAATAGTGACATGAGATCGACTGCTGCTTTCTTCAACCGCTTCAGAGCAGGCTATTATTATACAATCTTATGTTGGGGATAGAACTAAGGCTCGCCGAAAACGCCGCCGATAAATATTTGAATGGCATTTTTGACCAATAAAAGTAAGAAAACGAAGCAGTTAGTACATGTTAGGGTAGATCTAGACAAGCCGTTCGTCCCGTCGCATAGCTGGGCTTCTGAAATCACTAAACTCCCCTCCGACAATGACTATCTTCGTCGGCGATCTACGTGTCGCCACGCACGCGACACATCGCCGAAAGAATGACGGAATGAGTCGTTTTTTCTGCGCCGGTGTCTCCAGATCGTTTTTGCGGACGATGCGAATTTTTTACGCCTCTTTTTCGGCTTAATGACCATGTAGGAACGTCTTTGCGAACGCTGAATGGGCAACTTTAATGAACACGCTGCTGCAGATTCAAACAAGCGCTTTACGAGAGGAAGATTTCAAGGTATTTAAGTAGATATAGAGACACTTTTGATTTCCGTCGTTCGATTGTGAACCTCAATTAAGTGAGACCCTGTAATTCCGAACCCGTCCTTTGGTTTTCGGACGGAATAAACGCAAAAAAAACGTCATTTTTCTATAACTCCCTTTTTTGTATAGTTTACAAGTGCCAAACTTTATGCAAGCAAAAACCTGCTATCAATCGAGTAAGAACCGCGACGTCATGAACAAGGGCATGGCACAATATCTTCTTTGGTACTCCAAAATGGCCGCCTTCCTGCTCTTTAAAACAAACGTCAAACCTGTTTCTCCTCCGAAAACAAAATTTTATAAAATTTCAAACAATGTGTTCACTTACTGGGTAGGTGAATCAAAACTCTAAAGAAATTAGTGCAAAAATTTCTTGAACAAAAAATTATTCCAAGTTTGCAAGCTGTAACAACGATGTTTTGCTGCAATCAAAACTTCTAGCGCCGGGCGAGACTCGAACCCGCACCCCCTCTGACCGGGCGGGAATGCTCTACGCCTTTACAGTGTGTGCAGGGGTGCGTCTCAAACGCGCCGGTGGTGTAAAGGCGTAGAGCATTCCCGCCCGGGCAGAGGGGGTGCGGGTTCGAGTCTCGCCTGGCGCTAGAAGTTTTGATCGAAGCAAAACATCGTTGTGACAGCTTGCAACCTCGATACCAGCCACTTTAGGTTTAAAGAAACTGATTTGAATTATTCCATGTTTCTTGAAGAGTTTCTAGTTTCATGAAAAAAGCTCATCTTAATCTGCACGAGTTCGATTTGATTTCAGAAATCTTAGGCCAGCTTAGAAGATTGTCCAATTTGATTTAAAAAGTGTTCAATTTTACGTGGATTATGACGTTTATTTATTTATTACCTATTTTATTGGCATGTACAAATCTCTGCAAAAAAAGAACGAACAGATCGGTTAAAACAGATGTTGGTAGATATAAACGATAGACTACAACAACAGCAGGAAGTGAATTATTAAAGAAACGTCGTAGACTCAGTCTTAATCAAGTTCTTTTTATTGATTTAACGAATTTAGTAAGTCGTTTTTCCGAAAATGTTTGATTCTCAGTTCCAGCTCGATGTGTGAAAAATGCACATGATGACAAACTTTCCAGACTGAAAGCACGCTGGAAGGTACGTAGTTCCACCGATCAAGCCAAGAGAATCAAACACCCTCTACGATTACGCGAAAACATACTGCACGGCGCATCCTTCGGCCGCTTTGAATTTGTCTTATTTATCTCTTTCTAAGCCTTGCTGTCTGCGAGAATGCACGCGAGTCGGATGAGGCACCGGCTGTCGCGAGCATCTGGTTCCGGATTCTTTGTTTGGATTTCCGCCCAGACCAACCAAGCCTTACATTCCTCTGGGAACGGTGAATTATCATCCGACTTGTTTGGGTTTAATTGTTGAAATCATTGTATAAAAGTACGTCTAGCAACACACTCTCAAATCCCAAAATACGCACACAAATCGCTCGGCTACACGACATGTTGCAGGAGTAGAATGCGTGGTGCATTTCAACGGAGATTGATCAACGTCGTCCTCTATCCCACAGAGGGCATCAACCAACAAGAGGCAAGGATATCTTCCCTGGCCATGCCTACATATGCGAGGTGCATGGCGTGACCTGTTCATCGTTCCGTTCTACAGCTTTTGCGATGCCTCCAACAAATCATGAACCGGTCTTCTAGGTATACTCACCGAAGAACCACGATCTCCACCGTCGTCCTACTCACGTCTGGCGTGAATTACTCAACTCAGCACGTGCGGTGAAATGTGAAAGTCGGCGTCTTTGAAGAACTCCGCGCCCTGTAATCCACGGCGTCTTTGGCGCGACGCCAATTTAATTACGGAACTGTCGCGTCCGTTTCAGGATCATTAGCCGTGCGACTTCTCGATTCCCTCTTCATTGTCAAGGACTCAGAAACACTGCCTTATAGATCGTGTAGAGTCGAATTCTCGGCTGGAATGTCAGGATAAAGGACGGCGTTTATCAATTGTTTTAGGGTTGCGCCCTGCATTCCACTTCTACGTCATCTCATGGAAGCAAATTGAATGCGTACATATTTAGCCTATACATTGACTGGCGGTGGCCAGCCGATGGACAGACTACCTCTTCATCCTTTTCAAACAAGTCCGATATCAATTCGCCGACCCCGGGCGACAGAAACTTTGCTTGGGCTGGAAGAAAATCCGAACCAAGGACCTGGAATCGAGTGCGCACGACAGTCGAAGTCACTTCCGACTGCACTACTACGCGCCCATCCATAATCATCACTATTCGAATAAAGGTCAAATATCATATCAAAAACTCAGCAGATAGCGATGGACACCGAGTGTCTTCTGGAAATAGCAAGCAGCTGCCTAGTGAGGACAGAGGGCACTACGCATCCATCCTACGAAAAATGGCACGGACCAGGTGGACTTGGCTATCGAAGAGGTCGAAGTAGAACTCGTGGATGACCTTCTCCTTTGCGCTTCTGAAAGAGGTGATGGTTCCATCAGGGCGTCGGAGAGCGGTTATCTTGATCTTGAAGTTGGTGAAGTTCCGGCGGGCGTTACGGATGCTTCGAAGTAGAATTCGTGGATGTTCTTGATATCTTCATTCTCCAATAGTGACATGAGATCGACTGCTGCTTTCTTCAACCGCTTCAGAGCAGGCTATTATTATACAATCTTATGTTGGGGATAGAACTAAGGCTCGCCGAAAACGCCGCCGATAAATATTTGAATGGCATTTTTGACCAATAAAAGTAAGAAAACGAAGCAGTTAGTACATGTTAGGGTAGATCTAGACAAGCCGTTCGTCCCGTCGCATAGCTGGGCTTCTGAAATCACTAAACTCCCCTCCGACAATGACTATCTTCGTCGGCGATCTACGTGTCGCCACGCACGCGACACATCGCCGAAAGAATGACGGAATGAGTCGTTTTTTCTGCGCCGGTGTCTCCAGATCGTTTTTGCGGACGATGCGAATTTTTTACGCCTCTTTTTCGGCTTAATGACCATGTAGGAACGTCTTTGCGAACGCTGAATGGGCAACTTTAATGAACACGCTGCTGCAGATTCAAACAAGCGCTTTACGAGAGGAAGATTTCAAGGTATTTAAGTAGATATAGAGACACTTTTGATTTCCGTCGTTCGATTGTGAACCTCAATTAAGTGAGACCCTGTAATTCCGAACCCGTCCTTTGGTTTTCGGACGGAATAAACGCAAAAAAACGTCATTTTTCTATAACTCCCTTCGGAGTGGTCTATTCAAAGAACAAAGGTTACCATCCGAATCCAATGTGCGCGATCTCCAATGAAGTAGGAATCATCCCATCCTCCGTATTCTTCTGACCTCAGTCCCTGCGATTATCACGCATTCAGGTCTGTTGAAGCCTACAGGAGGAGTAGGAAGTTCTACAACCGCCACGAGATCAAGTATGCAGCTGACGAATGGATTTCATCTCTGCCTTCTGGAAGGACGGTGTAGCTGCACAATCGCTGGATGAACGTATTAGCAAAGTAGGGCCACTATCTCGATCTCTGATCTTTTGTTTTATTCGGGGTTACTATGTCTTGAATAAACTGGCCAAAAATTCTTAAAACTTTTTGGACACCCTACTAGTTAGGGAGACCATTAAGTTGCTAAAAAATGGTATTAGACGTAAAGAACTCAAGAGCAAGTACCTCGCCAACCTCGCCACCATGCCGCTCATGTCCTTCCACGCAGCTGCAGCAGTTTGGCAGACGACGTATTCAGATGTGAACTTCACTTCTGTCTTGCAGCGCTGATCTACCGTCAATTAAAGGACGAAACAAGGAGCTGGACGACGCGATAGTGTTCGACAGGAACGTCGACGTAGTCATCAGCCGCCATAGCTCAGTCGGTTAGAGCGTGGGTCTAATAAGCCCAAGGTCGCAGGTCCGACCCCTGCTGGCGGCAAACGTTTTGCACAGAGGTCTACAGTTGGTGAGTAGTTAGCAAAGCAAACTCCAGTATTTGTCCATCACAATCGATGGGTTAGGTTACTGGGAAGGCGTTCCTTTGGTTTTTGTATTAGGTTGGCAACTAATTTCGTGGACTCTCAAGCGACTTCAACAAAAGTGTTCATAAACAAATAACAAATAACAGTTTTCAACCAAAATAATATATATTGGAACGCGGGACTGATTGCCATTTATCAGCTACCTGGCCGATCCCACAGCTGTAGAATTCTTGTGCTTTTGAAGCCAAGAAACCTTGGAGGTGCATTTTGACATGGTCCACATTAATAAATCGTCCTCCAACCAAGCAGTGCTGCAGCGTGCTATAAAGGCGCTATTCATTTGGCGCACAGCCTGTGCTGTAAGGTGGGTGAGTTAGACGCTCCCAGCTAAGGTCTTCTATTTTTGAGGCTCCCGATTCGTGACGTGTGATATGGCGTTATCTTGCTGATAGATAATTCCGCTCCTGAAAATCTCTCTGAACCGATTCCAGCGGAGTTCAGCCTGCGCGCGGCCAGGATGAGAAGAGTAGATTACAGCATTAATGCTGGAATCGTTCTTGAAGAGCTCCCAAAAGTTAATACCTTCTTGACACCACCAAACGGAGGGAACATAGCGAACCGGACGCCTCAAAAAATAGAAGACCTTGACTGGGAGCGTAAAACTCATCCACCTTACAGCCCAGACCTTGCGCCGAGTGACTACTACATTTTTAGTGCGGTGCAGTACTTCTTGGTTGGAAGACGATTTAATAATGTGGACCGAGTCAAAATGCACCTCCAAAGATTCTTGGCCTTAAAAGCACAATAATTCTATGGCCGGTAGACAGACCAGCTACCTGATATATGGGAAGCACTTCTGCGTTCTGGGGGATCTTATTTCAATTAAAGATTGGCATTAGTTATTTGTTAATAAATACTTTTGCTGAAGATTCTTGAGAGTCCACGAAATTAGTTGCCAACCTAATAACAGCAACAATGCGGTATGTTTATTAAAAACTTCACTATGCCAATATTAAAGAGCTTTTTTCCATCTCTGCCTATGATGCCCATCTGTGCAGAATTAATGTCCGATCGCTTGACCGGCTTCATAACATGGTCAGTTTTTTCCCTACACTTTGCTGACCAATTTTCCTAGATCCTGGAGTGTGTTTAAGCACAGCCGATACGTTTTATAGACAAGATACATTGTTTTAAAAAAATTTCTCAAATAATTCGACGGCGTCAAAGTGGAGTTTGCTTGATTTTTTTGGAAAGGGAGGCGTAAAATTGTCAGAAATTGCAGTAGCACAAAAAATTTAATACCAGACCGAGCTCGGAGTCACTCAGGCATCTCAAAAAGGGTCGTCCTTCAAAAAATAAAAGCTTCAAATCAGTTTCTTTGAGCCTCAATTGGCTGGTATCACAACAAAACATCGTTGTGACAGCTTACAATAAAAGCTTCATTTGTAATCTTCTCCATCTTCTTCCTGCTGAGTATACTACCTAGTTACCTCTACAGAGCCATTGAGCACCAGAAGAAACAGAGTGATATGAAAAATTCATTCAGCATGAGATGTAAACAAACAAACACAAACAGATCGATATGTAAAGATCGGTATACCCATAGAAGTGCACAATTTCCGACAGAGGACGAAGGACAGCGTATGTGATGATATAGTGATCAATATCAATCAATCAATTCCTCGATTGCTTCTCGGGTGTTTGTTTCTCGTCGCTGTCGTCGTTGTCGCCGAGGATTTCCTTAAGACAGGCGATGTACTGCTGTGCCATTTGAAGCGTCTCATACTTCGACAGTCGCCGTCCGGAGTCCATTTCAGGCAGCACTGTCCGGAGCTGAAAGAGTTAGGGGGTTACTGTAGCTGTGAGAATCTCAGAAAGATGTTTCAGAGGCCTATATGTACAGTAGGTACATGTCGTGAACATGGGCAGCAGCATTCGGAGATGCGAGCGCGCCTGCCAGTCAGATCGCACAAAAATGGCATACCATTTAGAGAGGATCAGCTTCCTCATTGGCTGTTGCCTTAGACCGGTGCCCTTCTTGGTTGTGATTGGCTGGTGTGCGGCCACCTCCCAATGCTGCCATCTTTGTGACATGAACCGTCACTTTTAATTCGTCAGAGCTACCCGGTAGGGGAGGGGCTTCATGAATACAGTAACCCTATACGACCGATAATTAATTCAGTGAAGAATGCCTACAGGCAGAAGGAACTAATTTTGGCACCTTCCTACAATGTAGACGAACGAAAAACGCAAAAATCAAGTTGAATTTCTTTGAGGAAGAGATAGAAAATGGAATAAAATAATAGTTAACTCAGGGCAGGGAAAAAACCAACCATGTTATAAAGCTGGTCACTAGTTCTGCGCGGATAGAGATAGGTATAGATGGACAAAGAAGGTCTATTATATATTATATGTACATAGTCACTGCATGGCCAAATACGCATTCAGATGGTCTCCACGACATCCGTAAAAGTGGAGTGTGTAGCGTAATATTACAGTAAATATTGTGATTAAATAAAAAGTAAAATATTATCATTGGGCACGTGTAGCGTAGTCAGAGGAGGTCCCGGCCGTCGCGTTCCTGGTTCGAATTTCCCGCCCATGCCAACCAAGCCTTCCATCCCTCAGACGTCGTGAATCGGTACCAGACTTGTCTCGGAAGGATAAAGCGCAGACATGTTCATTGGCTGGCCATCGCAAGTCATTGCATGGCCAAATACGCACTCAAATCGCCCTACGATATCCCGTAAAACTAGTATGCGTGGCGCATCCCAGAAGGGATTGAACAATGTCGTCCTTTTTCCTTTATCTTTTATAAAAGAGCCGAACAGTTCTGTTTCCTCAGAAACCGTAATGGACCTCCTCGCAAAATTTGAAAGCGGTCCGAGAGACCGAGCCACGCAGGTCGCAGAGAGGAGGAGGACGAGGAGTAGCTGGACGAGATGATTGCCGCTGAGACGCTGGGCAACAGGTGCGCGAAATGTGCATGGCTTGGTGGCCGTCACTAAATCACTCATTAGCGTGTGTGCGTGTATGCTGCGCGTGGAGGCTTCGAGCTGGTCGACGACGTCCTTGACTACATAGTAAGGCAGACCAGCTCTAGACTAGCCAGCGAGCTGCTGCCGTGATACGGTATCGTCACCGTCTCCGTGGTTCAAAAATCTGCGACAGATTCTGCGCGACGTATGATTAATCGGCAACGAATCTTTGGTTCAAGGTTTGCCCATACATAATACTGTATGTTGTGACTTGATCGGTATGAAATATAAATAGTCGACTAACGATCTCTAAGAGATAGATAAGCGCCTCTTAGAAAAAATTAAGTTATAGAACACAGAACATTTATTGAGTCATCAGTTGATCACAAAAGTTTACAGGAAAAGCTTGCTTTTTAAAGATTTGCAAAAAAAATCGACTTCTTCCTTGAATTGAGTACGCGAAAAGTGTTTTTTCAAAGCGGCTCAGTAGTTAACTCACTAAAAAAGGTACTTCATCAAAACATCGTTTATTCTTTTTGACTAATTTGTAGATAATTTTTCGAATGATCTTTCTGCTTAAGAAAATTTTTGACTTCTAGTTTGATTTTTTGACTTGTGAACGTCATCTTCATGAAGCACGAACGTTCCAAAATGCTGTAAAGCGCTGAAATATGTAGATTCTACTACAAGGCTCCATAGTCTCTACACATTTATCCATTTGAAACTTCCAGGCAAAGCCTTTCTAAAGTATTGAACCTTCGAGGGTGTAAGAAGAAACTGCATAGGTTCTACACACTTACATCTTTATTCTTTTGAAACGAGAGTTTTTAATCAGGTAAACCTTTCAAAAATAATCGACAAAATCATTTGCGCTGGAAGACTTCGAAAAGAATCATTCGCTTCACTAGATCTACAAAAAAAAAATTTAATTAATTTTAAGCAAAAAGGAATTTTCATATGTTCATGATAGAATGAGACAAGGATTACAGTACTTGTCCTTGAAGAATACTTTGCACGAAATCATGTATGAACTAGAAAACGAGTTAAAGCTCTTGAAAGTGCACAATACGAAGCATTTCTTAACACGGAAATAATCAAAAGGATCGCATGAGTTGGAGTGCGACACGGCTTCTATTTCCATAGTTTATCTATGTACATGGGGAGCAGTCGGGAGAGGTGCCGGCTATCGCGTGCACCCGATACCAGGTTCCTTGTTCGGATTTCCAAAAAAATGTAAGTAGATGAAAAATCAGCAAAGGGGTATTGCTCAATCCCTTTCGGGTGCTCTGGGCATTCCACTTCTAAGGGGCAATTTGGATGCGTATTTGGCCTGTTGGCGGTGTAGCGCATTTGGAGAAGCTGCCGGCTGTCGCGTGCACCCGATAGAGGTTCTTCGATTGGATTTCCCGCCTGGTAAAAACCTACGCAAAGGAACCGTAACATTTTATCATTCAAGGAAGAAAATGTCTTGCTCCAATTAGGGCCCGTTCAGCTCTTTTTTCTAACCTTGAAAATGGTTAGAAATAAGCCACCGAGAAGGTGTTATAAAAAAACTCGCCTTCAGTTGGACAGCAAAGCAAACGACTTGTAAAAAGAAAAATTTGTTGTTTTATATTTTTCGCTTTCACCTCGATTTTTTAAGAGCTCGTTAAAATTAGGGTAAGACCTGACAAGACGGCTGTCAAACAAGAGATGTTCTAGAGCAAATAAGGGTCAGAAACAACAGGTAGGTATGACGGTTCTTACCTTATCGTAGGCGACGTTGAGCGTGTTCATTCGACGTCGCTCCCGCTCGTTGGCCGCACTTCGACGAATTCGCAGAAGCTGCGGTGGCGGTGGCTGGTAGCGGCGCGCCTTTCCGGGGTTGCTGAAGAGGAATTCTTCAGCGGAACCGTCCCCTTTTTGCTTCAGAAGAACGGAAAAGGCGAGACGCACCTGTCCGACTGGGGCAGATTTTGCATGGCGGCTGGTAGCATGTGGGCGGGCAGCCCGTACGGCAGCGGCATGGAGCATCCAGGCGAGTGCAGCTCGAAGTTGGAGAGCGGGTAGTGGTAGCAGTCCCAAGAACTCATTGCCGTCGTCGTGATCGTCGTCGTTGGTGAAAGACAGACAGAGGATCAACTGAGGTGGCGACAGTGGCTTCGACGAAAACAACACGTAACACACTCGCAGCGAGGCCACGCCTCCTCGTGCTACTTACCGTATGCCTCGGCACTCTCTCGGCGCACTGTAATAAGCGCCGCTCACGCCTTTTCGTCGCGTGTTCGGCACCATGACAGAGAGTGCAGCAAGGGTTAAGGAGGACATGGGGAGACACAACAAAGGCAGTATTAGCTACAGGTAAGTAAGTATAACTATCTGCTTCATTTTCCGAAATCTAAGAGTTGCCTGCGTACCACGATCTTTACAAAAAGGACTGGTTCCGAATTCATCAAGTCATTAGGTTGTAGGAAAAGTATCCTGCCACTTATGCAATTTTCTCTAAATCTATTTCTCTCGTTTTTTAGATGCGACAACTAACAGACATATGCACCATCATGATCTACAACATAATGCCATTTGTCAGGTAATTCAAAGATTTCGCTCCTGTAGAATTTCTAATGGTAAGGCTTTGACGAAAAAAAAAACTCAGCGAGGCACTTTCAAGTTGCTCCCTATCGTCAAATTCTTTCTCGCGCAAATGGGTCGACAACGAAGGAAACAGTTGGTAGTCCATTGGAGCAAGCTCCGTTGAATACGGTGGGTGGGCCAGTGTATGCCATCCGAAACAATGGAGTTTTTTCTGAGTCTCCCTTGCAACGTGGTGACGCGCATAGTCGCGAAGGAAGGAGACCTTGTCTCGTCTCCCACGAAGAGTCAACGCGATCCAGTTGCTTGCAGTAGACATCGCTAGGAACAGTAGTGCTTGCATGTAGCAGCTCTCAGTGATTGACTCATTTGCAATTCCACCAGACACTGAGCACTACCTTCTTTTGGTGAAGTTCGTGTCTTGGCGTGGGAGATCCTGCTTCGCTGAGACTAAGCCATTGACACTTTGGCGTGTGGTTAACGTAGACTGCCCATTTTTCTCCGACAGTGACCAGGTTCTCGAGCCAAGAAAAGTTCCGCCGTAAAATCAAGAAGTTCATGCTCGCATGCCGGCGCATCTGTAGCTGCTGATGGCCGCCAAGATCATGCGGTATCCATGCACCATACCTATATGTCTTTCAAAGGCCAAGCAGGTGTTGAGCTGTGGTGATGTAACTGCAGTCGAGTTCTTCTGCCAGCTCACGGGTGCAGCGCCGGGGTGCTCCTGAACCAGCTAGCTCCAGAAGGCGCTCCTCATTCAACGCAAGACTGTGGTTGGCCCTCCAAGCCAAAGTCTCCGTTCTTCCGTTCAAACTTCCAGAACCATACTTTCGCTGTGTCGTAAGAGACAGTGGTGGGACCCGTCGTTCCACACATGTTACCGACCGCGACTCTTGCCCTGCTTTGCTTTTCGAACTCGTAAAGCAGAAGCAGTCGAACTTGCTTGTAGTCCAGAATGATTTTCTCCGCCATAACGGAATCTGACGACAAGGGTAGCAAAAGTAGGACAAAGGTCAGCCTATATATGCGCTATTGAAAAAAAGGTTCCAGAACACTTTTCAAAAATTTGGCGAAACGCCAAAATGCGTGGCGGAAAACTTTTCTTACATCTTAATGAATTCAGAGAGCTTTTAGACAGGCATTTTCGAAACGTTTCATTATTTTCATTCCTATGAGTGTAGGAATTTTTAAAATCTATGATCATCTATCTCGCAGCTCGTTCTTATTTATTTATTTATTTATTTATTTATTTATTTATTTATATGCCTTTCAATATTTTACAATATGCATCTCAATCGCGTTTCGTTTTCGTTCTTGCTTTTTCTTGCCAACTGCATGTTCCAAAGGCTTTCTGGAATACATCCCGCCATCTAGATTTAGGTCGTCCCGCTGTTCGTTTGGCAGGCGGACACCACTCCATAATCTGACGAGACCACTTATTATCAACAGTGACAGTTACTCGTTCTTATTACCCTTCAAGAATTGTTTATGTTTCACGTAGACTTCAGGCACAAATAAATAAGAACTGTGCTATTGAAAAAACTTGAACTGCACCGATCGCATTTTTCAGGAGTTCGAAAGAAAAGTGTGCCCAAGAGCGAGAGTTTTTTGAACTCGCAGAGTGTCTTTTTTATAACTTGAAATTCCATAAATCCAAAAAACATACACATACATGGCTTCAGCAGCCCTACATAGTTGTATCATTTGATATATAAATTGCGAAATCAATTTTAAAAACATATTGAAAACAATCGAGTGTGCGTGACAACTTTCAGGGTGACTTACAGAAGGCCAATCTACTTTTGCAGTTCCGCACTTGCTCCAATTGATAGCTATTTGACGTCGAATTGAACATCCTTCTAATCAACCTGGGCACTTTTCAAATCAAATTGTGCACCCTTCTAAGCTAACCTAAGACTTTTGAAATCGAAATCAAAGCTTACTCTTCCAAATCGAAATGTGCTTTTTCTACATTGAACTAGAGATTCTCCAAAGAGATTGCATTTTGTTTGTTTAGTATAACGCTCTTTCAAGTTTTAATTCATCTACCTAATAAGTGAACGCATTGTTTGAAATCGCACAAAATTTTCACTTTCTGGAAAACTAATGGCTTGAAGCCAGTCTTAAAAAGCAGGAAGGTAGCCATTTTTAGTACGAAAAAAGAGGTTGTGCCATGCCCTCTTCTAAAACGTCGCGGTTTTTATTCGATAGATAACAGAATTTCTGTTTGCATGAAGTTTATCACCTGTTGATGATTCAACAAAATCAACTTAAAGAATAATGATATCCTCACTTTGATGGTTCATGTGAGTGGCATTTACACTGCCAATCAAACAATTATTGCGGCAAACTTTTGGAGTACATGACACGATCTGATCTTTTGATGCTCTATATGCTTGCTTCTTTGCAGTGACAAAATTTGGTTTATCATTTTTAACATAAAAAATTATTACACTTATTGGAGCACGAAGACTAAAAAATTCAAAAAAGTTATGCCACGTTTCCCTTTAACAAAAAGTGATTTTAACTATTTTACGGAAACTGTAAATTATAATTTAATCTCCCTAAAGCTACTTTTGATTGGAAAGAGTTCGTTTCAAAAGCCTTGAAGCTGGCATAGAAGAGTGCATAGTTCTATTTGAAAATGTTCGAGTCTACGTGAAATGGCATAAAAGACATAATCGTGGATAGGCGCGTGGCAGCGCAGCCGGAAAAGGCGCGAGCAGTGACGTGCACTCGATATCAGGTTCTTGGTTCGGATTTCCCACCCAGGCCAGCCAAGCCCTCCGACCCTTCAGGGTCGATGAAACGCACCAGATTTGTCAGGAAAGGATATCTTCATCGATTGACCAGACCGCAAGTCGCTGTATGGCTCAATACGCAGTCAACTCGCCTCCATGACATACCATAGAAGTAGAATGCATGGCGCATCCCAAAAGAGATTGAGAAACGCCCTTTATCCTTCATCCTTTTACTTGGTTTACATACAACACCTGCGGTGACCAGCCGATAAAAAAACAGTTTTTTTTCTTTTCAGACAAGTCCAGCAGTCAATTTTCCGACCCCGGAGGGAGGAGGGCTTGTTGGCCTGGGCAGAATACCCGAACCAGGGACCGGATTTAGGGTGCAGACTAGAGCAGGCGTCTTTCCCGTCCCTCTAGAGTGCGCCCTATGTGTCAGATTTAGTTCACTCTAGGAAATTAAATTTTACTTCAAAGCGCAACAACGCAGCTATTATTTAGTGCATTAAAAGACGAGGTCGTTCTATGCACTCAAAAAGCTAGTTACTATTTTCATTGGATTGACATTGTAAATGGGATCCATCCTAGTCGGAAGGGGGACCGCTAAGGCGGTAGTTGCGTCCAGCATTCCAGATATGACACTACATTCTCATATTTTCTGAGTCCGCACGAGCGTCATCATATCATTTGGCAGAACATAGCTGGAGGTCTGGATCGAATTCAAGCAAGCGGATAGAGAAGCAAAACATTCGACTAGGATAGATTCCCACAATCTTCTACCGGTGATTGCGCATTTTTCCCGCCGACTCTTTCAGCAGGCCAAATCGAGCCGCCAGGTCCTACTGTGAAAAGGACAAAGGACAGAGAAACGAATGATGCTAAAGAGCGTGCCCACCGGGGTTCAAACCGCGGCTTTTCGGGCTCGTGTCCCAGACCGGAATCAGCCGGTTCAAAAGTGGTTGGCCATCTCTCAGACGACGTTTTTCAACAGGAAAAAACTCCTCTGTCCCGGTGAGTGGCGTGAGAAACCGCCATAAATCTTCGGGCGCTTATCTCCGGCGATCGGCTCGTGCGCCACGTACGACGCGTGCGCCATCCCAGTGGAGGAGCTGCTGGTAGTGGTGTGTGGGGAGATGGACCGTATCGACGGCGAATCTTATCGCGACAACCGCCTGTTGCTGGTGAGCTACCCGCTGGCAAACTCATCACTCATAACAGGGTAAACGAGCACGACCACCCTGTGTGATGAGCGACTGATTTCGTTCATAGCAGATCGAGATAGTTGCTACTGCAGAGGAGGACAGGGGATATCCTCTTCTCCTGAAACCTTGAGATAATTGTTGTTGCTTGTTTTCCTTATCCAAATAAGAATAAAAATGTACGCCAGCGCTAATTGTTCCATCTTTATGGAATGCGCCACGCACTCTACTTTTATTAGTCACCGTGGTGATTTCAATGGTATGTAACTCAGCATCCGATCCTGTATTTGTGTTATTTATTTACCAGACGTTCAGCGGCAGCCGGACGTCTGGTGGAGGCTTCGCCCCCAAGCTCCCAGAATAGAATACCCCAACCGTCTTTTCTTCTTTAGGTATTCCTACTTTCGCTGCAATAATGAATTGGTTTTATTACATAGAATAGCGTCTAGCGGTACACTGTGAGGCAAGAAGTCTTCAAAATGTTCCAATGCTTTCTGTACACCTTGTATTGCATGCTCGCGACCGATCCTCCGAAGTACCCATTTTCTACGAGAGTCTCAATCCGAAGTGCTTAATCTGCAGAAGCATAATAAAATTAATCGGTATTGGTCGACCTGTTGATATCGTTTAGTGTCTGACGGCAGTAATACTCCTCCGATTCCAGCAATAATTCTCCCTACCCCACCCCCCCCCCTCCCCTCTTCAACACCTTACTCATGTGCTGGCAGAGAAACGGAGTGAGAATCATGCACGCACACACTCGCTACTCGAAGCCTTTAAAAGTTCATCTGAAAATTCAGCGCATGCCCCACAAAGTCTGATCTGCGGCAAGTCTTCTGGGTCTGAAAGCATGCTGCATAACATGTGCGAGACATTTGCTGAGTCCCAACTACTTCACGACTTTGTCATGACGTCATGACACGCCTTCTGCACACCAAGACGTGGAACAGCGTCTGTAGCACATCTTCTGCATCACACCTTGCAATACTATTTTGACAGGATGTAGGGCCCTGTGAGCAGAACCACGGTCAGTTTTTGCTGAACGCTTTTTTAAAGACCTCAAGAAGAGCTGTGAAGACGTGTGCGCAACACTCATCAAACTCTACGACACCCTACGAGATGTGCCTCGGTAGCGCAATCAGTAGGAGTGCCTACTCGTAGGAGCACACCGGCGGTCTTTTCAGTTCGAGTCCGAGTGCTGCGAATATTTTTGCACGTATTAGTTTGTTGTTGTTATTACGCTTTCTCATGATCACAGGAGGCAATTTTAGACCAGCAATGCTTACAACAAACAAAGGCTGTCTATTTGCACCTTCATATGTGCTAGTTTTTCAACTATTCATATCTGCGCCATGTCATTTCTTTGGAAATCAGAAGTCATATATTATTAAATTGAAAGTCTTATATTTATTATCTTCCTTTTAGTCAACAGCTATGGTACAAAACTATGTAGCAAGTAAAACAAAAGCGCTGTCACACCAGCAGCATCCTACAAAAGCCAGTGAGGAGCAATTTCTCCCTGGCGGGAATGACCACTTCTTCTTCGTTATACGAGTAAACTGTGAGTGTAGAGAAGGGTCCTGGGTGATCATCAACGTAAGAGACTGCGGTTGCGGACGCCATAAAATGACTCCTCCTGGACGCCATTTATAGAGATATCGACTGTCAAGAAGAAGAAGCGGTACAGGTTAGAGGTAGTGTAATGAAAATGGGACCTTTCTACAGGTACCATCTATTACAGTTGGTTTCATAGATGCGTTTCGATGAGGAGGTGGATGTGATTGCAGATTATAAGCCAGACCTACCTATACACGTGTTTCGGCCGTGTCTGCCATACGACTGGGTGGCAGCTCGTTGCATTGAAGTTCACCCAGGGAACTTTTCTACACCCACAGATTACGCGTTCAACGAAGAAGAAGTGGTCATTCCCTGCCAGGGAGAAGATTGTTCCTCACTAATTTTTGTGAAATGCTGCTGGTGTGAAAGCGCTTCTGTTTTACTTGTTCCATAGTTCTGTACCATATGTAGCTGTTGACTAAAAAGGAAAAATAAATACAAGACTTTTAATTTAATGATATGTGAGACTTCTTATTTCCAGGGGAATGATATGCTGCAGATATGAATAGTTGAAAAACTAACATATATGAAGGCGCAAATAGACAGCCTTAGTTTGTTGTAGGCACTGATGGTCTAAAATTGCCTCCTGTGATCAAAAAGAAGCGTAATAACAACAAACTAAATTTGGCAAAAATACTGGCGGCACTCGGACTCGAACTGAAAAGAGGCGCGATCCTACGAGGTGGCACTCCTACCGACTGCGCCGCCGAGCCAGGGGGTGTCATGGGGTGTCGTCGTGGTTGATGAGTGTTGCGCACACGCCCTCACACCTCTTTTTCAGGTCTTTAAGAAAGCGTTCATCAAAAACTGACGGTCTGGACTCCGCTCACAGGGCCCTACATCCTATCAAAATAGCATCGCAAAAGCTCACCATGAGATGGGAACCTTTCCTTGTGAGATGAAATATTGGTCCTCCCTTATTGGTCCCCCTTATTCATCTGAATCCCTATGCAAGTTGAACGACGTCATTTGATTCTCATCCATATCTACATCCTAAATTGACCTGTCGACATAAACTTGAGTGATCCATAGCCAAGCTTATACGTTCGCCAGCAATCACCTATGGTTAACCTCAGGGAAAGGTCCTATATGGTGTTAATGATCCGCCTTATCTCCACAACAGATGCACTGCCACCTTCGTCGTCCGATGGAAACACGAAAGGGCTGAAGGCGTTGTTCCGCCCTTCAATTACGACGGCGATCCTAGTCGGTAATTACTCGATTAGATAACGCTGTGTGAATGATCGATGACAGTGTGTTTTGTGGAGGTAATCGAGGACTCCCCGCCGACTGAAACGCATTAGATGATGTAACGTCGTCGTCATTTGACGCCAATTACGCGCCCCATTAATTGGACCTCCGCACACCGGCTGAAATTTCGACGGCAAGTTCCCTCAGTGGCTTTAACTTCTCGTCCTTCATTCTGTTTCAAGACTGATCGCTGAGATTCTTGCCAGAGTTTTCCTAGGACTTTTTAATCTTCTCAAACTGGTGGGGTAAGGAAGGCGTTCCTTAAAAAACTGTCCTAATCGGGAAGGGCATGTAGTGAATTATGTCTTGATTCCCTTCCTTGAGTTTCTACGAGAGATTCAGCTGCTGTCCCATGATGTGAGGATTTAGTTTAAATTTAATGGATATGGCGGTGTGGCATGGGATGACCCTCGCAATTGGCATCTTACGGTTGCTCCTCCCGACTAGGGTAGACCCAAAACATTTATTAGGCATCCTGCCATAAACGTCAGCTATTTGATTCAAAACCATGAACAAAACGTGGAGCAAATGGCTTCGCCTAAAACTTTTAAGATCAACCCCTTTAGCACTTCAATTTAAACTTCATCAAATTGTTTGCCCATCTTGAATCACAGATTGACTGCATAAGAGTAGATACTAACAATCGGCTTCCAGCCAAGTAATTTTTGTAATCGAAAAATCATCTACTAAATATTTTGGATGACCGCATCCAGAATTACGAAGAGATAAATGAATTCCTTCGTTTCTATGCTCTTCCGGGCGCTTGTAGCGCTGTCGGAGGAGGTTCCGGCTATGGCGGGGACCTGATTCCAGGTTCACGGCTCGGACTTCCCGCCCAGGCTAACCAAGCCTTCCGCCCCTTTTAAAGTCGGTAAATTGATCTAATTATGATTTTCAAGATGATGACTGGAAAAGTTGCACTTCCACTTACTGAGCTTTATACAGTCCATCATTCTACCACTAGGGGTTGTAGATCTAACGTAAAATTCATTATTCTACGGCCAAAAGTTGTGTTCGTGCCTCCTTTTTTACTCAAAGGGCCGGTTCTGAATTCTTGATGTTTACCAAAAGACATACTTTGCCATCTTCGTTTAACCAAATAAAAAGCTCGTTGGTAGTTATCTTAAGACTCGCTAATTCGCCGTTTCTTGGATTTTTGTGTTTATTACCAATGTGTTGTCTTGCTGATGTTTATTTCGTCGCGCGTTGTCATACAGGTATTAATAAATAAATAAATAAATTGGTGCCAGACTTGTCTTGGTGATTTATTCATCTGCTGCTTTCTTCCAGGACATACCGTAGACATAGAATGTGTGAAGCGTCCCAGGAGGAAGAGGGTTTGATTAGCGCTGTTCTCCATCCTTGCCCTTTTATTGCCTTGCTGTCAAAAATTCCTTTTTGTATTTATTTTATAGTTAAGAAAGACTTTTAATTTACTCTATCTTGCCCTCAAGACGACGTTCATACACGAGTTCTATGCTAACCTAATGGCACTTAACAATTTCTAAAAAAAAATTAATATAATATAATATAAATATTAATAGCCATGTTCGACTCTCCTTGAACCTTAGCAAGGTCGAATCTATTAGGTTGTAACGAATTAAATGGCACTGGCTCGCGCCATTTTTGGCGTGTCTTTACGCGTTTGATCAAGAACAAACCGTAACATGTGGCATATCATTTAGAAGCGCAAAGTTTGCTCTACCGGTGAGTACCAAATTTTCTATGTAAAAGTGGGAAAACTTTAGAGTTTTATTGACTTTTTTTGCAGATGGACAAAAGGGTAATCCGAGCAAAGAAACCGACGATATGAGATCTCGTCCACACTACTTCTACGGAACGAAACGGACCCATTCCTTGATCGCATCGTAACCTGTGACGAGAAATGGATAATGTACGACAACAGGCGACGATCGGCACAGTGGGTGGACAGCGATGAGAGCCCCAAGGTTTTTGCGAAGCCGGAATTGCACCAAAAGAAAGTAATGGTGACAGTATGGTGGTGTTCGCTGGGAATTATTCACCACAGCTTCCTCCCTCCCGGTGAATCCATCACGGCAGAGAAGTACTGCATTGAAGTTGAAGAAATGATGAAAAAGTTGAAGGATATTCGGCCGGCCTTGGTAAACCGAAGGCGAGTTCTCCTTCTGCACGACCATGCTCGCCCCCATGTAGCACGAATGACGTTGCAGAAATTGAATGAGCTGAGCACTGGAACTCTACCACATCCTCCGTTTTCTCCCGACCTCTCCCCAACAGACTACCATTTCTTCAAGCATCTTGGCGACTTCTTGGTAGGGAAAATATTCAAATACCAACAGGATGCCGAAAGTGCCTTCGAAGATATCGTCAATTCCAGAACTTCTGATTTTTATGCTACTGGGATAAAAAGGCTTGTGTCACGTTGGCAAAGATGTGTAGAATCAGAAGGTTCTTATTTCGTTTAATAAACTTGCCTACAAGCCGAGATATTCACTGTTTAAATTTACAGTGGTTTAGTGCCATTTATTTCGTTACAACCTAATATTTCTAGAGTTTTTAAACACTTCACGAGGTTGTTAAACGACTTTATTAGCTAAGGTTTCGGCAGCATCGCCTTCTTCTCAGTTCAAAAGGGTCAAACAAGGAGTTAGGAGCTATCCCACCAAACATCTCGTCAACTTTATTAAATTAGATGTCCATTTTTTTGATTTTTCAAACTTTCGAAATACGTTTTTAGTTTTTTTTTTTCACAACTCGTTGCGTCACAGTACTATCTACAGAATACTGCACTGGTTTGATTCCAAGATCGAACCTTGAACGTTCAACATGGCAATAAAATGCCTGCAGGGAACACGTAAACAGGATCCGACTCGGGTGAGAATATTTTCCAGGACACAACAACACGTAAACAACACGGGTGGTGCCCATTTCTCCCCCACTATCGATTGTTGACGACGTCTGCAAACTGGTCCCGCCAGTAAACACGGCAGACAAGGACGGGCAAGCCCACTTCTCCTCGTCTAGACGACTAGTACCATGCCACGTTTCAGCGACAAAGTCGTCATCGTCACAGGTATTTTCTGCGTTTATCTCTCGGAAATATTCTGATCCACTCTTACTCGCTCAGAGCGCTTGAGGTTAAAAAATCTTCGCGTTATTTTTGCATCGTTGCAGCAGCTTATGGCCACATTAACATCCACCTGAGGCTTAATGAAAATGACTGAATTATTTCGATCAGGACTTTAAACTTAACACCTCCCACACTGATATAGGCGGATGACCACTCACTGATGAAGCTCGTATTGAAATTTTCATCCGATTTTCACGATTTTCTCGAAATCTTTAAAGTTTTTCAGTTCAAATCTTTGGGAGGGATTTTAGTTTGAAAAAAATCGAGCTTACCGCTGCAAAGCATAGTGGTGCTGAACAAAACCAGAAAACTATGGACAGAGCAAATTTTGGCACATTAGCTTAGTTGGTAGCGCAGTCGGAGGAGGCACCGGTTGTCGCGTTTGCAGCCGAATCAAGGTTTATGGTTCGGGTCACCCGCCTAGTAGGTTAACCAAGCCTTCCGTCCTCTCCGAGTCGGGAATTTGTGCCAGACATGCCTGAGAAAAGCCCAGCGCTGACGATTTCCTTCAGTTTGTCACAGCAGTTCAGCTTGCAGGGCAGTATCCATTTAAATTCCTCCTAGAAATATTGTAAAGACAAAATGCGCGGCAGCATCCCAAACAAAAATTAACTAATGCTGTGCCTTATCATTTTGTACATTTTTATTTTAACATTTAATTTAGTTTTATTATCTTCCTTATTTCCATTATTTTACTATTTATTCTCATTTTATAATTTATCTCCTTCATATCTTATATACCATTTCCGTGTTGAATTGGACACTTTTCAAATCAATTTGAACACTCTTCCAAGTTAGCCTAAGACTTTTAACATCCAAGCGAGCTCTTCCAAACCCAAACGACCTTCAGGCAGGTTATATTACGGACTCAATAAGATGGTTAGAATAACTTCTCCTCAAGAAATTTTAGTACAATTCTATGTATATATTTTTCCAGCTGCCCGAACGAGGGCAATAGCTTTATATTTTTTTAAATAATAAAATAAAATTTGTTATAAAGGCAGCAATCATTTAGTGCATTAAAAACTAGATTTCGCCATGCACTTAAAAGCTCGTCGCAAATCTTATCTTATTTATAGTGGGCTGCTATCATGAAGCATCAAAGTGAAACATGCTGTTGACTTGTTTTTTATTGTTTTTGCTGTATCGCTTGCAGGTGTGAAATTCAATGTAAACAGCAATCTTGCTATCAATCGAACGAAAATGGCGACGTCTTGGACAGGGAAACCGCACGGCGAAATCTCTTCTTTTGGCACCAAAAAATTGCCGCTCTCCTGCGCTTTGAAAAGAGCCATAAACTATTCATTTTCTACAAAAATGAGAAATTTATAAAATTTCTGACAAAGTGTTAACTTATTGGGTTAAGGAATTAGAACTTTAAAGAAATCATACAAAAAATTTTCCTGGATAAAAAATTATTCTAACCTTTTTGAAGAATCTCTAGTTCATTGTGGAAGAAGCTCATTTCGATTTGGAAAGTTCGCTTTGATTTTAGAAGTCTTAGGCTAGCCGAGAAGAGTGTCCAGTTTGACTTGAAAAGTTTCCAACTCGACGCGAAAATGGTGTATAATAATGCAATAATGATAAAATGTAAAAAATAAAACATAAAAAATATCTTATATAGTAATTTCTTATTCTTTATCTCTTTTCAATTGTTCTAACAGATAAATAATAGGGGAAGGTGTTAGTTAAATCCTCTACTGGGGTGCGCCACGCATTCCACTTTCCACACACACAGGAGGGATTTATAACAAAACACCTACTCAGCCTATACAATGACTTGATGTTGTCCATCGGCGGACAAATCAGCGTATTTCAGGACCATGTCAGAACGTGTCGAACTTGGAGTCGTTACATTTGTCTTGAACTTCTTTTTTTCCCACCAGTTCCTACTGCACCACAACGCATGCATGTCATCTACGTCATCAAGAAAGAAGAAATGAAGAATAAAGTATGGCATAAAGCAGTGTTTCCCTGGCTGCGCCATACATTTCACTTCTACGGGATATCGTGGAGGGAATTTATAACAAAACGCCTACTCAGCCTATAAAATGACTTGATCTGGTCAGTCGACGGACAACTCAACACGTTATCCTTCTCGGACACACCTGGTACAAAAATCATCCACTCCAGAGGGATGGAAGGCTTGGTTGGCGCGGGCTTGAAACCGGAGCCAAGGACCCTGAATCGGGGAGTGCACGCGACAGCCGGCACCTCATTCAACTGCGTTATCGCGCGCCGACCAGCCATGTTACCGTAGTTCAAAGGACGAACATTTTGCAGCCATTCAAACGATATTTAACATCTCAGCCATTTTCTCTCAAAATCCATGTAGACGAATTTTTAGGATGAAATTTCATTTAAAAAGATATTTTAGCTTCTTTTTTATCAGTGCCCAGAGTTTGACCTGATATGAGCTCGTTGCAGGATCGTCGTCGGGAATCGGCGCCGCAACCGCTGTGCTGTTCGCCAGCGAAGGCGCCAAGGTGACCATCACCGGGCAAAAGGCGGAGCGACTTGAGGCAAGTGTTCGCGCAAATCCCAGGAATCGTGAAATGTTCCTGTTTCAAGATGGGTTTATATTAGCCTATTTAGATTACCCTCGCTTTTTTAACAGGACCGAACAGTCGCCTATTTGGCGTAAAAGAGAAAGGTCACAAAGTTTTATGACATGGTTCGATACGGGGTATAAGAGCACGTCCATGAGTTGCACTTTTATGGGCTAAGCCGAAGCTGTTCCAAATGACCCAGGGACCATCTCACCCTACCATTTCATGCCTTCTGTAGCGGGATTCATCAACGATTAGATCCGAGGGAGTGCTGGGCATAAGGGAGCAACGAACCCACAACGAGTTATACATCACCAGCGTCCGTTGCCGGTTTCACCGGCGCCTGACGGCAGACGTGCGGGCCGCACCAGGCTTCGTGTATGGCGGACCATGCTAGGAACGTTGCCCAAACCTAGCTAGGGATGCTTACTCACCCAGCATCGGTCGCCGGTTTCGCCGGCAACCAACGTTAGATAAGGAAGCTTATTTAGCGTCGCCGTCAAACACGTAGAAACGTACGCCTACTACAGATTGATGCCTTGCTGAGTACTACATCCCTGTATAGCACTGGAAAATGTCCGCAGCACTCCTGCTTCGTCTAGGATTGTGTTCACAACCTATTGCAGCTCGTCAAGCATAATCGAATGTCTGAATGTTCCCGTCTAGTCGTGACGCTTTATGCTACGAGGTGTGACGAATTTCGGAAAAGGAGACTTAGGAGAAAAATGCAATCCTCCTCTGCATACAGTGCTATGGAAACTAATAAAAGCGCTGCCGAAAATTGGAACCCAGGGGCAAGACTTGGTTGAACGTGTTGTCGAACCGAGCGTAGGTCCGAAGAACTTTGTTCGCTGACCTGTCCTGGTCCACCGCTTAAAATTGGAGGATCTGGGTAAGTAGAAATAGCTTAGTAACCCAGCGCACGAAGTTAGTATGCTTGTAATGGGCGCTTGAGACGTGAGGATTGCTTCTTCCTCTTTCACCGTTATGGGTGGTTCAGTGGGTTGCGGAAATATACAAGGATAACAGAAGAGTGGATGAATAGGCTTTATTTCAGGAACGTCGCTCCTCTAAGCGTACAGGTGAACGTCTCCCAGGGCCAGGCACACCCAGCTGGGGTGCAGCGAGGCCCCGCCCCTTTACTACCGTATGAGCATCACCGGAGTCGGTGATACTCCCGGCGGGGCGCAACAATAAATCGCATCATACATACATATATATAAAACATTTGGAAACTCGATAAAAAGTTTTTGAAGGCTTTGTTCACCCTCTTTTAATTCTCTTATGTACTCTTCCAAACGATCTATGGTAGACTTGCATTTCTCACAGTTAGAGTCACTTTGAATTGCGCAGTTTAGGCTAACTGTATGCTCTTTGTAGCGCGTTACTAAGTCACGAAGCGTGGTTGAGCTCAATATGATTGCTAATTTCCTTGAATGGAATGCCATTTTTTAAAAATTCTCCTTTGGTGTTGTTAGCTACGGAGAGAAGAGGCTGCTCCAGGTACTTTTAGCGTACGGGAGACTTAACTTTCTTATTTAGAAAGTGCGATCGTGAATAGAATCGACTTTGTGCTCCAGGTATTTAACGGGAGACTTATTCTCTTGGATTCAGAGAATGCGATCTTATATTCGACCGACTTTATGCTCCAGGTCCCAAAGCTGTTACACTTTGACACGGGAGACTTAGGCTTGTTAGGCCGATGCACCAAAATGTAATGGGCGCTTGAGACGTGAGGATTGCTTCTTCCTCTTTCACCGTTATGGGTGGTTCAGTGGGTTGCGGAAATATACAAGGATAACAGAAGAGTGGATGAATAGGTATTATTTCAGGAACGTCGCTCCTCTAAGCGTACAGGTGAACGTCTCCCAGGGCCAGGCACACCCAGCTGGGGTGCAGCGAGGCCCCGCCCCTTTACTACCGTATGAGCATCACCGGAGTCGGTGATAATGCTCCTGAGATCAAAATCAACAATTTCCAAAGCAAAAGGAGCGTCTTCCAGACTATGAGTTGGCCATTGATCTTGATGGGACATACGAAAAGAATGATATACGAGAGCTTGGCGCCGTCGAAAACTTAGGGAGAAGGGGGGGGGGTGGGGGTGTGTGAACTTGATTTTCGCTGTTGACGAATAACTGCAAAAAGTGACTCATGCCTTCCTCCTTCAGCGGGATTTTCTGTCTCCGATTGATTTTCCTTCCTTCAATGCATGTGACAGAAATTCAGAATCGCGTTAAAAAATCGATAACACCGGCTGCTTGATCGAAACGCCCCAATTCCTGCGAAGCGCTTCCGTCGACCAACACAACCACGCAACTCCCACCCCGATAGGTTAGATCTGATCGTGAGAGAACACCGGTGGCATCAGTTAAATGATCGATAATATCGATCAATGTTGACTGCCTTATCAAATCTTTTCCATACAGTGAAGGCTTTCCGTAAGACATCTTAATCACGCAACATCCCCCCCCCCCCACCCCGATCGATGGAGTCTTGGAAATGATAGCACCGCTCAAACGATCGACAACATCGATCGCTATTGAATGTCTGGGCGACCTTCCACAATCAAGCTACACTCACCTGTTCGATTAAGTCTGAGGTAGAATTGATCCCAAACGATGGGCAATATCGAACGACACTAAATGTCTGATCGACCTTCACCGCTGATACGATCAATAATATCGATCGATGTTGAGTGTCTGAGCGACCTTCCTCTGCCACCATAATCACGCAACACCCATCCGGATCGATTATGTGTGAGAGAGAAACTATTGCGCCGCTCAAACGATCGATATATCGATCAAAAAATCTGTCCTGCTTCGAAGCGCGTCCGTCGGTCAACATCACGCAACCTTTCGGCCATCATAATTACCACATATTTTGAAGGTTAGAGTTTAGAATATTTTCCCTCAAGAACTAAACGTGATTAGTGAAAACATTTTGTTAAAAAATTAAGTTGAAAATGGACAGGTGGTCCTCATTGAGAAGTCGTCTGATATCATTGTGAAGTTTTCAGGAAACTAGAAGAAAAATGCTGAATGCCGGCGTCAAGGATCTCCACATCAACATTGTGTTGGCTAACGTGATGGTGGAAGAAGAGAGGGAGAAGCTCGTCAACAGCACGGTGGTCAAATGGGGCAGAATTGATATACTGGTGAGTCTGAATAGGCTGCTCTGGGCGCGTGATAGCACAGAGGGGAGAGGCGCCAGCTGCAGCCGATTCAACATTGGTTCAGAACCCGTCCAAGCCAACAAAGCCCTCCATCTCTCCCTTTGGGACCAGTGAAGCACACTTCTATAGAATTCAGCGTGCAGGGCTACGCACTGATTTATCTACCGGACGACCAACAGTGGCTACTGTATAGATCAAATATGCATTCAAATTGCCTCCACGACATTCCTTAGAACGAGGGTACATGGCGAGACCCGCAAAAGGGTTGAAGAAAAGCCCAGGCGCCGACCTGAATCTATGCTAGTGAGGGTAGGGGCACTTCATCCAGTTATTTCGACATCGACGGTGGAATTTGATCGAAAAAGTACATATTTTACAAGGAAAATACACTGAGCTAGTCTACGAGAGGACCTTGCTGTGAATCTCTCTAGTCGGAGAGGATGTCCTATTTGTGTTTGTTTCGTTTTTCTATTAGGGGGGGGGGGGGGGCAGAAGTAATGAGACAAAATGAAATTTTTTTTTTATCTCCTTATAACTCAATTACAACTCAACGATGCTGAGGAGTGTATTTGCCATTAAGGGCAAGGACCTTGCTGCCATCGCTCAGCCCACTTCCTGATCCCATCCTTACAGAACTGCTTGGGCCTGGTGTTGATCAACTGCTCGATATGGTTGTCAAGGACTGCTTGGGTTCTTGTGTCCCTTCCGACTAGGAAGTCCTGTAGGCTCAAATAGTAGTGGTAGTTGCATGGAGAGATGTCCAGCGAATACGGTGGGTGAGGCATGTGAACGTAGCCCAGCTGGCCAAGCTTATCCGTGCTTACTTGTTCCCGATGGGCTGCGGCGTTGTCGAAGAGGAGAACCTTCTTGAAGCGCTGCGAATGAATAAGAGCGAGTCGCCGGCCCATCTCCTCTATTTCGTTCACCATGGCCTTGGAGTTCATCGCGGTGCTCTTGGGAAACAGTCTCCGGTAAACCGATCCATGGGCGCAGACCCAAAAGCTCCAAAGATGCTTCTCGCCGTGAACATCTCGCTGAACGAAGGTCGGTAACAATTCACCAGGCCTCACCCAGACTCGCTGCTTGGCAGGGTTAAGGTAGAAGTCGTACTTCTCATCTTGCGTGAATATTGAGCCCAGGCTGCTCGGGGTTGGGAATTGGGGGAGATTTGAGCGACACAGGTCGATTCGTCAGACTGGGGTTTCGGCACGAGACAGGCTGGGGTTTTTGGCATGCTTCTGGAAAGGGCGGAAGTGGTAACTTTTCAGATGGGCTTCAGTAAGTAGCACACAAACATACAAATACAACAAGCACGAAACCAGACTCCAGCCACGAGATATATGGACACGGCATGGGGTGTCTCATTACTTTTGGCCCCCCCTAATAGCGGTGTTCTCCCTCCAGTCCGTCGCATTTTATCTTTCTACTCCTTTTCAGGGCTTCATTATTATTATTGTTATGATTATTATTGTTGTTATTATTGTTATGCGAGTAATACTATCTTTATCCGTTACTTGTTTATTTATTTTACTATTTATCTATTTGCCTATCCGTCTATTTACCTGATTAGTAGTTCACCTTTTTTATTTTTTATTAAATAAATTTCTCCACGGATCTCCCTCGATAGAGAGCCTTCGGGCTCTCTTGTTAAGAGGGATCTCGGGCCGCTTGTCGCAGGGCCACGTGGCGCGTCCCCGGGTGGTGGATAGGGGAATTAAACGCGAACCAAATGCGACCGTGTACTGCCCAGAGACGCAGGTAGGATGCAGGGGATGGACTCCTTGCTCCTGCTGTGTCGGGTCGACTCGTTCCTTGTGCGTGGGAGCGGCATGTTCGTGCACAGTGTGCGTGGATGTGTCCGTGACTGTGCGGATTGTAACTGTGTCGGCTCGGCCAAAAGCTTGCACTCGGTAGACTGGGAGTACATCGTAAGGCGATTCGAGGCCGCCTCAAAAGTCTCGCCCCGTCCCTTCGGGCAGTCTGGCTGGCTGCCCGGAGTTCTTCGCCCGCACGACAGAGCCCGACTAGCTGCCCGTGTGTACTCAAGTCAAAAACAGCAGCACTAAAGGGCCTCATTCCCCTGACCCCGAAAGAGCCCCCATTTCTGCAGCGATGGGAAGGACGAGTACGGAGAGGCTGCTAAAATCTCAGGGCCTAACCAGGCTGCGCAAATTGAGAAGGACTAGGATGACGATCTGTACTTACAACGCCCGCACGCTTGCATCGGAAGCTTCCGTCGAGGACCTGATGATGCAAGCCAGGAAAATCAAGTACGACGTCATCGGACTGACCGAGACGAGAAGACACCACCCCCTGCACGCCGCCTACGACTCCGGAGAAGAACTGTTCCTCGGAACATGCGACAGCAGGGGAGTAGGCGGCGTTGGTGTCCTCGTCAACACGCACTTGGCCATGAACATCGATTCGTACGAGTCTCTGACAAGCCGAATCGGACGTCTGCGACTGAAGCGATGTGGCTCCGTGCCAGCTTTGACTGTGTTCGTCGCGTATGCCCCAACATCCGACTACGACGACGAAGACGTCGAGGCCTTCTACGTGGAGCTGGAGAAGTTCTATAAGGAAGATCACACCTTCTACAAGGTGATCGTCGGCGACTTCAACGCCAAGATCGGGCCACGAAGGTCGCCGGAAGAACTTCACATCGGAACCCACGGTTTGGAGTGGAACGAGCAAGGTGAAAGGCTGTCTGAGTTTATCATGTCGACCAAGACCATCCATGGAAACTCGCAGTTCCAGAAGCCTCCCTCCCTACGATGGACCTGGGAATCTCCCGGTGGCCAGTTCCACAACGAGATCGACCACATCATCTTCAACCGCAAATATTGCCTGACCGACGTCTCCGTTGTCCCCAAGTTCTACACGGGATCGGACCACCGCCTCCTTCGCGCGAGGTTCCGCTTTTCGCGTCAAGGAGAGAAGGCCGCGAAGTTCAAGAAGAGGAGTCCCAGAACGACCATCAACTGGGACCTCTACACCTCTCTTGCCGGTCTTTGGGAAGATGCCGTCATGGACAACGTCGACGAGGAATACGACCGCTTCGTGCACCATCTCCACGATAGTGCTAAGGGAGCCGAGAGCTTGAAGACCACCAAGAGACGTCTGTCTCCGGAAACTCTCGAGCTGATACGCCAGCGTGGAGCAGCACGAGCGTCAGGCAACCACCAACTGACGTCCGAGCTTGCGAAGCTATGCAGAGAGGCGATAAAGGAGGATCTTAAGGAGAGAAGGGCGGAAGTGTTGGCTGAAGCTGCAGAGGCAGGGTTGAGCATCCGCAATGCCCGCCGGAACTTCGCCAACTTCAAGACCAAGATGACAGCTCTCCGACGTCCCGACGGAACCGTCACCTCTTCCAGAAGGACCATGGAGAGGGTCATCCACGACTTCTACTCCGATCTCTTCGATAGCCACGTCCACCTGCCCCCATGCCATCTTCCGCAGGATGGATACGTCGTCCCCTCTGTTCTCCCTTCCGAGATCCGACACGCCATCTCGTCGGTGAAGAAACGTACAGCACCCGGTCCCGACAGGATCAGACCCGAACACCTGAAGAACCTCCCGCCTACGCTCATCAACACCCTGGCGCGGCTCTTCACACGTTACCTGTCGGAGTGCAAGGTTCCATCTCAGTGGAAGACCAGCAGAACCGTCTTGCTGTACAAGAAGGGAGACGTGCACGACATTGGCAACTATCGCCCGATCTGCCTGCTGTCCGTAGTCTACAAGCTGTTCACTCGAGTTATCCTGAATAGGATTAGCAGAACGCTGGACGAAGGACAGCCATGCGAGCAAGCAGGATTTCGGAGAGGATTCAGCACGATCGACCACATACACACCATTACGAAGCTCATCGAAGTGTCGCGAGAGTACAAGCTGCCGCTGTGCCTTACGTTCATCGACCTGAAGAAGGCATTCGACTCTGTCGAAACTGAAGCGGTCATCGAAGCCCTGCTCACTCAGGGCGTTCCTACTCAGTACATCAGAGTCCTTCGAGAGCTGTACAGTGGATTCACGACCAAGATCTCACCATTCTACAACGACGTCGTCGTCGACGTGAAGAGAGGGGTTCGGCAAGGGGATACCATATCCCCAAAGCTCTTCAGCGCCACTTTCGAAAACGTCATGCGCGAACTAGAATGGGAAGACATGGGAGTGAAGGTCGACGGCCGGCAACTACATCATCTTCGCTTCGCTGACGACATCGTGCTCATAACACCGAGCATCAGCCAGGCGGAGCGAATGCTGGCCGACTTCGATCGTGTATGTGGAAGCGTTGGACTCCAGCTGAATCTTACGAAGACGATGTTCATGAAGAACGGATGGGTTTCTGATGCCCCATTCTCGCTCAACGGAACGAACATCTCCGAATGCTCCAGCTATGTGTATCTGGGTCGCGAAGTCAACATGGCCAACGACCTAGCACCAGAGCTGAGCAGGAGGAAAAGAGCGGCTTGGGGAGCTTTCAAGAGCGTCGAAGAAGTCGCGAAGAAGACGAAGAACGTCCGACTCCGTGCCCACCTATTCGACTCCACTGTTCTTCCTGCCCTAACATACGCCTCAGAGACCTGGGCTATACGAAAGCAGGATGAACACGCGATCAGCGTCGCGCAGCGTGGAATCGAGAGGACGATGCTCGGAGTGAAACGACTCACGCAAGTGAGAGAAGGCCTCCGGAGTTCCGAGCTTCGCCAACGCTCGAAGATCAGAGACGCTGTCGCGTGGGCCAAGTTGTCGAAAATTAGGTGGGCCGGCCACGTAATGCGCTTCGCAGACACCCGCTGGACGAGAGCCATCACCGACTGGATTCCGCGGGATGTCAAAAGAACACCAGGACGCCCACCAACGCGTTGGTCGGACTTCTTCGTTAAAGCCCTGAACGACCGATATGACGCTCTTCGTGTCCCTCGAGCGAGGAGGATCCATTGGACCACTCTGGCACGCGACAGGGACGAATGGAGACGCTGCTGGCACCCGCTCGAGCAATTCGATGATCAACGGGACGACAGGTGATACAGGTGATTAAATAAATTTCTATTGGGCTCGTGTAGCTCAGTCGGAGGAAGTGCCAGATGTCGCGTGCACCCGATACCAGGTTCCTGGATGGGATTTCCCGCCCAAGCCAACCAAGCCTTCTATCCCTCCGAGGTCGATGAATTGCTACCAGACTTGCCTGGGAGGGATAAAGCGCTGAATTGTTCATCGTTGGCCACCGCAAGGCGTTTTACGGCCAAGTGCGCATTCAAATCACCTCATCTGACGCCCCATAGAAGTGTTAGGTTGTCCGGAAATAAATGAGCGTTTTGCAATTGATATTATTGGAGTATCCAATAAAGTATGTTCCATGTCTTAAAGTGTTATATACTATTGGAAAGCTGAGTTCATGCTCTCTTCAACCATGACCTCGAATTTTGTTTAGAGCTAAAAAATTTTCCCCAATTTTAAGCTTTGCCGTCTCAGATGTCTGAACGCAATTTTCGAGAAATTTTCATCTACGATTTCAAACTCGGTCGCAGTGCAGCTGAAACGGCCCGTAACATCAACGCTGCATTTGGGGAAGATTTCGCTAAGGAACGTACAATTCGTCACTGGTTCGAAGGGTTTCGATCTGCAGATGAAGGTCTCGAAGATGAAGACCGAGAGGCTATCGCTCCTTAACGACGGCCAACTCAAAGCCACGGACGAAACGGTTCCGCGTCAAACTGTGAGAGAGCTGGCACAACACTCCGACGTTGACTGTAGGACTGTCAGTCGCCATTTAACTGTGATCGGATAAGTAAAGAAATTGGATAAATGTATCCCGGACGAACTAACCGTCAAGGAGATGCTGAAGCGCAGCGACATCTGTGATTCGTTACGACTGCGCCATCCAAAGGAGCTTTTTTGGAGAGGATCATCACTCATACGCGACGAAAGGCGAATCCTTTATGACTATTGTTGCCTCTGTGCACAATGGCTGGATGTAATGAGATTCCCAAGGAGATGCCGAAACCAAGCCTCCATCCAAAGAACTTGAAGAATGGATAGACTATCACGGCGAAGAAGTGCTGTGCCGAAATTGAAGTGATGCACCATGTAGAAGTTGACTGAAGAACAGCCGGCTTTGGTCAGTCGAAAAGGTCCAGACCTACCGCATGACAACAGGTGTCCGCACGTTTCAAAAATCGTTGTCCTTAAACTGGGTGAATTGGGCTACGAAACTCTGCCTTATCTGTCATACTCAACGGATCTCTCGACCACCGTTTACCACTTTTTCAAGCATTTGGACAACTTCCTAATGGAGAAATGCTTCAAAAACCAAGACGACGCTAAAAATGCCTTCAGCGTTTCCATCGCCTCCAGAACTGTGGATTTCTAAGCTACCGGTATAAATAAACTTGTTTCTCGTTGGCAAAGATGTACTGATTCTAATGGTTATTATTTGATTGACAAAGTTTCTTCTTAGCTGAGTTATAATAGTTTGAATATTCGAGTTGAAAACGCTCATTTATTTCCGGACAACCTAGTACAATGCGCGGCGCATCCCAAAAGGGATTGAGCAACGTTGTCCCTTATCCTTCTGATTCAGGGCTAGAATATTATTCTTGCTGTCAAATAGTATTATTGCTGTGCGAGTATGCTATCCTTTATTGGTTATGTTTTCTATTGGGCGTTATTTGTTTACTTCTATTGGCAGCACAGCTGGGAGATGGGCCGACATTCGGTGCACCCGAATTTAGATTCCTGGTTCAGATCCCGCCCAGGACGACCAAGCCTTTCATCGTTGCGGCGTCGATGAAATGAATTTCTTAAGACTTCCTTATCAAACTTCACTACGATGGGCAAAGCACCCAAATATTCATCGACTTGTCATCGAAAGTCATTGTACAGGCCAAATACGCATTCAAATTGCCGCTTAGAAGTGGAATGTACAACGTACCCCCCAAAGGGATTGAGCAACGTCGTCCTTTTACATTCGCTGATTTTTTCTTTATTTATTTACATTGTAAGCTGTTTTAACAATATTTTGTCGCGGCAAGAACTTTAGCGACAAGCAGGAGCCGCACCACTTACTGAAGACAGCATGCTTTACGCCAATACACCTCCGACGCTGTTTGATCGAGCGCAACATATTTATTTATTTATTTATTTATTTATTTATTTATCTATTCCTATATATGCATGTATTCATTTATTTGCCCATTTATTCTCTATGCTGTGCCTGTCTATTTGTCTATTTGGTTATCTATCTATTCATTTATTTATTTATCTATTCGTTTCTTCGTTTATTTTTGTTAAACTACTTACCTGTTTACTCGACGAACTAAAAGACTTTTCAACAAAATATAACATTGCAGGCCAAATCAAGGACCATTTCCAAAATTTGCTCTTTAAGGTAAACTGCGCCGGTGGTTCTTTAGTTGGTGAGAATGGCACGATGGGTTTCAACCCGAAATGCGATCCTCTGGAAAGGCTGATGCAGCTGAATGTGTACAGGTAGGTATTCGAATCCTATATATCTGCGCTTCAGAAGAGCATACCGTAGTGATTACATCGATTGTTAGTGTCGCCCACATCGTCGAACTGGCTCGTCCTCACCTCGTCGCGGCGAAGGGCGAAGTGATCAACATCTCCAGCATCGCCGGCTGCCCAATGGGGGTAAGTAAGTGTTCACAGAATTGAAATATGCCCATCTGAAGCATCTGTTTTCTTCCCAAGGCGTCCTAAGTATAGAATATCTAAACCTTCAATATGATCCTACGATATTCCATCCGAACGTCTGGGCAAAAATAATGACGGCTCGATCAATTGAAATTCTGAATCTATGAGCTAACATATAATGGTAGAAATCACAAGAATGAACGACAGAACAGCTTCACAATACACGCGTAATATCGAAAGATAACTATGACTGATCAAATTAATTCATACTTTCATAATTATTGATTGGTTTTATCGATTTCTGTCCAAAGCTGATCAGTAGAAACAAACACTTTGAAAGAAGAAAAATATGATTGTCGACAAGCATCCCAACCATTAAGCGACATTGGTCACTGAAACATCATTGATCGATATTGTCCAACATTGATCGTTTGAAAAAAGAATCACATGGATATTATGACAGTCGACACATTTCCCAACAAATAAACATCGAACCACTATTGATTGATTTTATCGATTTCTACTCAGAACTGGCAGTTTTATACCATTTTGTCATCTAATTGGACAGTTATAAAATCAAATTTGACACTCTTCTATGCTAGCCTTAACACTTTAGAAATCAAAGTGAATCAAAGGGTTAAATCGAAATGACCTTTATGCAGGTTAAACTACAGACTCAACAAGATGGTTAGAATAATTTTTTGTTCAAGGAGAATTTGATATAACTTTCTTTGAAATTATTTGGTTTATCTGCCTCAATAAGTATAAAAATTTTATTTTTATAGAAAAATCATTGATTAAAATTTGTCTTAATGCGCAGCAAAGAGCAAACATATAGCATTTTAAAAGGTAAGATCGCGCCATACACTAAAAAAGTTCGGCGCAACTTTTATTTGATTGATGGTTGAAGTTCCCCTTACATGACATATCAACCATACAAACAGAAATTGTGCTATCAATCAAATAGAAATCGCCACGTCTCAGACGAGGGCATGGCACAGTCTTTCTTGGTACTAAAAAATACCCCTCTTCCTGCTCTTTAAAACATGCTTAAAACCGATTCAAATCAGTTTCATTAAGCCTCACGTGGCTGGTATCGAGGTTGTGAGCTGTCATAACGATGTTTTGTTGCGATCAAAACTTCTAGCGCCAGGCGGGACTCGAACCCGCACCTTCCTCTAACCGGGCGGGAATGCTCTACGCCATTCTCGGCGGCCAGCTCATCCCGGCTACGGGTGAGTGCTGATCGGTCCCACGAGGTGTGGATGTTGCGTTCGATCAAACGGCGCCGGTGGTGTAATGGCGTAGAGCATTCCCGCCCGGTCAGAGGGAGGTGCGGGTTCGAGTCCCGCCTGGCGCTAGAAGTTTTGATCGCAACAAAAGCTGAAAACCGTTATTTTTCCTAAAAAAAAATTGTACAAAATTTCAAACAATCTGTTCGTTTATTGGGTAGGTGAATTAAAACATCAAAGAAAGCTATTCTTTCTAGAGAGACTTTCTCGAGATCATAGGATAAATCTTGGGATATTGCGAAAGAATTTAGCTTTGATCGATATCAGATTGTCGAGCTCAGCAAAAAAAAAACACATTATAAAAGTCAGTCATCTTGGAAATTCACATTGTGCTCATCTCATTGTATTTTTCATTTGTCTTGTGTTAGTTTTGCATACGATGTATTTGAGATACTCTCATCATATGATATATTTGATGCATTTATACTGTGGGATTAGTTACCCAAGTTTGAGGTAAAACGTGATCTGCGGCTAATGCATGTGTTGTGTATCAAGAGAAGGACGTGAAGTGAACCACCGAAATTCTTTTGCCTTTCTTGAACAGAAAAATTCTACTTTTCATGAATAGTCTTTAGTTTAATGTCGAAGAAGCTCATTTTGATTTGGAAGGGTCCGATTTGATTTCAAACGTCTTAGGCTAGCTTGGAAGAGTGTCCAATCTGATGAGAAAGTTGTATAAGTGGGTGAACACCATCGATTTCTAACCACTAATCTAAGCGGATACGAGGGGCCAGATTCATCAACCACTTACAGCCCTCTAACGGTGAAAATACCGCCAGACCCACTGACATGACATTCATCACATCAGGTTTGGTGGTATTTTCACCGTTAGAGGGCGGTAAGCGGTTGATGAATCTGGCACCAAGTTGGATGCTCGGCTTAGCAGCTAAACGTTTCATCGTTGTTTTCAGTATCCGAATTTCCCCTACTATGCCACGACAAAGGCCGCCTTGGATCAGCTGACACGAGCCCTGGCCCTCGACATGATTAAGCATGGCGTTCGGGTGAACAGCGTCAGGTAGGCCTTTGGTCGTAAGAAAGCAGCAGGTTGATGTTACTACGTCTTAAAGGTGGTGCTTTACAGCCCCGGTCCGGTTCACACGAGGTTCTTCCAGAGTTCAGGCTTCAGCGACGAAACGGTTAAAAAGGTGGGCAGATTTCTTGCACTATCAATATACTCTGAAAGGCGCGTGGTAGGACAGTCGGAGGCGGTGAATCCCTCAACGGTCGACGAATTGGTGCCAGACTTGCCTGAAAATTCACAGCTCTGATTTCTTCATCGCCTGTCCACCACAAGTCTTTGTATAAGCCAAATATGCCTTCAAATCACCCCCACGATATCCCAAAGAAGCAGAATGGTTGGCATACCCCAAAAGGATTGAACAACGCCGTACTTTATCCTTTGTTTAGGATAAGGATAAAGGATGGCATTAACAATCCCCTTAGGGATACGCCAGACTAAGAGATGTTGTGGAGGTGAATTGAATGCGTATTTGATCATGCAATGACTTGCGGTGGCCAGCCGATGAACAAATCAGCGTTTTATCCTTCCCACACGAGTCTGGTACAAATTACCTGACCACGTAGGATTGAAGGCTTAGTTCGCCTAGGCGGGATATCCGAACCAAGAACCTAGTATCGGCTGCATGCTACAGTCGGCACCTCTTCCGACTGCGCTACACGCGCCCACCCCTTTATTGTACTCTAAAAACCGAGGAATATTGATTGCAGGCCTACGAGCTCTACGAGGTGAACCGAAACGCGTTGCCCGTTGGAAAACTGGCCGAACCAGAAGATATTGCGAACATCATTGCGTTTCTTGCCGATCGCCCACTCTCGTCGTACATCGTCGGGCAGACAATAGTCGCCGACGGTGGCACAACGCTTCTCCTGGCTTCGACTGCGTCTGAAGTAGACGTGTGGAAGTAACTGCATCCGAATCTTAACTGACGACACTGCCGGCTACCAATGCTCTCCTTGAGTAAATCAATTACCGATTATCAAGACTGCTTGCTTCACACATGCACGTAGTGCTAACAATAAGCCTAGCCTACTACTACTATTTAATTATTTACTGACGTGAAATATTGGGTTATTCGATAATTAATGTCGTTTTCTTCATTTTCGCAAAGTGAATTTATTCATATTAACAACACACATTAATCACACATTGATATACTGGCCATTTTTTAGATGACCTTTTGCCATCATCCGTAAGTTGAAAAATTCCACGTTCGAAGAAGCCTTGATTTCTAGAAGCGAAGGACTGGTGCAACTCATTTTTGAATCCCAAATCACTGAATAAACCTGTCTCAGGCGTATGTCTGAACTGCGAAAACGACTACCGCTACAAGAATCTCCATCCTTCAAACAGTAAAAAGTATATTCCATTTGTACAAAGTCGACGAAATTCCGAGTTAGGAGTGGGGGTTAGAAGTTCACTATGGAAACGCGCGGTTTCCTAAAGCAGTAGCTTCCAATCACCCGATATGCAGAAGACGCAGAAATACAGCTTCATAAGAGCGGAGTCAGATGTCCGAATCCTTGTCTTACAGCATTTTTTGCATTTTTTCTGCCCATTCGGTGTTTGGAATGTATTACCTTCGAATGTGCGATTCCATGGTAAACTATCGGTGTTCCTAACTCGGCAGGTTCAAGGGCTTTGCAAAAGTGGAACATACTTTCCTACTGTTTGGCGATAGAGATTCTCGCTGTGATTTTCATTTTCGCCCGCCGTTTATACGACTGAGTCCCCTCCTTGGTCAGGACAAAATCGACGCAGAACTCGGAACATATCAATACATATTGCGAAGATTTGGTGATCACCCTACCAGAATTTCTCCAGGGCTTGGATTCTTTAACGAACGCGCGAAGTGTCAGTTACAGTTCACTCGCAACGGCGAAAATCCAGCGGTAGTGCACCAAACGAAGCTCAAAGACGATGCAATACATATATCCAAGAACAAGCTTCAACTTAACTGGTGAGGCTAAAAACAGAGTCTCGCAAAACGCCCCTGTACATGCGTCCGACTACTGGCAGCGAGCTCAACTCGCTGCCACTGGATCATACACTAACAGTAGAGTATTAGTATTATTTACCGGTATTTTACCGCGTCGTTTACCCGACGCTCTAGTCGGGTAACTGTTACAACGGCCAGGCGGGACTCGAACCCGCACCTCCCTCTGACCGGGCGGGAATGCTCTACGCCATTACACCACCGGCGCCGTTTGATCGAACGCAACATCCACACCTCGTGGGACCGATCAGCACCCACCCGTATCCGGGATCTTCACTGGAACCTACCACGCTGCGCGTTGATGAATCACGGTATGTGGCGGTTTGCGGTAAGTTCTACCGTTACCCTCCGGTAGATCGCTGATGAGTCCGGGACCAGGTGCGGTTAATTCAGCCATGGTTTTCGCCGATAAAAATTCAGGCCATTAGCTTTTGCCGCCACTCCAGCGCTTCATCTTCGTCTACATGACACCTAGGGCCAGATTCATCTACCGCCTACCGTCCCCTAACGGTAAAAATACCGCCAAACCTGATGCTCATGAATGTCATATCCGTGCTATGGCGGTATTTTCACCGTTACAGGGTGGTGAGCGGTTGATGAATTGACACAGGTGTCACGCAGACGAAGTTGAAGCGCTGAAGTGCCGGCATCACTCCATCGCTAAGTGGTTGACGAATCTGGCCCCTGGTCGACGCTCCGCTTTCATCGCCACAGGCCAGCACTTTGATCGGATCTATCCTAGTCCGGGGGGGGGGGGGGGGCACATAACTAAAAAGTATGTAAAAAGAATCGACTTGAGACTTACCGAGCTACTCCTACAGAGCACGATAGAACCTAAAACAAAGAAAAAACGAACGGATAAATAAAAAAAATCACCGCGGTTAGACAACCGTATTCAAAGAGCGACGCAATGGAGTCGTGCCGCGTGCTGACCACCGCTTGACATGTTAGAACCAGGATATAACATGGTGGGGAGGGCGCATAAAGCCACCTAGCGCGTGCTGACCGACGCCTGACATGTTATAACAAGGATCTAACATGGTGAAGAGGGCACATAACTTCACCCGCTTACAACTGCGGCGAAAACATTTATTTTTGCTCGTGAATTTTTCTGGTTTAGGTTCTGTCGTGCTCTGTAGAGGGCGCTCGGTAAGTCCCAAGTCGATTTTTTACATACTCTTTAGTTATGTGGCCCCCCGGACTAGGATAGATCCTTTTGATCAATTCAAGCCACAGTCGAGGATTTCAACTCATCGCTGACTTTCCGATCACAAGAGTAATCTAGTTCTATTCTTCAGCTTGTCCCGCTTGAGCCATGCATAGTTTATGCGATGGTTCGTGATTTGTGAAGCAAACCTCCGTCACTGGTAATGCAACACCGCTCCCGTCTTTTGATTTTTGGGGCGAAATAGGCGCAAAAAACTGCCGTCTTCCCATAACTCTCTTCAAAGGGACCTATTCAAAAAAAAACAAAGGTTACCATCCGAATTCAATGTGGGCGATCTAACCAATGATGTAGGTATCGCACAGTGGTTTTGGAAAAAAGAAGATTTGAGACTTACAAATTGAGTAAACCACTCAAATTAGATTCGGATGCGAGGGCAGACATAACTCCAACGCCGCGCGTACCCTCCTCACGTCGCGCACGTTGCGCGACGAAATTGGACGAGTTGTCGCGATCCGATGCTTCCGACGGCTAGAAACACTTCCTACAGGGACATGCGGCACGCCTTTGCCTCAATTCAACGTTTCCTGGAGATGGTATATGAATGTGGCTTCTATGGGACGATCAGCGACAGTTTATACAGGAATCCTGGTCACGTTGATGGTTTCTGGCGTCAGTATTTGCCACCTACAACTTCTTCGGTCAATTTTTACCCGTGATTAAGGTTATACTACGGAAAAAGGTCATCACTATCACCCATTCTCGGATCGATTGTCCTTCTGCAGACTGTTGCCTACCACATTCTGTGGGATCTTAAGTTCCTTGCTAGAAATGTGGTCTGGGAGCTTAAACACTGAGAACATTCGCTTGTGTACCCCGCGGCTAACCATGCATCACCGAGCGCACGTCGGTGTTTCGGCGCCGTGACGTCGCACGCGGCTAGTGCGCGACGTCGCGCTGGAGTTAGGTCCTGGAGCCATTCGGATGATCACATTAATTTTTTGGATAGGCCAATTTGATATGAGTTGTAGGGAAGCGACAATCCTTTGTACTTATTCTGCCCAAAAAAAAACCAAAAGACAGGAGCGGTATTGCAGTTGAGCACAGTAAACATTGGATCCGACACCGATTTTCCGGATAATCGGATGATTCGGATAGGCCATTTTTTCAAACCCCGGATCTTCGGATGATTCAGATGAGGGCAATTTCTAAAACCCCGGATCTTCAGATGATTCAGATGAGGGCAATTTTAGAAACCCCGGATCTTCGGATGATTCAGATAACGCCATTTTTGGCCGAGCCGGATTTCGGATATCCGATTCGGATACAACCGGATAAGTCATGTAATAGGGGCACGCAACCTTTTAAAAACGGAACACATCAGCAACTCCGTGTTTATTTCCTTGACCAATTGAAGCTACGAACGCGCAAAGCAGCTTGGAGCGCCTCACCTTGAATTAAGGGCTATATGCCTGGTAGCAAGACACATGAATGCTCAATTTCATCATTACTGGATAAGCTCAATTCACCATTGGAGTAGAGCACACCAGTGCTACGTAAAATGTGTCGTGTTTGGCTGCCTTACGAGGGGAGCCCTCCCCAGGGCTATTTTGCGCTTCCAGAACAAACAAAAACAGCGTTAAGACTCCAAAGAGCCAATATCAACTCAATAGTGAGTTGGTAATGCACAGCGAAGTCTTGTTAAGGACAATAATGAAACGATTCCGAAACGCCCCGCAAGAACTTTCTCGTGCTCTGAAAAGGGAAGGGTCTGAAGCGTATGTCTGAACGGCAGAGCGAGTCATATATAGGAATAATCGCCATTGCTCAATTATTATAAAAATGTGTTTCTTTTTTGCCATATCGATATGCCCGAGGAGCAGAGGATCATTGAAGTTACAGTGGAATCGGCGCCTCACAAGTTGGTGAGTCTTGTATGTCCGCAATGCCGCCGGCGGGAAGCGACTCGTAGCGCAGTGGATTGCTTTGCTCACGTTGCTCCATGAGAGGGAGGTAGAGGGTTCGAATTTTCTGCGCTGCTGCATCTTTGCATTTCAACTTATTGTTTGATTTGAGGGATTCTGACATCTATACCATTTTAGATGTTTGCTGCGCAGTGTTTCCAGATGTATGCCGTGGAGAGCAACTTTGTTGTCACTTGCTTATTACTGACCGGTTTTTTAACCAAAACTCAATTGGAAGCTGCTGAACATAACGATGTATAAACGTTTAACATCAGTGATACACAGACACAAAGTGCATGGAACATAAGCACTGGTCACAATACGGGCAGCGCATAAAGGCTACTGGCTCCTCACAGTTTGCTTCCATATATGGACAAATGAGATCGGCTCCATAGACAAAATCCAACTGAAGACGTTCTTCTTCCTCTGAAACAAGAGTTCTAGCCGAAAACGTTATCATATGCCCACTGCTTGCCAGCCTTTCCACGTCTATCAGTTTATTTTGCGGATCCCAACCTTGTTCTGGATTTTCACCACTTCTAGCCGTTCGTCTTCGTTAACTTCAAGTTGACGTCATTCGAAGTCCGTGAGTATGCTTGCCATCCGTTCGGTCAGAATGGTATCATTCCGTTGAAGGCTCCTTATCTAAAGGTGGACCACACTTCAGCGTGAGCAAGTGGATCACCACTCGAGCATCGGCGGCTTTGATGGTGTTAGGTTTTAGAGAATCCTCAGCAGACCTCTGATTTCCAGGTGACAGGCAAAGATGAGAAGTGTATTGATGCCGTTTAGGTCAATTTCCGGGATCCACAGAGTCTGTGGCACAGACTCTCTCGTTTTAACCACATGTGACGTCACATCATGGTCTCCTTTGAAAATCCGAGCAGATGGTTTTACCCGAGGTCATTGGCCGATGTATAGAAACAGACTGAAAGGAGCCTGCAGCATTTATACCCTGCCCATTGTGTTAAGTGCTGCTTTATGCACGTTGTACCTGTGTATCACTGGTGTTGAATATTTATGCATCATCATGTTGAGTACCACAGCATGCAGAAAACGTCTGAAAATGGTATAGACGTCAGAACCCCTCAAATCTCAACCATTGAAAAGCAGGAATGCAGCAGCGCATGAGGATCGAACCCCCGATCCTTCCTCCCATGAAGCATCGTAACTACCCATTGCGCTCCGAGCTGCTTGCCGGAAGAGGCATCGCGGTCGTAGAAGACCCCAAACTCGTGATGGGCCGTACTCCATTGTGACTTCAAGAACCCCCACTCCTTGGGTTTAACGACTTGGCAAAAATGAAACACATTTTATGCTAATTGAGGGGTGGAGAATTTAATAGGATGACACCCTCTCCCCGTTCAGATACACGCTATCAGACCCCTTCCCTTGTGAGAGAATTCCCGCCAAATGATTGCAAATCTGCCCAAAAAAGTCAGGCTATCAATGGCGCAGAGTTTGCCAGCAAGGCGCACTAACACCCTATTATCCGATTTTTATCCGATTTTATCCGAATCATTGCATTTTTCAAAACCCCGGATCTTCGGATGATTCAGATGAGGGCAATTTTGAAAACCCCGGATCTCGGATGATTCAGATGAGGGCAATTTTAGAAACCCCGATCTTCGGTTGATTCAGATGAGGGCAATCTTCGACCGAGCGGATTTCAGATAATCCGAAACCGGATAAATCCGGCCGGATATCCGAAAAAGCATGATTCGGATCCCATGTCTAGAGCATAGGTATTTGAAAGGATCAGTTCTTGGCAGTTCGACACCGTCCACTGTGATCGAGTCTCAGCTGGTCTGGTACTTTGCCTTTTTGACATTGAGACGCAACCCAAATATGCCAACCCACATGTTGTACGTTTCTAGATAAATCGATCCATCATGCAGTTGAACCAGAAACATTGTTCAACCACTCTTTTCCTGTAACAGAGTCTTTGTACATTTTCCTGTTCAAACATTATATTTATATCACTTTTCGCTCCTCAGACAGACGATTTCACACATGACTCGAGCACTAACATCACTACAGTACGTACAATGAAACACATAGATCTAGTGCAAAGTGAAACATGGACAACGGGTTCGGCGTCAAGTATCAGAAAGCACAACGGGCGCAGCATAGGTCGGTGAGGTCCGGCCGCTTCGTTGCTCATTGTGCTTCAGCTCAACTCACTTATAATGCAACAGATACCTATCGACAGTTATGACTAACAACCAGCGCCGCGAAATACTTCGCAAGAGGAAGAGCAGAGCTACACACAGGTGTGGTGGCGGGTCCGGCACCCAGAAAGGGCTGCCGACGCCCGTGGAATGATAGAGGACGAATATCGCAGCAGAAAATGCAAACAAATAAATAAATAAGGGTTAGGAGAAACACGTAGACATCTGATTAACATCGAAACAATCTAACAAACACGATCGATGAGCATAAAACGGACAATTTCGATAAATAGCACAACTCACGGAGCGGGAAGAAACAGTGGGCATAGATCCACCGCCGCAGCAGCAGATCGGGCTGCTCAATGACAATGATTACGGTAAAAATGCGTCTCTGACACCGCACGCGTAGTTTTGAACGTAACCCGTAACCAGGACCATTCTTTTTCGTGGACTACAACTGAACATGGGCAAAAACTGCTGTATTTCGATGTGAGCGCAGCTAACTAGGGTCCATGTCGTGAATGTAGGCAGCATTGGGATATGGGAGCGAGCCAGCGAAGCACGACCAATCAGAGCACCGAATAAACACGTGCCGATCAATCAAAGAAGTGGCCGTTCAATCCTTTCTGACTACCACGCCCATTCGGTGCGGTCTGATTGGCTGGCTCGTTGCCATCTGCCAATGCTGCCTACATTCGCAACTAGGACAGAAACCAGTCGTGGGTGGTTTGCATGGACGACCTCGTCATACACCTCACACATCACATTAGCTAGAGACTCCAACAGCAAACCTTGTGCCGATCGAGAAGTCGCAGGCAGGTGGGCCAGATAATAGACTCAGAAGTAGTGAAGACGAAACGCTGCTGGCCGCTAATGTGGTCTACATGACGAGAAGTACGCATTAAACCGCTCGTGCCACATCGAACAGACATGTTACTCTGAGGATGCGTGTACGGTCGGTTCCCGATTGGTTGTAGTTGGCCGACTCATACCCGCCTAACCATGTAGGGCACATTAACGACCAGTACCGCTACCTCTTCGCTAATTCTGAATCTATTATCTGGCCCATCTCTTTCAATAGTATAGATAAGAACAATGCAGTTATTACGGCAATCGAAGGAGGCGTTCAAGAGATGTGATTTATCACGCAAAGCGCAAGATAGGCCTTCCTTCGACCGAAAGTTGAACACTCACATTTCGTCACAATGGTCACCTATCTTACGAATTGGTGCAGCCATGCTTCAGATAAACTCTGCTTCAGATACGCATTTTCTTCAAAATGGCGAAACGAATATAAATAAATATCAAACAGCACTGCAAATCTTATCACATGTCAGCATTAGATACGAAAGAGTGAGAGTAGGAAGGAGGAATGAAGAAAAATTCAACAGAACTTGGAAAGTTCCGCTCTTATCGCTTCGCACAGATCTCCTTCAGGTCTTCAACGACCACATCAACCAATTTCTGATCACCAGCTTTGCAGCCGATATTCACATTGTCATCCTGAAGGCACTATTACGTAGATTCTCTAACTGCAAAGCACTAAACAGTACAACAATACAAGAGTAAGAGAGACTTCGGCGTTTTTAAGGTCGACAGGAATCACTCTACAAGTCGGCACTAACGGAGCTGGGTGGGTGCGATGATTTCGATAGCTCCACCTAGGATGTGATAGAGCGCATCCTAGTTGGACTTAAAATGCAAAAATTCTTCTTCTTCTTCTTCTTCTTCTTCTTCTTCTTCAGCGTTTGTCCCGCTTCGTCGCGGGGTCCGCTCTTCTGGTGTTACGACGCCACCTTTCCCGATCCTGCGCTTGATCAGGGTGGACACCAGCTATTTTCATGTCCGTGTGTAACGTATCGGACCAGCGCTGCTTCGGGCGTCCTCTAGGCCGCTTTCCAGATACTTCCAGCTCAAGGCCTATCTTGCGGACGCTGTCTTCTTTCCCACCCAGAACGTGGCGTATCTTGTCGGCTATCGGCGCGACACCGAACTTCTGCCGAATAGCATCATTTCGAATGCGGTCCATGCGCGTGACTCCTGCCGTCCAGCGCAGCACGTTCTTGACGTTCAATTTGAGTCCGAACCTCGCCAGACGGTCGCACCAAACTTGCACCTACCGCTCGAGATCGTTTTTCTCTTCGCAAGCGAGCATCACGTCATCAGCATAAAGCAGCGTCCATGGAACAGGCTGCTGAAGATCTCGCGTAATGGCATCCATGACGACAACAAAGAGGAGTGGAGAAAGCGCAGAACCCTGGTGCACCCCAACAGAGATGGGAAACTCCATTGAGGTTCCAGCTGCAGCTTGCACTCTACTCTTTGAGCAAGAATAGAGCATCCGCACCCACTCTATGAGTTCCTCAGGTACGTTGTGTTGTCGCAAGGCGTACCATATAAGCTCACGCGGTACGCGATCGAAGGCCATCTCCAAGTCGAGAAAGAAGGCTATATGCACAAGCTTCTGTTTCTCGCGATGCTTCTCCACCAGGAGGCGGGTGGCGTGTATAGCATCAATGGTCCCACAACCAGACACAAAACCGCACTGGTTGTTGGAGAGCCTGACGATTTCACGAATTCGTTTATCGAGGATTCGCTCGAAGATCTTCATGCTGTGCGAAAGCAAGCGAATCGGACGGTAATTGGAGCAGTCTGCAGTGCTGCCCTTCTTCTTCCAAATCGGAATCGTCGTACTGTTGTGGCAACACTCCGGTACTTTCTTCTCCTTTACTGCCTGGTTGAAGAATTCAGCCAACCACTCAGCAGGATACCAGAGCTTCGACTTCCAAACATCGGCTGCCAGATCATCCGGTCCTGTTGCCTTGCATGGCTTCATCTTCTTCAGAGCCGCTTCTGTTTCCTCCACGGTAATCTTGTGAACGGGACCGTGAACAGAACCCACAGAAGGGATGGCCGGATGAGGAAATTCCATAGTGGAAATTTACTCAAAGTAATCACGCCATCGCTTCAGCGCCTTTTTGCCCTCTTTCAGAAGATGGCTGTTCTCATCATTGACGCCAAAGAACTTTTCAATATCCTCGGTTTGGCGATGGCGGGTTTTAGCAAGTCGGTACAAATACCGTTCACCATCGCTCGACGCGAGGTTTTCGTTGACATCACTATAATGAGTGGCTTTCGCAACAGCCACGGCTTTCTTTGCAGCTTTCTTCGCCTTCTGATACTTCTGCCAGTTGTCAGCTGCCTTTTCGCTGAGAAACACGTGAAAAAGCGCCTTCTTCTCATTCGCCTCCACTTGATTCTTGCAGCACCGCAACGCTCGATCTGCTTCAGCCTCGGAGGGGCGATCTTTACGGTGTAGATCAGCGGTCGATGCTGTGGGGCGACCGTCTCGTACGGCACGATCTTCGCGTCTGTGACAATGCTCCGGTCGCGATCCCTCACAAGGACAAAGTCTATCTGAGACTTGGAGCTCCCACTATAGTATGAGATGAGGTGGGAGTCGCGTTTTCGGAAAACGGTGTTCACAATGGTGAGATTATGCGATTCCGCATACTCAAGAATACGCTCACCATCGGCGTTACGCGACCCATATCCGAAACCACCATGACAGATGTACCCGTCCTTCTCAGCACCTACGTGCCCATTAAGGTCACCAGCGAGTATGATGACATCTTTCGGCGGTACCTCTGCTGTCTTCTCATCAATCAGACTCCAAAACTCATCCTTGGCTTGATCTGAGCAGCCAGTCTGCGGAGCATACGCAGAGAAGAAGTGATAGAGTCGATCCTTAGCGGCGACAACGATCTTCATCAATCGATCGTCAAAGCGCTCGACGCTTACAATCGAGTCACGAAATCGTTCGGAGACGATTATTCCGACACCACTGGTGGTCCTAGGACTTCCACATGGAACGGCCTTGAAGCCACGTCCTATGTCCCTTGACTTGCGGCAGGACCACCTCGTCTCCTGCACCGCACAGAAATCAACTCTTCTACGCTCCAGTGCTTCAACCAACTCGCACGAGCGGCCCGTCAACGTACCCACATTCAGCGTTGCTACGCGGGTCCTGCCTACGTTACGGGACTTTCGGACTAGCTCAGTTGCCCCCGATGCCGTCATCGCATCAGGGACCCTCGCATACTTCTCACACTCACTGGGCTTTGCGAGTGAGCGTCGGCTCCCGCGGACGCCATAGCACAATCTCGAGGAATGTGAACTGCCATACACCATGTGATGTGACATGGATCTTCATAGGCCGGCCCGTCAAGGACCTGTCGCCTGCATTCGAATGTCCGTGATTAGCTTAGCTCGCACAGCGAGCAGTTTCCAGTGGCACCGCGTGGAGGAACGGACATCGCCACCACTTAAAATGCAAAAATGAGATCCGGAAAACATTAAATACAAAAATAAAATAAAAGGGAAAACACTGATACACAGACGACTAGACAGTAGACCCAGCCCTTGGACTTAAAGGGTTCTCCCCCTACCAAGCGCGGTCCTGCCACGGAGAGCCACGCAGCGATGCGCGAAGTGAGAGTCTTGTCCTGTTTTCGCCCAGAAATGGTCAAAACGGTCCAGAATCTCGCTTCGCAGCCAAGCGTGGAAAGACAGGCGTTCTTAACAGGGTAGGCGAGCCCTTTACTTCCAATCAAGGCCTCCCGCAGACGCTTACGAGTGAATGCTTTCCCTTCTATTTTATTTTGTAATTGATGTTTTTCGGATCTCGTTTTTGCATTTTAGGTCCATCAAGGATGCGTTCAATCGTCCTAGGTGGACTCAGAAATCAACGCACTCACCCAGCTCGGATAGCGCCCGAAGACTTTTCAGATCTATCCTAGTCGGAAGGGGATAAATAACTGTAGCCATGAACTGAAACTCTAGTTAAACAACAAGAACTCACTGTCTTCTTGAGCAGCACACACAACGGCTCACCAGAGGCAGTAGTTGCGTAGAGTGAAGCTGCCGAGCCAACTTCTTCCACCACTGAAAGCAATAAGCGTAGCCTAGTCCTAGACCCAACGACATTTGTAGATCGCGCCTGGTTGACGAGATCTTTTTGTGGTCTAAAGTCCTGTTCATACTTTGCGACGAGAGCGATTGATATGTATGACTTGTCTGATCGAAAATCGCTGCCGCCGCGAAGTATGAACAGGCCCTAAGGTAGCGGTGGAACATGGACTACATAATATAGTTTAGTTACCTGACAAATGACCTATCGCCGTTATCCTTGACAGCAGATCAGCAAAACTCTGTTCGGACGCGAACTGGGCCGAAGATGAGTAATCTACACTTCCACCAGACAGGAGTTGAGAGAAATAGTTCCTAAGAGATGAGGAGATTTTACTTTGATAAAGTTCTCTAACCACGAAACCCGGAAATAAAACCAACTTGCTGATCGTAGATGCCAATAATGAATCTGTACTCCTCAACGGCAGCTTAAAGTCAAGCTTTCCAGCAACTGTAGTGTCGTTCTCCTGAAATCGATAGACATAAAAGTATGTATTACAACTACATATCAAGAAAGTAAAAGGGTCATCCTACCTCCGCAACATACGAAATCGTTCCACGAAGAGTTTGCGAAACTGTCTTGGAGGCAACTGCCAGATGTAAGCGGAGCTCGCCATTCTCACCGGGTGATAGTCGTGTCGGCAGCAGGAATCCAGGCTGTAATGAATGGATGAAGCACATTGAGGAGACCACAATGCCCATTCGAATCGTCACATTGCGTTAGCCCTAGGATATACTTGCGCCGCCACGCAGCGCTGCGTCACGGTTGCCATAGATATCGATTTTTCGCGTCGCCCTGTCGATATCTATCCCGACCATGGTGCCGCGCCGAGCGGAGCCGCAAGTATAAACTAGGGCTTGGGGAGGTAGCCCGCCAAGTGGACAACTCAAAACGTCCACAATCATTGGGTAAGAAATATGAGAAGACCTTTCACCTCTGTTCTAACCATCCGAGCATTCAACGTATCCACAATAATTGCTTCGATGTCTTTCAAATGTCGATTTCCTGTGATGGACAAGTCAAGCCTGATGATCACTTCTCCTTCGGTGCCAACACTCGCTAGTGAAGAGTAGCCCTAAAAACGTCCATATCTCAATTCCAAGAAAGGCTACCAAACACATTTGGCGCGCGTTTTCCTGCATTTACGTGTTTGAACGTGGACATGGCGGGAAACAGCATATAAAAGGCGGAGGATAAGGGCTCAGTGCTCAGTCTCGCATCCAGCTGCCGCCCAACCTTCTCTAGCCGCTGCTGTCACTATGTTGTTATGTTACTATGCTTTAGGTGACATTATCTATGATTCGATGCTGTAGGTTGTCACTGTATGAGTCATCACATGCTACAATTGGTTGCCGTAGATCGTCGTCAGTATGAGGGTCGATGTTCAAAAGGCCTTTAGTGTTTTGCCGCGTGCGGAAGAAAAAGTGTATATAAGGCGGCAGATCTCTTCGAAGTGTTATATTTAGTGTATTGCTCTCTTGTGCGATTGCTCATTGCTCGCTCGTACATACGGCATCATCGTTTCGATTCCCATTGTTAACTCGTGTTCGACTGACCGTGCAGGTGTGCCCAGAATACCCCTGGAGTTCGGATGTAACGCTGTTACGCCTCCCACAAGTCGCGGTTCGTCTGGGATGTTATTATGTCCTCTGTTAATAAACCTGCTATGTATTCCTCTCCTCGCACATACGTAACGTAACATTCCCATGGCCACCACCGCTTTTGCCTCGCATCTTTCGCAAGTGCCAGCTAGTCTCGAGATCATCCCGTGTCACCCGAGGATCCTGGTATAAAGGAACACAGCTTAATTCTTTGGTCTTTCTGCGGCCCGGTTTCAGCTCCAACCCTTCTCCCTATCGGACTGCTCGGCACTATTGTACTTTCGGGACTCCAGAGGACGAGGAGAGGTCGAAAAAATTTTCCCCCCAAACCTCGTCCAGGGGGGTTACTTGGGATGCTGATCACGAATCTGACATCCGTTTTTCGTTTTACGCTGGAGTTTGGGCGCAATCGGTGACCATTACCTTACTCACCGGTACCCACCGTAACCTACCGTACTCCAGCGTAAAACGAAAAACGGATGTCAGATTCGTGATCAGCATCCCAAATAACCCCCATAGGCGAAGTTTGGGCGAAATCGGTGATTATGACCTCGGCAGCCTTAGTCACCGGTACCTACCGTAACCTACCGTAATCGGCCGAAATTTCAAAAACGGATGTCAGATTCGTGATCAGCATCCCAAATAACCCCATAGGCGAAGTTTGGGCGAAAAAAAAATTTCGACCTCGCCTCGTCCTCTGGAGTCCCGAAAGTACAATAGTGCCGACTGCTCTCCTCCGCCCCTGCCCAGATGACAAATGATGTTGTTACCTTAAACCTACAGCCTAACGTTTAGCCAAAAGGTTAGCTCCCTGACGTGACAGCACAGACGACAGCCTCTCTGGATTCAGAGACCGTGTCGAGCCAATAGCGGACAAGGTGCGTGAAGCGCGCTCGCGATGATAGGCCCACGTTCTGCGTGGAAAAGGAGATAGCGTAAGCAGGATAGGCCTTAACTTCGTGGTAGAGGAAAACGGCCTAGAGGGCGTCCGAAGCAGCGCTGGTCTGATACGTTACATACGGACTTGAAAGCGGCTGGTGTCCACCCTGATCTAGCGCTGGATCGGGAAAGGTGGCGTCATGACACCAGAATAGCGGACCCCGCTACAAAGCGGGACAGACGCTGAAGAGGAATTTAAAAGTGTATTTGGTCTATAGAAGGACTTTCTGTGGCCGCCGATGAACAAGTCAATGTTTTATCTTCCAGATACGAGCTGGTACCAATTCAGAGACCCCGGAGGAATGGAAGACTGGTTGACCAGGGTGGTGGACACAATCCTAGACCCTTGAATAGGAGAGGCGGGTTCGACTCCTACATGAGATCAAACTGTTGTCTAACGATCTAGTCCTACGGAAATTGTTAAAAAGAGTTTTTCTATGAAAAAACAACAAAACTCGAAATAAAGCAACTAACCACAGTGAGATCCTGGTTGGAGCAGAGTTTTGTACTAACTGACGCCCCACAACGACTCGATTTTGGTGAAACCCCTCGATCTAGGTTCGGATTCGACGGAGTGCAGACTCCAGAGGTTTCCTGAAAGCCGTTACTATTAGGATACTACAGAAGTGCTACCTAACAGCAGTTTCGCACCTCATACGCCTCCCTTGTCGTTGTTGTTGTAGTTGTTGCTGTTGTCTTCTTCTTCCGTTTCAGCTTCTTCTCGACCTAAAGAACCAAGCATCAAACTCCTGTAAATCCTCAGCCTAAAACGTCCCTTACCTTCAGCGCGTCTAACGAGTTTTCCACTCCATCCGCCCGAACTACTGGCGTAGTTTCATCCTTCAGCCAAGCATCTATGTCAATGTCAGCGTTTTTCGACGGTGCTGTCGCTGCTTGCGGTCGCTTTTTCTTCTTCCTCTTCTGCGTTCTAAAACCATTACGATTACAGCGGACACCGTCTACTCGGCCACAGAAGATCACTCACGAGTCGTCAGTCTCCTTCCTCTCCTTCTTCTTCTTCTTCACCGGCTCGACAAGATCGAGCGGAGCGCGATTTTGATAGGACGACGTGGTTGGCGAACGAGGTACCAGTGCAGGCCTAGGGCCGCCGGCATTCTGGCGGTTGTACGCCTGCGGTCCTCGAACTACCTCATCCGGGCGAAGCGGCTCGTCCAGATTGATGTCCAACGCTCGGAACTCATCCGACACCTGCTGAAAATAATTGATCCACTGATAATTATTGTTATACATTTATATGTCAGACCTGAACACAGTTACGTATTATAAAATGATGTAACTTAAACGAATGTTTGAATACATAAGCCTACAACGAACATAACGATGCTAAACACATCACAACTAACATAGCTTCTTACGAACCTGTTAATTTTTGATATGAATGAAACCCTAGGCCAATAATCAGCACTCATGAGACCGTAAGGCCCCGTTTATACTTCGACGAATGCATTTCGTCGCGTCACTCGGTGTCGGAAGCATAAACGGGGCCTAATACAATGTGAAACGAGTCGCAGAACATCCCACAAACATTACACTTGACGGGTGCCCAATTTGTCCTCCTTCCACCGCCACCCGCTTCCCAAAAGTAGAAATTTTGCTAAAAACCCAACAAACGGTCTACGAGCTATTCTGAAATAGAATTGAGCCACGGACTCTATGGAATACACCAGTTTCATCTCAAATTAACTAATTAATTAAAGGAGCTTTTCAATTCAAATTGGGCACTTTTCAAGCCAAATTGGTACAGAAGGTGTCCAATTTGCTTTGAAGTATCCGACTTGACGGGGACTTACAATTCAAAAACTTGAATAACTTGCTATTTATACAAGGTAAAATTCAATGAAAATTTGCAAGCAATCAGAATACATACCGCCGCGCGATCTTCCTCATCAGTAGACTTCGCTCCTTCGGGCATTTCGCCATCTGCTCGGTTTACCTAAAGCTATAAATTCAGAAGACGTGATGTGAAGCTTAATTGTCGCATCACTGTTAACAAGTAGGTGATCACGCTTTTCTTCGGATGTTCCTGACAGTGGTATTCGAAATAAAAGGTTGGGACTGCAGTCATTGGCGATTAGGAGGAAAAGCAATGATATGTTACAAGACCAGGTCGGACTCGAACTCGCACCACCTGCTAACGGGCCGGAACGCTCTACGCCATTACACCACCGGCGCTGTTTGATCGAAAGCAACATCCCACCCCGTGTGGGACCTACCAGCACTCACTCGTATATCGGGATGATCGAGCCACTCGAGGTTTAAAGAACATTAATTGAATCATTTCTGGGCACTCACTCTAACTGGTTCCATACTGATATTAGCGGCCGGCTCATCCCGATATACGGGTGGGTGCTGATGGGTCCCACTAGATATGGATGCTGACATCTGACATCAAACAGCGCCGGTGATGTAATGGCGTAGAGCATTCCCGCCCGGTCAGCAAGAGGTGCGGATTTCGAATCCCACCTTGCGCTAGAGTTTTACTGTTGCAACGATGTTTTGCGCTAACAAAACATCGTTGCAATAGTATACGTTCTTGGTATCAGCATGTGAGGCTTAAAGAAAGTGAATTGAATAATTTCGTTCTAACTAAAGACCACTGAACACTCACCCGATGCACCACAACCACTTCTTCCTCGCTCGAGCTGCTGATGCGCCTCTTCTTCTTGCCTTTTTTGGTGCCCTTCTTCTTCTTTTTCGTGGTCTCTTCCTTGGCCTTTTTCCAGGTTAGCGTAGCGTCTTGCTGCTCCATGTACCTCGACAGGCCAACAACTCCTGAAAGGGCGGATTTCTGAGCAATTAGTTGGAAGAGAGACTTAGCCTTGGATGCGGCGCTGACCAGGAATCTCCAGCGGGCTCTGGATGTCAACCTTGTCCACGTCGTTAGAATGCAGCGATTCCGACGCGACGAACCGCGTCGGTCGCTTCGGAGCCGTTGCCATCCCTTTCACATAATATGGATTATGCTCTCGCTCAGCTTCTCTGGCTTTGCGACGTCGTTCCACCTCTTCGGGGCTTAACTCAACCACTGGGTCCTAAAAAACCACAATGTTGTGCGTATTGTCCAGACGATAGGAGAGTAACTGTCGCCCTTAACTATACTCTGAGCAATTTTAAAAACAGAACAAGAGAACAATACCTTCTTTTTGCCCTTCTTCGGCTTTTCACCAAACTTCGGCTCATCCTCCAGCTGTGGAACAGCACCAAAGCTCGTGAATTCGGTACGGATTCGAGGAGCAGGCTGAAATAGACCTAGCTGAAGAGCATATGGAACTGAATGAAGCTCTGAGGTTGCTTCTACATGCGAGTGCACGACGCGCACTTCAATCTATTGAATTCCTAGGCTAACTACGGCTCTTCTGCTGAACTTTCTCGATCTATCCTAGTCGGGCGAGGGCACATAACTAAAAATTATGTAACAAATTGACTTGGGATTCACGGAGCGGGTATAGAGGGCAAAATAGGACCTAGGCTGACAAAATTCACATATTTTTTTAAACTACAGAAAAGGATCAAAAATATTGAAAATATATTTATTAAAAAGTTCAATTTCAAAGAAAATTACATTCGGTTTCACCGCGGTTGCAAACAGACAAGGTTATGTGCCCCTGACTATGATGGATCCGGGTTATAACATGTCAGTCGGCGGTCGGCTGTGTTTGAATGCACTTTGCCCGTCGAAACGTCTTTAAAACCGCGGCGATTTGTTTGTTTGTTCGTTTGCTTATCTTTCGGCCCTATTTTGCCCTTTTGAGGTCGCTCTGTGAGGCTCAGGTAAACTGGCTACATAACTTTTAGTTATGGGCCCCTGACTAACACAAATCGAACTTCCCTCCATAAGCACCAAGCTGTTCAACAGTGTTGACATTTTATTTCAGAACAATGCCTAGCCATCATTTTTCTTCTCTGAGAGGAGACGTTATTTCAACTAAATGTCCTGAATATTTTAATATCCATCATCTTTCCTATAACATAAAGTTTTCTAGTTGTAACTTCTACGAGCAATTCACAAGAAAAGCATATCACGTTTGGAAAACATGACATTGAAAACGTAACTAAACAAAAATAATCACTTGCGGTCACGACCACAGTAAGGCCTCTAGGGCGCAAACATGTTAGCTTTGAAAAGTTTGAACACCAGAAAATGTCGAAAACAGTTCAAAACGACATCACGACTTAGGTAATATTACAATGGGCCACCTGATCGAGAAACGCTCTAGCACATTAAGTTGTGTATTCGATTTGTCCTGTTTAATTTTGCAAAGCGCATAAACACGTGAAATAAATGATATAAAAACTGAACTATAGAGGACAAATAAAAATCCGCTACCTGTCCAAATGTGGAGTCGATATCACTTTCTTCACTGGATTCCGGTGTATCTTGCCATGGTTCACCAATCCACTCATCGAGATCGAGCCTAGAAACGAGTAGATTCACATTAACGCTTGTACGTTCTCCTCTAGTTCACCCAAGAGCACTGCTCTACGGTAGTAGTTCGGTGTCACCCCAAAAATCCTAGGGACTACTCCGTCCATGTGTTCATATGCGCAAAAATAATGGCCGACGAAAGGGCTTTCATGAGTCAGACAATGCTCATTGAGATTACCGACTTCCGCGGGACCCACGGCAATATACCATTTTCACGTCAAATTGTGTACTTTTCAGATCAAATTGGCACTCTTTTAAGCAAGCTTGCCGCTTTTAAAATCAAACTGAATATCTCTCAAATCAAAACGAGCTCCTTGCACATTAAACCAGCGACTCTCAAACGGTTTAAATATTTTTTGTCCAAGTAAAATTCTGAACGAAGCCATTCTACTCCTACGGGACGTCGCGAAAGCGAATTGAATGTGTATTTGGCCATGCATTGTCTTGCTGTGGCCAGCCGACCCACAAGTCAGCGCTCTATTCTTCCCAGACAAGTCAGGTAGGAATTCACCGACCCCAAAGGGATGGAAGGCTTAGTTGGCCTGGGCGAAAAATCCTAACCAGGAACCTGGTATCGGGTGCACACGGCAGCCGGCATCTCCTTCGATTGCACCACACGTGCCCAGTTTTGCTAAAAATCAAGGAAGAACGCGACGACCTAGACTGGTGCATGTCGCAACCTTTTTTTAGCTTTAAAAAACCCGTCTTCTGCACTTCAAACAGGCCACGAGCCAATGTTTCTCTTTAAAAGAATAAAATTTCAAACAGTGCGTTCACTGACCGTAGTAGGTGAAATTGAAAATTTCAAAGAAAGTCATACTAAATTTTTCTTACTCAAAAACATTCTTGCCTTCTCGTAGAGTCTGTAGTTTAATCTGAAAGATGCAGGTTTTGATTTGGAGAATGTCCATTTCGAAAGCATCATGCGTGAGTTTGATTTGGAAAGTGTCCAACTTTATTTGAAAACTGTTCAGTTTGCTATGAAACGTGCCCAATTAGGCACGAAAATTGTATATAGTATCAGCTGGACGGGTTTTCGTAGGCGGAAACAATATCAAATAATTATTGGGAGAGACTCGAAAAAACACACCAAGCGATCTAGCAATACAAACCCCGAAGAAAACGAAGAATCTGGGATCTTCGAACTTTTAAGTTAGCTCAAACACGAAATCTAAGCGATTTTACTACTCTATTGAATCGATAATCCTATAACCATTTCTTTGTCCAAAGAGTCCATGTCAAGAATGTCCGCTCATGACCTCCAAGCAGGGTGGCATCGGGTTGACCAGTTTAAAGAGGCCTTTGAGACACAAGGCCGCTCGCCATGGCTAACCAGGAGACTATCTCAACGGTAGGTCAGAACGGCCCAAGCGTTGTATATGGTTAGAATCGTCTCTCTCTAGGAAACAACAAAATATCAAATATCTCGACCCCAATACAACTCTTCGCAGAGTTAGCGACGATAGAAGTTGGGCCGTTGTCGGCGTTAGTTCTCGGCTTGCACGTGCAGGGCGGGCTCAAGTGTTGGAAACAGCGACCATGGGGGATTAAGCCGACCCTCTACCCACTGCGCCATCGCTGTTCGCTCGTGATCGCTGTTTCCAGCCAACTTCAGTCCGCCCTCCGCGTGCAAGCAGAGGCTAACGCCGCCAACAGCCCATATTCCGTCGTTCCTAACTCTGCGCAGAATTGTATTCGGGTTGAGGTATTTGCATGGTGTTGTTTTCCAAAGAGAGACGATTCTGCCCATAAACGACATGTAGGCCGTCCCGACCTACCGTTGAGATACTTTCCTGGTAAGACTGACGCGACTCTATGGTAGTGTCATAGCTGCCTGCTAAATGCATGAGCTGAATTTCCGTCGAAATTGGTGGATTTCTTGCTGTCGGCCTCATCACGAGCGTAGTTTTTTTTTGCATCTTCCTGCATTGACTCAGGAGAGGTTGGTCATGAGACTGCCATAATTCCACCCGTTCCTACCTGCTGTGCTCAAGATCTGAATCCCTTTCTTATGCTTTGCTATTATTTTCTTTCACCCTTCACGTTTTCTTCCAATGCCGATTTTTTTGCTCTTTTGTTTCCCATTTGTTATCTTGTGGCTGCACTGGCGGCAAATAAATTAAATGAAATGAAACGAGGAATCTTAAAACATAATGCAACCCAGCGAAGCCAATGCGCTTACGAGCTAGCTCAAACCAAATTGTATAAATAAGCATATAAATAGGCAAAACAGAAGAGAAATACCGTTAAATACAAATCGAAAGAGAAACGAAGGAACGCTGTCTCACCCCTCTGGTACGGGAACCTTCCGCTGAGCCTTCGCAGCAACCGGATTCAGTTCACCCTCGTATAACTTCGCCACGTCTCCAGCCAACTTCTCTCGACGTCCGTGAGCCGCTTCGACCACACGCAGAACACCCATCAAAGTGCATGCCTACAGTTGAAAAAGCACGGGTCAATGAGGATTCTAGACACTCAAAATGCTTCAAGTACTTTAAAGTAAAGCTCTCTAATACTCAAATTTACTAGAGAAGTATCAATTCAATATCAGAATACCACCTATAACAATACAACTGGAAACTCTAATAGTAAGCTTCTAAAACTAAAGCTTGCAGAGCTAAAACGCTAACTTCTTTTTTTAAGGAACATCTGTCCAGATACTTCAGTGCAAAGCACTCTCATAGTGGCAGAAAGCAAGCTTTATGATCAATGTGAAAACAAAGGAAGCGAAAGGTAGTCAGAACTCACCCGCTCTTGTGCCTCCAGATGCTCGGCCAGCTCAAAATCGGCGAGTTTCGACAGCATCAAGTTGTCCAGGGACTCGATGGCATCCCAGTCGTCTTCCTGATAGAAAAAAGTGAGCGAGATCTCGGATCAACTACCGTCGACAGGGAATTATAGGTACCTTTTCGGCCTTTGAAAGTAGTGTACTGTACAATTTTCCAATATTCTGCACATAGACCGACAGGATATGACCCGACATTACCGACGTTCGCGCCCGAAGCATAGATTCCAGCACCGAATGGATGTTTCGAACGTGTCTAAATCAATGTGGGCATACAGTCGTGCTCGAACGAATGTACTCGAACATACGGTATTTCTAGAATTTCCAATATTCCTTCGAATTGGAACATCGAAAAGGAACCATATTCGAACATTATTCGAAAATCGAATATTTCAACTTTATTCTAAACCGGAATAATTTGAATCGAATACCGAATAAACGGCGCTGTTGTACTTTCACGACTGCAGAGGTCGAGAAGAGGTCGAAAAAAATTCGCCCAAATATTGGCTACGGGGTTATTTGGAGTGCTGATCAGGAACCTGACATCTGTTTTTGAAATTTCCGCCGATTACGGTAGGTTACGGAGGTACGGGTGACTAACGCTGTCTAGGTCACCATGACCTTAGTCACCCGCACCTACCGTAACCAACAGTACTCTAGCGTAATACGCAGAACGGATGTCAGATTCATGAGTCAGCCCTCCAAATAACCCTCCTCCCATGCGCAAAGCTTGGGCAAAAAAAATTTCGACCTCCATTCGATTTCTGGAGTCGTGAATATACAATAGTGCTGAATGAACTTTAAACCTTCAAGCAAAGAACCTGATTCGAACGAATTATTCGACTATTCGAATATTCGAACAAGCGAAAATGGGCTTATTTGATTATTCGAAAAAAATTTATGAGCGAATAAACTCGTTCGTTTATCCGCCCGAAATGTTTCGAAATCGAATAAGTTCGTTCAATCATTCATAGAATTTCTCAAAAGCACAACTATAGTGGGTAATCACTCAAAGCTATTCACACCAGTTCTAGCTTTAAAACTGTTAGGAAAGCACTGAACTGATGAGTTGTGTTAGAATTCTTCGCAGCATACCGCACTTGGTCCTACTTCATAGCCTAGAAACTCACTGGCTATACTCCCCACAGATCCAAGCGGCTGCCAGCAGCACCTCACAGATGTTGCTTCGCTGTTGAACACTGCCGGCGAGAAGGATATGAGCATTCTCAACCTAAGAAGAGGTGCACTAGTTAGTCTACAATTACAAGTAGACTAAAAACCAAGCGAAATACCTACCAAGAGAGCCATCTGTGAGACGGAGAAGTGCCGAATTGACTCCACTCGCACCGTCACGTCTTGGATCTGCAACAGATGAGTTCCATAGGCTGCATAGCGGATTCATTACTGGTACCGACATCAATCTATCCCTAACGCCCCGTTCATACTTTAATGCCAATCGAGGCGATGGCACGTATAGAGAGTAAAGTTACGTCGCACCTCCAATCCGACCACAATACATGACACAACATCTCGTCGCTCGGCGTCAGAGTATAAACGAGACCTAATATAGGGATCCGCCTCATAACTTTTCAGTCTAACGGGTGAAATCGGTGAAATCCGATTGAAGCCATATACAGACTAAACTGAGATAAATGGGAAATACCATGTTAGCCAGAGTTATATGGATGTTATTTTATACAGTTTCTGATTGCACTGTTCTTCATTTGGATTTTAGCCACGTAATAAATAATAATAAAAATAATAATTAATGATAATAGCTTTGATGAGACCTCAATTTGCCAGCAAATTTGATTAGCACATGAGACTTATAAAAGTTGAGCCATAGGTATAGGTCTGTTCATACCTCGCGACGGCAGCGATTGGCCGGCCACGCAAATCATACATATCGATTTTTGCCAAGTGATCGTCTAGCAAAAATCGATGCGTATGATTTGCCTGGCCGACCAACCGCTCCCGCCGCGAAGTATGAACAGACCCTTTTTTGAATAATAAAGAAAATTCAAAACGTAGTGAATAAAATTACACATTTTTCTTTTTTCAAAAAGGTTCTTTTCGCCACCTATCTTCAGACGAACCTTTCTGTTATAACACCTTTCCGGTGGCTCATCAGTGAAGAGGAAGGTGCTATAACATTTTTGGATGTGTATATTGTTAATTTACTGATTTAATTTCTGGCAATTTTAATGTTTATCAAAATTAAACTTTTTTAAAATTTTATTTTTATACTTTATGTTTAGTTGAAATGCTTATTATATTGGTATATAATTTATTACAATAACATTTGGAATTAAGTTAAAATTATAAAGGTTTTTGAACTCACATTAGTCGATCAGCTGACGATCAGCTGACTCTAGTCTTCGTTCTGACAAAAATAACTCCACTGTAGTACAGTACTGGCTATCAGAACGGATAACTCATATCATTCCACAGTGTAAGTCATTTTGCTTTGCTAGGAATGATATGAAGTCAACCAAAAATTGGTTCCCCGCGTTATTTGCTGAACAAATTCTCATTTATTTCGCAGCACTAGTTCTATATTAAACTCTAATAAACAACACAACTTTCTTTTGTTTCCGAAATGTCAAGATTTCAGCAAAGCTAATGGTAAAAACTAATGAAACTCTTCTGAAAACCTCTAAGTACAAGATGTGTACGGCATTAATCAAATAAACATCGCGAAAACACTGGCGAGCGCATGACGCAATCTCAACATTTGACAAATTGCAGTATTGTCGCCTTTTTTCATTAAAATATGCAGTAGAACTTTACTGCAGCTGACTAGATACGAACTCATTTACCACGCAAAATGTGCATTTACCTTCTACGACATGCCTCATTTCAGACTTTATTGCTATTTTGCTTTATTTCTATTTTTAAGCATGGGAAGAGATAGTGATAAATACCCCAAAAGGTAAGGATATGGCCAAGGTTCTGAAGTGGAAAACACTACAATGGAAAAAAATGCGGAAAGCACTGAGTGATCGAGGCGCTTTTAGTATAATACAAAGTTCAATCAATACCTGCTCTGCAATTCTCGCACCATGCTTTGTTCCCTCCACTTTTGTTAGCTCCACGAGTACCGATATGTACCTAGAAATTAAGGCTCGAGTAGTTTAGACTTACCAGGAGACCATCTCAACGGTAGGTCGGAACGGCCCAAGTGTTGTATATGGGCAGAATCGCCTCTCTATGGGAAACAACAAAATGCAAAGATCTCGACCCTAATACTGCGCAGAGCTAGGGACGACGGCAGTTAGACCTTTGGCGGCGTTAGCCCTCTGCATGCACGCGAAGGGGGGGCTCAAGTTGGCTGGAAACAGTAATCACGGGGATTACGCCGCCCCTCTACCCACTGCGCCACCACCGCTCGCTCGTCATCGCTGTTTCCATACAACTTTAGCCCGCCCTCCGCACGCAGGCAGAGAGCTAACGCCGTCAGCGGCCCAACTTCCGTTGTACCTAACTCTGCACAGAATTGTATTGGAGTCAAGATATTTGCATTTTGTTGTTTCCCAGAGAGTGGCGATCTTGCCCATATACAGCACTTGGACCTTTCCGACCTACCGTTGAGATAGTTTCCTGGTTAGACTTTAGTACACTAGAAACGAAAAAAAGAAGACTCACCATTCAAAGTTAGTAATGAACTGATAATTATTGTAGCTGCAGATTCCAATTATGCGCGTTAGTAACTCGTCCCTAAACAAGGCAAGTATATATGAAGGCATTAACGAACTATTCCAAGAAACCTAACCTGTAATGAGATCCTTCCGCGGATTCCACATGCTCCATGAGTTTCTTCACAATCTCCATGATATTCTTTTTCGACACCATACCATACAATAGGTCGAGGGACCTGAGGTTTGATGAATCGACATTGACGTGTATCGACAAACGAAACTCTATCCAGTTCGTACCTCAGCCGTATGCTCTCGTCCTTATCGTCCAGGCATCGCAGCACAATATCCTTATGCGCTTGAACAGCTTTTGGGTGCGTCTGCAGGATCTTTCCCATCGCTAACAGGCCCAGATACTTGAGGTTCTGATCGGAGTCCTCGATCAGTACGCCAAGCTTTTGAACGCATAGCTAGAGTACGGGTACGGATAGTTTGACATCATTGCTGTACGATATATGAACGGAAAAACCACCTGTATGCTAGCCGCATGATCGCCTCCAGCCGATATGCTTATCAGAACTGAAAACATTCAAAGGCTTACAACGTACGCGAGTCTCAAAACTATTCACTGACGCCTATCACTGACCGGCAATCACGGTGTTAATGCATTCATACAGCAGCGACATTGCCGATGTGCTGGAAATACACGGTAACATTACGCAGTAAAATTATTGGAAAAACAGAACAAACTGTGAACAAGTCTCCGTTAGTCTAAAAACATTCTCCATTAAGTAAACAAGTTGAAGTTTAATTCCAATTCCATAAATCAACGACAAAATTAAGCACTACTTATGTGCCACTATTGATGAACACGCGGTCAGCGTCGTGCAGCGTGGAATCGAGAGGACAATGCTCGAAGTGACACGACTTGGCGAGAGAAGGCCTCCAGGGTTCCTAGCTTCGTCGATGTTCGAAGATCAGAGGCGCTGTCGCATGGGCCAAGTCGTCGAGAATTAGGTGGCCGGTCACGTAATACGCTTCGCAGACACCCATTGGACAAAAGCTGTTACCGACTGCATTGAGGCGAATACGAGGGGCCGGATTCATCAACGACTAACCTGCGAGTATAACGGTTAGGGATAACTACGATGAAACATTCGCCTCGATCTCTTATCTTATCTCTACCACTTATACACGCGGGTTTCATTGTTGCTGAATCCGGCCCCAGGACGGCTATCAACGCATTGGTCGCATTTCTTCGTGAAAGCCCTCAACGAATGATATGACGCTCTTCGTGCCCCTCGAGCGAGGAGGATTTATTGGAGCACCCTGACACGCGACAGGGACGAAGAGACGCTGCTGGCATCCGCTTGAGCAACTCGATGGTCAAAGGGACGACAAGTGGTACAGAAGATGTGCCATTCCGATTCGGAATTCATGGAATTACGATGACCTTCCTTCGTTATTAATGCATTCTGCGATTAAGCTCTTGGAAAAAATGCTTCGTTACAACCAATCCTTGCACTAGATGAGATTCGAACCAGTTTTCATTACTTTTACGCTTTTGCATTACCGGCGTTGTTGGATTCGTCCGAATGCTCCATTGGTCCCCATTATAGTACTTTACAATTCCAGAGGTCAAGGGTTAGAGGGAAGAGATTTCGCCTAAACTTCGCCGACGGCGCTATTTGGTCTGCTGATGATGAAAATCTGAAGTCGCTTTTTCAAATTTCAACCGCTTACGGTGGGCTACGTTAGTTCCAGCTATGTAAGATTGTTGGAGTAACGATCAACGATCTCGCCTAAATTTGGCTCAGATGCTCGGGGGGGGGGGGGGCGTATTAGGCCTGGTTTATACTTGCGCCGTCACGCGGCGCGACACAATGGTCGCCATAGATTTCGATTTTTCGCGCCGCTCGGTCGACATCTATTCGGACTATGGTGCCGAGCCGCCCAGCGGCGAAACTATAAACCAGGGCTTAGGGGTATAAATCTTACTGAATGGACAGACGCGGCAGTACAGCGATCCAACAACGATCGCCTCAATCGCTGAGCATGACCCCTTACTCATTCGCACCTACCTTACTCCAGCGTAATACTAAAAGCAAACTTCAAATTGTAATTGATTGACTTAGATTCGCCAAATAACCCACCTTCTCTAGACAAAATTTGGGCAAAATCGGTTATTATGATTCCGACAGCTTTGCTCAATCGTACCTACCGTAACCTACTGTAATTGGCCGATATTTCACAAGCGCATTAACATTCGTGACAAATTTCCTCAATAGCCTCTTCGGCGATGTTGGTGTGGAAATTTTTTCGACCTCTTCTCGATCACTGGAGTTGTGAAAGTTTAATAGTGCCCAACCGGCCTCCCATACACATATAATGGGTGAGTGGTGATGGATGATCACGATATCTTGGGCATTAAGTTGAAAGAAAAAGGAAACAGAAGATAGGTAATACTAGCTGGGGTACTGACGCATAAGGTTTGGCCGCTGCAGAACCTCCTAACAGTCTGTAGCCTCAAAGCTGTCGTTCTAGACTTGACTTTTTTAACGCAGCACATAACAAACTTTCATAAAGAACGCAACATTACCTGTTGATAAGATTAGTGAGCGGTTCCAGTAGTTTCTTGCCTAGTCGTGGTTCAAGCGGTACCAGCGCTCCAAACTGAAAACGGACTATCTTTCTGATAAGCCGAACCCAGCTAAGAATTTACGAAGTGCTACTTCAGCCACTTGTAAACGAACATTTATTTATTGTTGCGGCAATGTGTCTTCTTTCGGTAGACTACAAGTGTGCTATGTTTACCGCGCCGCGCGAAGTCTTAAGTATAAGCGCAGACTGAAAACAAAAAACCAAAGGTACTGCAACTAACCAGCTTAATAATTTTAATGAGCATCCAGTTGTTGCTTGACGTTGTCATCAGCTTGAAGAACACTGGTGCTAACGTAAGATAATTTTTCGGATTTTTCCGAGCCAGCTCGCAGATTACATTAACCGCAGCGCTTTGTACACCTGGAAGGAAGTCATTTAGCCGGAGAAAGGAAGCAGGTCGAAAAAAAGAATGCCGAAACACAGCGGCTTCCCACCTGGATCAACATCTTCGAGCTTCTCTTTCAAACGCTGAAACGTCGGCCTCAACGCCTCGGGGTATTTCAGGAAGATTTTGTACAGAAGAAGAACAGCCCGCTTTCTCGTGTATGGTCGTGATGACGACAGCTATAACAGAGGCCATGACAAAAGGGTTACTAGTCGGATTGTTGAGCACTAGAGGACACTCACGAGGTTAACAATGTCGCTGGCGAGATCCCTTGCCAGATCCGGCGTGACAAAGCACGACAGCCCACCCAGAGCAACACCCGAGTCGTACATATTAGAACTGCAAAAAGCAGCATCTAATTGCAAAACACAAACGCACGAGTGGCGCCTGAATATACCAGCTCTTTGAAACTGCTTCTTCCCACCAAAAGCACGCAGCGTCAATCGCCCATTCTTGGTTCCATTCTTCGCCGCTGTAGCAATCTCGTACTTGCTTTTCTTCTCCAAGAAACCCCATTTCTTAATAAGCATCTCCTTCGTCTCCCGCAGCTTCTATATCGAAGGTGCAGCCTCCTGCTTCTATCTGCCGAATACCTTACCGAACAATCACACCTTAAACTTGGGTAATTCAACCAGTTAATTAATTTCAATTTTTCAAGTATCAAATTCTGAGATGATCTTGTTAGGCACTCGACGTAAAGAAGCTGGAGGTGTCCCAGGTGGCACACTATGCAATTTTAGGCTGCGGGAGACGGAGGAGATGCCTGTCAAGAAACACGAGTTCTTGGAGAAGAAAACCAAGGACGAGGTAGCTACAGAGGCGAAGCATGGGGCCAAGAATAGGCGATTGGACTGTATACTCTCGCTAGGAAGAAGCGATTCAAAAAGCAGTTAAATCAATGAACCACATTGATGAAGCTGCGCAAACTACCGAATTTCAGAAAAGCGCTAGAGAATGCTTCCACTGACACAGAAGTTCTTCAAGCTATGGGTGGAGGAAATTAAGGCTTTTGAAGGTGGCGCACAAGTCAAAAGCTCGAGTGAACCAGCCAATCACAACCAATCAGAGCGTCGACCAAACAGATTACAGCCAATCAGAGCACCGAGAGTACCCAGTGAGATGCCCATTCGGTGCGGCTTGATTGGTCATCTAGCACTTAGGCCACGTTAACGACTAGTAGGGAACATTGATACCAGCTCTCATTCGCCAGAGAAGAGGTACTTGTCACTCATAACAGATACGCTTACCTATTTAGATCCTTGCGAATCAAATTAGTCGTTAGCATAAGGACCTCGGTCGTGTCATGAAAGCATTGCGCAGCCGCCAGATACCTTAAGTCATCGAAATGGGCACATATTTACTAAACATATCAAAATAGCCCTCTGAACGTCACAAAACCTAAAAATGTTTTACAAGCCGTAAAATGAAAACAGAACCAATTTTGGGCCTCGACCTGACAGCAAAAACTGCTTTGAATTCGACAGATATAAGCAGGAAACCTACCCTATCCGCTTTTCCGTATACTTGGTAGAAGCCATCACTTCAATGATGTTGAATGCGGCCCACGAGATATCGTAACCGAGCATTTGAAGCTGAAATGATAAGGAACAGTAGTGCAGGGTGCTGCTGCTACACAGCACCGAGATGAAACACGTTTGATGAGAAATTTAACTTGTGAAGGGCCTTTTGTGTCTTCTACAGCCTAAAACGGTTCCGTTCAACATTCAATCAACTGCTCAAATCTTACATTCGGTTCATGTCCAACAAGATAGCCTTCTCAATTGTTGACGACAACACCAACTATTAATTATTCTGACAGTAGGCAACAGTAGTGCAGACAATATACTATTTTACACTTTAAGGTGGACACTTTTCAAAAGAAGACTAGACATATCTGATGTGAAAAAACACTTTAAAAAAGGAAAAGCACTTTTCAACGAAGGTAAAAAAATTATCTGCTTTAAGGAAGTTTGTATTAAAAACTCATATATGGCAAAAATGACTAGAACGCGGTGAATCACTCGGCGACTACCTTCATTAACCCGTGGCGGTACTCAGAGGAGGTTAGGTTCTTCTTCTTCGGCGTCTGTCCCGCTTTGTTACGGGACCGGGCGCATTTAGCGCAGTCGGAAGAGGTGCCGGCTGTCGTATGCACCCGATACCAGGTTACTGGTTTGGATTTCTCGCCTAGGCCTTCCACAACTTCGGGGTAGGTGGATTGGTACCAGACTTGTCCGGGAAGGATCAAGCGCTGACTTGTCGATCGGGTGGCTACTGCAAGTCATTGTATGGGCGAATGCGCATTCTAATCGCCTCCACGACATCCCGTGGAAGTAGAATGCGTGGCGCACCCCGAAACGGATTGAGTGACGCCGTCCTTTATCCTTGTCCTTATTTGCGGGTTTCCTTGAATGCTGGCGCCACTTCTCCCGGTCAAATGCCTGGTCAGGGTGCAACCTAGCTAACGTCAAGTTGGCCGGTGGCTCGTGGCCGCCTTCCGGGCATAACAAGGTTAAGCTTTCAGTTTTTTAGTTATGCTGCCAGCACAAAATCGTTTTTGCACTCTGCGCACTTCGAAAAAAGGCCTGGGCGACGGTGACGTCCTCAGGTGCCGGGACGAGTTGGACCACCATTCGGTAACTCCTCAGTGCTACGCCCCTATGATTTCAATGCTGGTGTTGGTTACTCGTAGTATTGTCTCTATCCCAAAGAAGGCTTCGTACATTCCTGGTCAACGAAAAGGAATAGCCGAAAACGTTTTTCATTCATCGACCACCGCCTGAGCCCCAATATCTACACACTAGAAGCTGTCCCAGAGCAATTCGCCCTCCCCTAAACGGATTTGCGAGCTAAGTTCTGCTTTGAAAATAGAACTCACTCTGCTTTCATTACCATCGAGAAACACGTCCATAGACATCAGATGTCTAAAAGACTGTCACTTCAAGAACAGGTGCGTTGCTACCTGCTGACCCATCTCTGCGAAAACCACGGTAGGATAGGTTATTCCCCAAAATCATCCCGCGGTGCGTTTTCGGAGGGAAAGTGCAGAGTTGTGGCCAACAAATCCCAGTCATTCATCAGTGAAGCCGAAAGTGATAGATGATGAGGAAGAACGGATAGGAACTCACGTAGGCGAGTTTCTCAATGGCGTTCGCTTTGATGTATGTCGAGTCCTGGCGCAGCTCCATTTTAATCTCCTCAATGCACGACGCGATGTATCGAGCCTGAACAAGCAATTTTGAACGCGGCGCACAGAAGTGAAAATATTGGAGAGTGGACAGCACTACTTAAGGACAACTTGACCATCTACGGCTATTCGTATCATGGCAGTTCACTAGCGGGAACAGAAATCTGAAAGATAAGGTGCACGAGACAAGCTGTAACTGCCTGCCTAAACGGACAATGATGCCGATCGACCGCTTGCTGCCGAAAAATCTTGCTACTTTTGCACTGGTACAAAATCGGTAAATCGGCCGCGATCTTACAGACTTTGTGACGCTGAGCTTAAATTGGCAGCAATGTACGACGTTTAGGTTTTATGAAAACAAACAATTTAAACTTCAGTAAATACTGTATGTAAGATGTTGGTAAACGCAAATCATCGAATCCACCATCTTTTCAAAATTCTGAAGCCCAACGGTCTCCAAGTGTTGCAGGAAAACCCATGTATTGGCCAATTGAAAAGTCGGGAACAACTATATTTAATCCACGTAAGGAAAAAAGGAATTTGCCTTCTTGGAAGTGAGAAAACGGTTTTATACGAAGGTTAGATATGAGGTGAAAGGCATGGATTACCACCATATAACGGGAGGGAAGGACAGATCTAAAATTCGTGGTCTCTCATCACTTTACAACATACGAAAACTAGTTGATCTCTTAAGGATTTACAAAATTCTCGCAGGAAAAATGTCTATGCATCCTATGGCCGGATTCAGCAACGACTTACAGCAATTTAACAGAGAAAATTACAGCCGAAATCTGATAGCGCGGCTTATCAAGCGGTATGATTAGTGATTATCTGAGTTTTCCGCTGTGAATTCTTCGTTAAAATTATGTAAGTCGTCAAAGAATCCGACCCTAGGAGCCTTCTTTGGTAAGTTTGGTAAGCTATTGTCAAGAAGTAGAAGAGAAAAATCGTGTTATAAGTCTTAATTGTAAATATGGGGTTGATAAAAGGGTGACGCAGTGCTCCGATTGTCCAACACCTCCATCTGGTAAAAACCTATTAAATACCCGAATCTCGGCGCAATACGGCATGAGGGGCGAGCAGTGCTTCCTGGCCTTCCGTACTTTCAGGATACAGCCTACTGTAGGGTAGAATATTTTTTTCAACACTAAAGCAGTTCACCTGCCCCAATAAATGTAACAGTTCACCCCAAACTAGGATTGGCAACTCTAGTAAGAAAAAGGCTAGAAAAATTCATCGCCATAGAAATGGCCGCCAACAGGGATTACGCCGAAATTTCTAAATAACATTCGCTCTTTGGTCCGCATCGAGAGTTTCGGAACCAAGTGTTACGGAAATTTGATCCTTTCTCCCTTTCCTAAGCCCACAAATTACCTATCAATCAACTAATCCTTTAAGAATTCCTGCCCCATCAGTGGTTAGCTGCTTGTGTACTGTTATCAAGAATGAAGCTCAACGTCAGTCGACCTCTGGGTGACGCCTCAAGCACACCTCTTCAAGGAGACAATTTTAATTCATGTTTGGATCTTTTTCTTGTTTGCGCTTTTTTTACAACGGCAGGACGACAAGTCGATGGACCAGTCAGGATTTCAAGCTTAACAGAAAAGGCCTGCTCCAATTCAATCCCGAAGGGCCATGACACTACTGGCAAATGATTCCTGGGTGTTACTTTACTGAAAGTTCAAGATAATAACAGAAAGCGAACTATTTTAATAAACCCGTGCCTGGGATGTGCCTACCATCCTACTTCGACGCGATATCATGAAGGAGCTTAGATGGTATCGCCTGAATATGTCAGCGCTTTAACTTTCAAAACCCACGTTATAGTACACATTCTCCGACCTCAGAAGGAAGGAAAGCTTATGATTAGTTGAGCTGCGCGAGACCCGAACCTCGAGTCAGTTAACGGAGCGCCTGAGATCCCTCGCATTTCCTCACTCCTCTAAAATAATTTAAAAAAGAACCTAGCGCCAGTCGCCCACTGATAACTGGAACTAACTAACTCTAACTGCTAATGTCATCAGAAGCACACTCAGTTTCTAGTTCCCGCTGAAAAGCTATAATTGTTTGGAGTGTTTGGAGTGATGAGAGTTTTATACCTAAGAGGTTTTCTCTCGCAGGTATACACAAATCCTATCAAAGAAGAGAAGACATCTACTAGAGACAATGAACACAACCTAATCTGCACGCTTGCGAGAGAAAACCTAGGTATAAAACTTCCTGGAAGAAAGAGAAATAAATATGGCACAAATATGTAATCGACTTCTGAACTACGAACCTCATTCTCCTTGTTGTTCCGAATTCCACGAATAAGGTCCGTGAGGCTCTTATCGAACAACCTGTCAAGGTTGCTGCGCACCTTGCGCAGCGCCATCTGTTCGAACCTGAAAGAACCATTGCTTAGTGGTATTTGGACTGTACGCAACAGAGGAAGGCGACGATCGAGAGAGTTAGACTCGTGGGAAGAAGCAGCGCGATCTCAACCTTCTTCTCTCCACAATATGGGTGGAGATAAATCACGGCTAATTGGCCAGGCACCCGCATATTTAGGCGTCCCGTCACTCAGATATGCGTAGCTCTGTAGTCAAACGAGGGAAACATGGGAGCATTTTCAACAAGAAATCAAGGAGAAATGTTTAAGAATATGATACGATATGGGACCTTTTCGCAGCCGCAGACTTCTGATGGCGAAATCGACGTTAATAATAATTTGTTTGGAATGCACCACGCATTCCTCACCTACGAGGTGTTATGAAGGCAATTTGACTGCGTCATTGGCCTATGCAACTTGTTGTGGCCAGATTTATTTATTTATAGTACGTGGATATTCACGCAGACAGAACCAGTTATCCGAAAAGACAATAAAAGATAAACACAACGAGAAGAACAAAACATGCAAGCATGATGGATGATTAGAAATACACCAACCTAATGAATCATCCTTTGACGTACCTGTCAATGAGCTTTTTCAGTTCTGAAATGGAACTCGGTGGACCATATTTTTTAGAAAATTTTAGAAACTCCCAACCAGCTCTTTGGGTAAAAAAGGAAGCTCGCAGTCGTGACCTTGCCTTAGGAAAATGAATTTTTGTCCTACAACCACGCATGTTCGAAGAAGATGTTGTGTAAAATTTGTCGGGACGTAAGCTTACTCTTTCAGTGATCATTTTGTAAATCATGAGCAAATCATTTCTCTCCCTGCGAAGTGGCAAACTAGAAAGATTGAAAATTTTGTTCCGAACATTTGAAGGTGGAATGGACGTGTAGTCATAACCGTAAAGCCGTATCCAAAGCTTTCGAGTGAAATTATTCTGCACCGCTTCTAGCCTGGCTTGGCTGCGCTTAGTAGGTGGATTGAACACAGTGGTCCCGTATTCGAGTACGGGACGGACATAAGAAATGTAAGCCAATCTGAGGTGACTAGCTGTGTTTGTGGACAAGCCTCTAAATAAACTGTGAATGACTCTATCTGCCTTACTCGCTATTACTTCGCAATGTTCATCAAACGTAAGTCTAGCGTTTAAAATGAAGCCTAGGTCACGATGTTTAGCGGTTTTATTTATCTGATTTCCATGGAGGTAATAAGCGTAATCGTCTTCTACGCTTCCGAGGTGAAGAAACTTCGTTTTGGTACTAGAGAGGGGGAGCTTCCAGGTAACAGACCAATCAGCAACTGCAGTAATAGCTGACTGGAGTGCCACACGGTCGTCAGTTTTTTTTGAATGCTCTTGTAGACTTTGATATCGTCAGCAAACATTTGGCAAGAGATATTAAACGGTCTTATCGAGCTTGGCAAATCAGACGTGTATATAATGGGCAGGATGGGAGATAGAACCCCACCTTGAGGTACTCCGCTTGTGACTGGATAGGCAGAGAAAAACGACTGATTGACTTTGACTTGGAAAGACCTACCGGTGATGAAGTTGCTAATCCATTTTACTATCCTAGGATGCAAATTGATATTTTCAGGCTTGAAGATAAGCTCCTTAAAAGGGACTCTATCGAATGCTTTGGAGAAATCGAAGAAAATGACATCAACATCAAGGTTTTGATCAAGCGCTTTTGTCCATTCTTCCAGAGAAACAAGCATCGAAGTCTCAGTTGATCTTCCTGTTCTAAAGCCATGCTGACTATCGGGTATAATGTCGTTGTTCTCTATATGTCTCACTATTGATAGTTTAAAAAAAAATTCAAAAACTCTACAAAAATCGACGTTATGCTAATAGGGCGATAGTTCGAGACATCAGAATAAGGAGGCTGTTTTGGAATGGGTGTAACATAAGCATGCTTCCAACGTGAAGGAACTTCACCATACATGTAGCTGCAGTTAAAGATGTTTACTAGTGGAGTAACAATCGCAACGACAACCTTACGTATGAAATAAGGAGGGATTTCATCGGGTGTAGTTGAATAAGACAAAGGCAGATTGCATAGGAGTTTGTAAACGTCTACATCATAAAACCATACTGTGCTGTCTTCGATAGAAAAAACAGACATTTCAGTATCAGTATCATGAATGGTTATCAGATGATAGTTTTTTGGCCTGGGCGGGACCCGAACATCAAATCTGCACAGGATGCACGCCCCTTGCTCCAATTATTTACCCAAAACACATTCAGGTAATGCAGCAGCACATGTGTTTCCGACAAGAGAGTGCAGAAGACGTCCATTCCGCACCGACTTCATGTTTGGGTCCCAAAGATCCGCCCAGAGTAAACAAGCTTCATAGTGCACAACTGGTACCAGACGGGTGTGTGAAGGAACGAACACTAACGTGTCCACCTGTTGCCCATAGCATGCCATCGCAGAGGCCAAATGCGCATTCAAACTGCCTCCACGGCATCTCGTGGAAGCAGAATGTCTAACGCATCACAAACAAAGGAATGATTAAACCCGACCTTCATTCTTTATCATTTTACCTTGTCCAATAACCTTCAAGACTAATCCCTCCATGATTTAATTACCTATTTATTATGCACGAGGATAACCACGTCATAAAATGTAACAACAGTCATCACAACTACAGTCCAACGTAAAAGAAAATAATACGTTGGCAACTAGTTTCATGGATTCTCAAGCATCTTCAACAAAAGTATTAACACATTGACGACAATCGCGTTTTGTGGCAGACTGCCGCGTGAGACGCGCGCGCGATTCTACACGTGTGCGCTATAAGCCACCGGTGGCTCATAGTGTCCCTTGCGGACCACTTTTTTGTTTCTTGCAGATTTTTATAGATTTTTTTTTCTGTTCGCTAATCACTTGTGATAGGAGAATGACCAACAGCAATAAACGAGAAAGATGTCGTTGCTTTCATTACACACACCGAATTAAAAACTTTCTACTAGGAAGGAATTCAATTCTACAACCAAATCAATCCAAGTCAGTCTTTTTTGCCTAAAGCTCCTCAAAGGAGGTTATTTGATGTGCTGATCACGAACCTGACAACCGTTTTCGAAATCTCGACCGATTGCGGTGGGTTACGATAGGTACGGGTGAGTAAGGCTGTCGGAGTCATGGCCTCGTCGACGAAGTTTGGACAAATCGGTAACAATGACGCCGACAGCCCTACTGCACCTACCGTAATTGGCCGAAATTTTGAAAACGAATGCAATATCCGAGACCAGCACCCCAAATATCCTCCATAGGCGAAGTTCGGGCAAAATCGATGACCACGACCCCGACAGTATTACTCGCCCGTGCCTACCGTGGTGACCTACCGTAATCGGCCGAAATTTTGAAAACGGATGTCAGTTTCGTGATCAGCACTCCAAATTACCTCCTTGGGCGAACTTGGCCGGAAAAGACTGATTTGAATTGATTTGACTGTAGAATTGGTCTCCTTCCTAGTAAAATTTTAAAATTCGATATATGCAATGAAAGCAATGATATTTTTCTTGCTTATTGCTGTCGGACATTCTCCTGTCAAAGGTGATTAGGAAACAGAAAAAACATCTATAAAAACCGATGGCAGCAGAACAAAAAATAGCTCGAAATGTTATGAGCCACCGGTGGCTCATATTGTCGTCAATGTGTTAGTAAATAACAAGCTTTAATCAAAATAAGACTCCTTCAAACGCAGAACGCTTCCCATTCATCGGTAGCTGGTCTATCCCACAGATTTAGAATTCTTGTGCTTTTGAGGCCAAGAATCCCCGGGGATGCATTTTGACCTGTTCAATATTAATAAATCGTCTTCCAGCCAAGAAATGCTGCAGCGAACTAAAAAGGTGGTAGTCACTCGGCGCCCAGTCTGGGCTGTAAGGTGGATGAGCTACACGCTCCCAGTCAAGGTGTTCGTTTTTTAAAGCGTCCGGTTCGCGACGTGCTCTCCGTTTCGAGAAAACGTTATCTTCTGGAAACTTATCAAGAGCGGTTCCGGCACTGGTCCTGGAATTTACCCTTCTCAACTTGATCGCACGCACGCTGAACTCGGCCAGAGTCGGCTCGGACAGCTTTCTAGGAGTGGACTTATAAGATAACGCAAGATCACATGTCGCGAATAGGACGCTTCAAAAAATCGAAGACCTTGGCTGGCAGCGTCTCACCCATCCACCTTACAGCCCAGAATTGCGCCTAGTGACTGTCACCTTTTTAGTTCGCTGCAGTACTTCTTTACTGGAAGATGATTTATTAATGTAGACCGGGTCAAAATGCACCTCCAAGGATTATTGGCGTCAAAATCAAAGAATTCCACAGCTGCGGGATAGACCAGCTACCTGATAAATGGGAGGCAGTCCTGTGTTCAAAGAGATATTATTTTGATTGACGATTGCTATTTGTAAACACTTTTGTTGAAGATGCTTGAGAGTTCACGAAATTAGTTGCCTTCAGGATAGAATAAGAAAAAATGGAATAGACAACACAAGCAGGTACTAAGCGGGCTGGTACCCGCTACACACCGGCAGGGTATCACAAAACGGGTGCGATAGATCAGCCAGACTCCGGAGTTCCTCACCTTGCTTAGTTATATGCATTGCTCTGCTTCAGCAGAGAGGGCAATCTCGGAGCGGGCACGAGCCCGCTAAGTATGTACCAGTAATCCCCACATTCCGTTTAGCCACCGTGATAAATCTCACGAGATGAATCCCTCAAGCACGCAAATGCCCGTCAAAGGACACTAGGGAATCAATAAGGCCGGTAATAGAAAACCTTGTCATTTATATGACGGCTAGCCCGGTACAGCCCAATGGCCTTGAGAAACTAGTCATCCTTCATTGAACGAATGAAGAAAAGACAACAAAAAGAAGGCGAAAGGATGCTTGCAAGAGCTGTGCTCGGCTCTCAACGTTTCCCGTATAGAAAGTTTACCAACCATACCTCGCAGCGTGGAATCGAGAGGACGATGCTCGTAGTGACACGACTCACGCAAGTGAGAGGCCTTCGTAGTTCCGAGCTCCGCCGACGTTCGAAGATCAGGGACGCTGTCGCGGAGGCCAAGTTGTCAAAAATTAGGTGGGCCGGCCACGTAATGCGCTTCGCGGACACCCACTGGACGAGAGCCGTTACCGACTACAACGCGTTAGTCGGACTTCTTCGTGAAAGCCCTGAACGATCGCTATGACGCTCTTCGTGTCCTTCGAGCGAAGAGGATCCATTGGATCACTCTGGCACGCGACAGGGACGAATGGAGACGCTGCTGGCGCTCGCTCGAGCAAGTCGATGAAACAACGGGACGACAGGTGATACCGCCTTACAATTACGACAAAGTGAACGCACGAATGTATGCAAAGATTGTCGAAAAAGGCGCAAATAAAGTGGAAAAAACTGTCCTATGTCCCTTCACCCAAGGGAGTAAAAGTAAAGTCTGTCTCTAGGTGCATCCTTTTCGAAACTTGAGCTTGGCCAGTTCCTGCTCATAATATGAGTGAGATGGAATCATAGTAGCGCACTCCGGAGAGGATGCCGACTCCTGTCTGTACCTCAATATTCAGGTTCTTCGTTCGGTACCTGCATTGCCAGCCAAGCATTCCATCTGTCCAAGGTCGGTACTTTGGTTCTCTGGGAAGAATAAGACCCTGAATTGTAATGATAACAGTTCAAAGATTGTTCCCCAAAAGCTAGAAAAGGACAATTTGGTGGCGAAAGAAGAGATTGCGCCATGCCCTCATGAAGGAACACCACGTCTTTGCGACTGGCCAGTTCAAGGCGTCTTTCTTCTTCACTTCTTCGTTCAATCTCGAGAGTTGCCGACAGCCGACAATCAAGTCGATGGTTTGCTTTCTTGGAAGCAACTCAAAGCAGACCATACCCTCGCATACATGAATGCGTTTGGTGGGGTGGATTTCCTTCAATTCGTGAATTCGCAAACATCCAGTTTGGTTACTTAACCAAGCTGTTGTAAGTAGACGGTTGAGTTCGATAGGGCAAGCTTCTCTAGAATCTCTTGAGTTGTCATACGTCGGTCAGTTTCGACTAACGGTTTCATTTTGTCGTCATCAGCAGTGATTACCACTACCAGTATGTGGTGCACCTTGCACATTAAATTTTCCAGAGCGAAAGCGAACGAAACAACGCTGATTCCGGGGTTCAGTAAGGCAGTGCTCACCATAAACTTAACACAATTTCTTCCGAGCATGCACCGCATTTTTGTTCATTCGGAAGTAAACGTATAAAATATGCCGATATGTCTCTTTGATTGTCCATTTTCAACTTAATTCTGCACCAACTTGTTTTTAATAATGACGCTCAGCTTCTGAAAGAAGATAGTTTAAAGTTTAACCTTAAAGCAGCATATAATAGTTTCACAGACGGCGTCAATTGTACACAAAAATGTACAGTTCACGCCATCTATGAAAAAAAAACGACATTAACTATCGAACAGCGCAATAAAACAAAAATCCAACACAATACAGACTTCTACATGATAAGAAATGTCAACTTATTGATCTGTGACTGAAGCGGCTGGCACACTAATCCGAACGTCACGATGAAGTGCTGACCAGAGCGATAACATCGCCGAAAACATGCCACGAAGGCAAAGTAGGCTCCGAAAGCAAATTTGTGCTCGAGTCGCTCCAAGAACGACAATTTCACCCCTACTCAAGCAAAAAGGACGAGTTAGTGACATCCGACAGTCTTTACGGATGTCACAAACTCGCTTCCTTTCTTATCCTGCTGAATAGAAGAGAAATCAGAGGAGTACAGATGCTGTGGAGAAGAAGTCTACAAGCTTTGATGTGAGAAAAGGCTGCCATATTCATGAGAATGTCCTCATGAATACATGGCCGCACGGCCATAATGGTGCGCATTCCTTTGGCCTGTTCGATCTTTAGACGCAAATCCTATCGAAGGCGTCCAAGCAAGCTCGTAGGATGCTTTTACTGTGAGAAACGGCAGCGCCAACGCAGTGAGTCCTGATGTTTGGGATGGATCTCGGACATGTCTCAGGAGTCACTCATGTTTTTGAGCTGAGCAGCATCGATTTTAGGCTGACTCATTGCGTATCTTGCATACATTTTACCACTGCTGCCCTTGCTTTGATTTGATTTTCTAACGGCTTCATAGATTTGCAACAAAAAGAAAGACGAATGATGTTTTGAAAGTGCAAAAAACGTCATCAGCAGGTGACAATGCCTAAACCACCTGAATCCTACGCAGCATAGAGTCAGCAATTAATTAGGAAAGACTTCGAAGAAGAGAAGAAGGAGATCACCTTATAAAACTCCTGAACGAAAAGAGTAAACATAAAGACGACCTCACGTAAATACTAGAAACGATTACACATGGCCTATTGTGAGAAAAGAAAAGAAAAAGCAAAAAATAAAATTATAAGCATGGTCACGAGTTTTAACAGGCTCAACCAGGATAGAAAATTAACGACGAACTAATTAATTAACGTGATGCAAAGCCTCTGCTCCCGTGTTGTACTGTTTTAACTTGCAGTAAAATCACGTGGTTGTCATTTTTTTAACCAATTCAGTTTCAGCCACCTCCACTTTCATCCTATTCAACACATAAAGTAGAACGAGTAGTCTCGCTCGCAAGGTGTGCAAACAGAATGCGCCCTACGTGGGAGAGATCTAGGCAAGCAAACGCTCCAATCTACAGTTGGATAGCACCCACTTCAGTGGTCAGCACCCAGCACCCACTGTGGTCCTGCAGTTTCAATCACTACCGTTACAATGATGTCAGTTGTCACCAAAACTCTAGCGCCAGACGGGAACTCGAACCTGCACCTCTTGTTGACTGGGCGGGAATACTCTACGCCATTAAACCACAGGCGCTGTTTGATTTGTAGTGGCGTTGTAATGGCGTAGAGCATTCCCGCCCGGTCAGCAGGAGGTGGGGGTTCGACTCCCGCCTGGCGCTAGAGTTTTGATCGCAGCAACACATCATTGTAACAGCTTATAACCTCGATACTAGCCCTTTTCTATTAGATGGGTGCTTAGTTGCAAATAAAACAATTCTTGTTGTTGTTACGTGCGACCAAACCGCAACGGTGGTGTAATGGGCTAGCACTCTGCCCGGAAAGCAGAGGATGCGGAATCGAGTCCCAGCGGGCACGAGAGCTTTGTTCGCCACTAAACATCCGGGTGCAATCCTAGTTGGTGGTGGCCGCTCTTAATCGGTTTCATAAGAACTGAATGCGCTCAGTATTGGAAAATATTAAAGTTACTCATTCCATAGAAAACAACTGCACTAACGACATGAAAATGAAAAACACGGAAAACATGAGAATGTATAACATTCGTAAGCTAGGTTGGGACGTTTGCAAACGAATAGGAAGTGAAGTACATTGCCTTGACTGTGTCCAAAACTTTAATTGATTGATGGTGTCTTGGTCTAATTTTTTAAAATTACTTTACTGATATTATCCGCTTTGGCTGTTAAAAGATGATCCGTACCCGGTCCAAATCTGCAGAATGGGGTCCTCCCTTACTAGATTTGCGAGTACTTGGTCCTTTTGAGATTCCCCTTTCCCAATTAGAAAGTCGGAAACTGAGTCCATCTAGCCAACCAGGGTGGTATTGCTTACTTATTTCTACATGTTGTTGCACATTTATTGTGTTTCGTTAAGTCGGGAAATCGTCTATGAGCTGCCACCAGCAACTACGTCTCTAAGTGCAAACTCCAAGTCGTTAGTTAAGCAGTATTGAGGTCTCATTTTAATGAAAGCCTCGGAGGTCAATACCATTTGAAAAAGGAATGAAGTCATTTCGAGACCTCGGCAAGGTTAATTCTTCAGTGAAGAAGTATGTCCAGTATTCCATGTGAGGAGTTTGCGTAAAGACGTATGTTCTACGCAGACCACACCTAGTGATCAATCCACACGGTGTCCAAATTAATTTAGTCCTTACCGGGGAGGACTGAACTTAGAAAATGGTTCGATTTACAGCGCGATAGCATCATCTTCGAGTTATGATGTCTTGAAGTGTTTAAATAATGATTTCAGAAGGTTTTAGACATCACAAGTGAATTTATAGCGACAATAAGAACCGAAATAAAAACAATCTCCAGTCCCTTTGCGAATGTCTGGAAGTTCCAAGCAACTAGCAGCTCCGCAAGCATATAAGGACATCGGGAGCTGGTTCAAACGTGAGAAAGGAACGTCGGAATCTCTGCCACAGAGGGCTCAACGTCACCGACGAAGTCGTTTGACGCTCGGACGGCTGCCAGCCCTCGCCAGCATCGATCACGTCATGAGCGGCGGATGCGCCAGCACTGCTCGCGCGCCTGCCTGCGGTGCTGGCGCTCAGTCGGTGGGGGCTGGAGGGTTTGTAGATGACACCTAGAGGCGCAAATAGGGTCGGAAGAGGGGCTCACCATGTAGGATGCCCTACACAGTGTTTTGTGCTCTATGAAACTGGAAATTTTACGCAGCAGTGGTGTGTTCTACCCTTGTCATGTACTGAACTGGACCATTCCTGGTGTAGTTGGACATACATGTGCATTCCTACCAAGGGTAATAACCACTGAGCACGGGTGACACTTGCCGATACACTTACCACTGAAAAAATCCTGTACGAATTGTCCGGCGCGCCACTATCACTGGCGCCTGACTCAGACCTGGATTTTCTTAGGGCCTGTTCATACCTCACGATGAGAGCGACTTGTCGCCTGTGCAAAACATTCAAATCTATTACAACCGAGCGATCACCTTCGAAATCTGTTCATACTCAAGCGCTAGCGCCGTCGCTTCCGTCGCTGCTGGCCCCTGCTCATACTTTGCGCCGGCGAGGGGCGGTCTTTACGTACGGATGGTCGCCGCGCCCGCGATGGCAACTGCCGCGTGCGCGATGAGCTCCGCTGCGGTAATGTGAGCTGTGCCTCATGAGCTGCTGCAGACGCTAGGCTAGAGTTGTTGATATCCCTTTCTGCTGTTGCAGGAGCTGCGGGAAAACATGCTCTGCTTCAGAGATTCAGTTCGATTTACAAAACTAAACACCTAATGCTCAATTTTATATAATGCTTCTTCAGGAAAAGCTGAAAATATGACACACTATGACTTTGTATACACTTTCTAATACTTGATGTTCAAGTATTGATGCAGGTCTAGATATCACCGGTCTCTGAAGTCACCCAATTGCGACGTCTTCTGCCGCACTCGCCGCGCTATTCGCCGCGTCCGCGGCGACTATTCGTACATAATGTCCCGCAGCCCGCGCCGGCGACGGGAGCGACAGGAGCGAATGGGGCAACGAATCGAGTGTGGAGTACGTAATTAGCTACGTACAACACACCACGTCCGTCGCTCTTGTCGCTCTTGTTGCTCCCGTCGCCTGTCTATAGTTTCCGAGCGGGCGCTGCCGTCGCGAAATATGGACAGGGCCTTAAGATTGCAGCGCCCTTACTACGAAGGAGGTTATTCCCTCACATGTGATGTTGCCGGAGAACTGGTCCGCTTGGCATGGTGCCGAGGCGGCGCGCGCTTTTTCGTCGTGTCGTCTCGCCACACCCCGGAGCACAGATATGGCTATGGCCGATTTAATCCGTTCCCCCTGTGAATCCCTCTCCTTAAAGCGTGTGGTTTTAAATTGGTAATAAATAAATAAATAAATAAATAATATCCATCAGAGGAGATCCACTTATCCAGAGCGAGTTCAGAAGCTTGAATTCCCTTGCGCGTCACAAAGCGCGGCGACGAACCTACTAGCCGTCAGTCGTTGACGTTCAGTCCATGGAAATGGTCCCTCAGGGGTGATGGACTGTGGTGCTAGTGGGTGCGTCGCCTCCAAAGCAGTCTAAACATGGCCGCACTCCTCTCACAGAACAACGTCAATGAGACATGAGACCTAATCCTAAGTATAGATACAAACTGCATCATGTCAAGCCGTCTATTTTAGCATTGGAGTACCCTAACTTACGATGGAGAAGAAGGTCATGCCGGTTTTTATTTTTTTTTGTGCGAAAAGTCAGTTAGTCAATATTCCTAGTGGCTCTGGCTGGACCAAGATATTAGGTTGGAAACTGAGTCTGCGCCGTTTTTTAAACACTTTAAACTAAATTTCGCTAGAAGGTTCTTTAATGATGTTATTTATCTATTTCTTCCCATGTTGATTTCTTTCATTTTTACAGTCATTTACAATTTGAAAGTCGAAGGTAAAAAAATGGCTTTCGCCGACAACTCCTTCTCTCTGCTTACGTTTGAGATTTTGTTTTTGCACAAGGTTAAACACCATTTAAAAAAAAGATCTGTTCTACAGAAATTTGTGTGGGTTTTTCGATAATTTTGATTCCGTTCATTTTTCAGGGCGGTAAAGTGGAGCGTCCAGAAGACACGAATAGCTTCTACTCTTCAGTTGACTTTTCAACCTTAACCTGATGGCATAAACTAAGCAAAATTCGGAATGACCAAAAATAAAACGTGTATTCTAAGACCACAGATCATAGAGAACGAACCATCCTTTTCAAATGACCCATGACACTGTACGAAAAAATGGTGAATATCATTTTTCTCTTTTTCAGCATTCTGCTACCGATTGACCAAATAGGCATGAGTAAATGAACGCAAGATAATCCTTGACAGAGCAAAACGTTCTCTTTCGAAAGGCAAGTAACACTCTCCAAAAAATTATCAAGAAGTAGGGTGTACTGGTAAAAAATATGTCTTCTGTACACTCCACTTTAATGCCCTGAAAATTAATGAAAATAAAGTCAATCGAAAAAACCCAATACACATTTTTGTTGAACAAATCTTCTTCTTTTGAATGGTATTTAACCAGTACAAAAATTCAGAGGAGGAGCTGTCGGTCCAGGTCACTTTTCTTTTTTAAACCTTCCTCTTTATTGACCTAAAAATATGCAAAGTTGAAACGGGAAAAGAAGAAAACATATTTTCTGATAGAACATTTTTTTTTCGAATGGTATATGTATAACGTTCTGCAAAAAGCTTTCAGCAAAATTCAAAATAAAATTTTAAAAAACCGCTGGGACATAGTTTTCAACCTAATGATTGGTTTACCTAACCTTAGTTGTACACGAGTGAGGGTGGATTTCACTATGCTGTTCAAAGGGTCTGACAGGAAGGCTTTCTACTGACCCAAACATGTTTTAATGCAGCTTGGCTACTACATACCAAAAGGGGAAATCTTACCATCAGACTATATTGGTTAGTTCTAAAGGTGATCTGGTTACCTCTTCTACTGGAATGTCAAGGGCCGGCCAAGATCTTGTTTTCAGAGAAAGGTAACGTTCTTATGGGATTGTCCTCGATTAAACAATTGCAGTTGGATTGCGTTAGACTTTCTTCGTTGCATTCGGTCATCCATTTCCTTACAATTATGTACGTTCAAAGATAAGGATAAAGTCAGCGTTAATCAATGTTTTTCTGGATGCGCCACGATTTATACATTCCCGAGGCGATTTGATTTCGCGTATTTGGCATTACAATAACTTGCGGTGGCCAGCTGATAGACAAGTCAGTGTGTTGTCCTTTCCAGACAGGTCTGGTGCCAGTTCGAGGGATGAAGAGCTTGGTTGGCCTGAACAGCCTGAAGTCCGAACTAAAATCCTTGATACAGCCGGCGCCTCCTCCGACTGCGCTACTACGCTACATTTACATTATTATAATTTAGTGTTACGCATTTAACGCGCGCGCGATTATGATCGGTGCATCAGAATAAATAAATAAATGAATAAATTATAGCGCATAAGGTCCAGCGGGTTTGAGGTTATTGGTGTATAGGGGGCAGGTTTTCGGGTAGTAGGCCACGGTGTAGTTCTTCAACCCCTTCGGGGTATCGTATTCCTTCTATGCACTTACGCGTTCGCTTAGACCCAGGGACAGGTTGGAGAAAGCTCTCATAACGACGTTTTCTTGCTATCAGAACTCTAGCGTCATGTGGGAGTCGAACCTGCGCCTCATGCTGGCTGGGCGGGAATGCTCTTTTTTACATTACACCACCAGCGCTGTTTGATCGAATGCAACATCCAGCTGAGCGAGAGCACAGCAAAGTGTCTGTAAATCACGTATCAGATGAAATGGCGTCTCGCGGCAGAAAACGACTAAAGAAACCGACGAACCTGTCAAGGAGACTTACGCGCTCTCTCTATGGTACAGTAGACCCGACTACAGAATGCAGAGAAGTTGTCAAAAAGTGAAATCGCGCACTGCAGCTTATAGAACTCTTCATGCTCTCCAGAATCGAAAAGGTGACAGAGGGCTTGAAGTTGTCAGTTGCAGATGTACTCTGTCAGAAACGAGCAACGTGAGCTTTGTTGCAAGGCTAGCCGGCTCCCTTTACTTGCCATTTGAGACGAGTACAACCCCTCTCCTTTCTATGTCTACTGGGCCACTTTGGCACGCGGCATGAATTAACGGCGATCAGTAACCCCATAAGAGTTATTCGAAAACTCGCCGGTACATCTCACTGTTTTTAAAGGTGATACAAGTGAAGAGGAGGTACATATCTTGAGGAGTAAGGAGTTAGTCTTCTAGACCAGAAACTATTCACATGTCAGCTCTTCAGGTCTTTCGCTCTCCAGAGAATTCTCAGCAGAAATTCGAAATTCGAAATCAAAATTCTAAAGTAACAAACAGAGTAGAATGGATAGCTCAACTCACAGAGCGAAACCTGCCTCGTAGGTATCAAGAAGTGTAGACACACGAGAGCGCCTGTATTGTACCGGCATCTGGTGCTTGCTAAAACGCGGAAGTTAATGAGGAAAATTAAAAGTGGAAAAAATAAAATTACGCGTTTTTCTTTTTTCAAAATGGTTTGTTTCGCCACCTATCTTCATACGAACCTTTTTGTTATAGCACCTTCCTGGAGGCTCATCAGTGAAGAGGAAGGTGCTATAACGTTTTTGGATGTGTAAAATTGTTAATTCACTAATTCATATTTTGACAAGTTTAATGTTTATTAAACGTAGAATGCGAAAAACTTTGCTTTTATGTTTAAGTTTTGTTTTAATAGTTTACTTATATTGATATATAAATTATTTAATTCACATCTGAAATTAAGTTAAAATGAAGAAGATTTTCAAACTTACAGTGTTCGATCAATGTTGAAGATCAGCTGACTCTGGTCCTCATTTTGACAAAAATAACTCTACTGTAGTTTAGTATTCGCTATCAGAACAGATATGTAACTCGTACCATTCCACAGTGAAAGTCATTTTGCTTTGCCAAGAATGATGACACGTGGCATTATTTTCTATCTCAATCCTGCTTTTTGGCTTTAATTTATTATTTGTAAGTCTAAATAATTGAATTAATATTTTGTGTTGAAATTCAATACAATGAAACTTTTAACTACATGCAAACCCAGTTTCATGAGCATAAACCTACATATATGTGAACACCTTAAATATGCAAGAGTAAATTTTAGTAAACGTTCAAATTCAGCTTAAGTTTTCACAAAGTTGATAGCCTTTTTGCTATCATCTAGCGAGTTATATTCATACAATATTTGTCTATTTTTAAAAATGCACCTACCAATGTTACTGATGATAAAATCTCTCTGTTAAATCCGTGACTTACAAGAACATTATAAGAAACTTTCAATTTATTACAAAAAGTTTCAAATTTTGAGCAAGCATTTGCTATTCTAAGGATTTCTGTGTATATGACGTTATGTTTAAGGTTTACTGTAGATAATGATTGCCTCATGATATGTAGGTTGCAGAAAAAAAAACTCGTTTCCCTAAGGCAAGGCCCTGACAACGAACCTCCTTTTAAGTCCAAAAAATGATTACGGAATAGTACTTTCACACCGTAGAAGACCTGGGCCCGATTCGTCAGCCGCTTACCGGCCGGTAACGATGGAAAGTACCGCCAACCTTCCCGATATGACATTCATAGGTATCACGTTTGGCCTGTACTTTTCACCGTTACCGACCGACAACCATCTGATGAATCTGGCCCTTGCTGAGGATCGAATCCGACCGCGTTGAAACAGAGTTCCGCTATGCCTCCCTTTTATTTCGAATAAATTTACTGCAGCAATTCAAAGTCGTAATGAGTTTGTGATTCTCCCACAACATCTTGATAGGAGTATCACAAGACATTACCTCCAGGATACTAGCGTCTATAGTCGCTCTACACCTGAGGAGTTCGCTAAACAATGCCGCTCTCTTAATCGAAAGTGGATTCGATTTGCCAAAACAGCGGAGCTGCCTAGAAGCCTTATAACGCGCCTAAGGTGTGAACATCCTGTCTGCCCAGTTCTCTACGTTTTTATCAAGACCCACAAGCTACCGCAAGGAGCTGATCCCATCGACCCCACGCAGTATAAGGTCCGCCCTATCATTAGTAGCATCGGTGGGCCTGCAGATCGTATTTCATGGCTGTTGAACTTGGTTCTTACGCAGTTACTGAAATCGTACCTGCCCACCTTCCCAGTACTCGTGCATTCTTGGGTAAACTCCGAAACACACACTTAGAGGGTAGCTCTGTGATGGAGTCACTTGATGTCACTTCGTTGTACACAAATGTCTCCAATGACGATGCTATGCAGGCTGTACACGAAATTATTGTGGAACACCAGGATCATATTGCGTTTTTCGGGCTAAGTATTGCTCAAGTAATGACGCTTATAAATGAGTGTCTTCAATGCAATATCTTCAAGTGGTCCAACGAGTACTACAGGCAAGTCAGAGGGCTAGCCATGGGTCAGCGTCTGGCTCTTGTGCTGGCCATAGCATTTATGTCCAAAATAGAGAGACCCGTGCTGGTGCGCAGACCCTTACTGTACTGTCGGTATATAGACGACTGCTTCATCGTGTGCCCTACGCAAAACGAAATGGACACCTGTTTCGATTTGCTCAATCAACAAGCGGAGCACATTAAGCTAACAAGGAAGAAACCGACAGATCAGTGGTTGCCGTTCCTCAACGCAGAAGTACGTCTCTCTCAGAGCACCTTCCAAACCAGGTGGTATCGGAAGCCCAGTAACAAGAACATCATCGTGCACTTCCGTTCAGCCATCCACGCTATACTAAAAGGGCTACTGTTCGGAGCATGTTCCGTACTGCTGCCTTGGTATCTTCCAACGACAACTTGAAGTCCTCGTCAATGGCATTGGCATCCCACATTGCGTTATCAAATGGATATGTGGCGGAAAACATGCCAAGAAGAGGTCGTCGACCACCAGCAGCATCAATACACTCTGCTCAAGAAGAACGCAACAAAGTTCCCTTCTCGATGCCCTTTATCACGGATGCACTAAGCACTCAAGTACGGGACTGTGTTCGCAGGGCGGAATTAGATGACCTTGTAAGGGTTATTGACATTCCCCCGGCTAACCTCAAGGCTCGACTTGTTAGGAACCGTCTCTATGATAACACCTGCACAACGCCGTTCTGCATGGTCTGCCCGTACGGTAAGGAAGGTGATTGCAGAGTGTTTGGTACGGTGTATCTCATTACCTGCACCGAATGCAGGGAAGAATACATCGGCGAGACGGGCAGACTTCTTTGGGTCAGGGTGAAAGAGCACGCTGATGGGTTGAATAAGTGCAAGGTCTCTTCTCCATTGGGGGAGCACAGACTCCAAATCCATAATGGCACGACGATTGGGGTGGAGGTGACGATCTTAGCACGCGAATCCGATATTGCAGCGCGGAAGACCCTGGAGGCGTTGTGGCTAGCGTTCAAGGACCCCACAATCAACAGGAAAGGGGAGCGGGTGGCCGTTTTTCAGGAGCTGGCTCCATTTGCCGACCTCTGTGGACTTCACCCAGGAGGGCGCCAACCAGAAAGTCGCTGAGGATGGGACCCGAAGGGAGAGTCTCATTCATCCACGTCCTTCTCCATCCGAGGGTGACTTCGCAGTCTCTCTGCTGTCTTATCAGGTCAGTCGGTTGCCTTACTCCCCTTTTCGTCTCATTTCATCACTTGCTCCTGGAGCTCCTGTAACTTGAAATGATCCTTGGGCGGGTAATTTTTCCAATTCCTTTTGTCTTCTCCAGGCTCTGAAGAAGGCGGTTACGCCGAAACGTAAGCCGAATAAAGGAGTATACCAATCTTGGCTCAACAGCTTTACATGAGATTCTACAACACAAATAAAGTCGTAATTTTCCTGCACAGTTGCAGGATGATGTCCTTCTTGTCAACATCCCTAACGATAACATCAAAAAGCAACTTTTTTTGGAACAGACTCCCACGACAAGGAGTGCATATCAGATAATTGTGTCATGTGTCCATTCACTAGGACTGGAGATTGCACTAAAAGTGGGGTGATTTATCAGATACAACGGTGTAGGGAATGTGGTAACACTTATATTGGAAAGACTATTAGATCGATAAGGATGCGTATCAAGGGGCACTTGGCTGATACGACGTCATTTTAACCTACCGCCACTGGTCGGCAACCATACACAACAAAAACGATTATAAGAAACACACGGAGCTGTTTCAAACAAGCAGCATTTTCGGTATCGATGAAATAAAACTCGCGACGATCTAGACAAGCGCATGACGCAGTCTCCCCTTCTAATGCGTTACTGCGCGATTGTTACTTTACTAAAAAAATGTTAACTTATTTTTCTTAAAAAATAAACATTGTATAAAATTTCAAACGATGTGTTCATCTATTGGAGCAGATGAGTTAAGGAATGTCAAAGAACGTCGTACAAATTTTTTTCTCAAACAGAGGAATAGTCTAATATTCTTCTTGGAGAGTCTCTAGTTCAATCTGGAAGACGCTCTCTTTGATATGGAGGGTGTTTAGTTTCATTTCGAAAGCGCAGAGCTTGCTTGAAAGGGCGTTCAATTTAGTTGGAAAGCCTCCAATTTAACGTGAAAATGATATACACCATTTTCACGCCAAATTGGAAATTTTCAAAAATAAATTGACATTTTTCAAGCCGAATTGGACACTTCAAACCAAATTGGACGCTCTTCTAAGCTAGCCTAAGACCTTTGAAATCAAAGCAAACTCTTCCAAATCGAAATAGCTTTTAGGCAGGTTAAACTACGGACTCATTGAAACGGTTTGAAATTTTTTTTGTTTAAGGAAAATTTGATCTAACTTTCTTTGAAATTTTCAGTTCACCTGCCCCAAGATGAGTAATAATTTTATAAAAAATTATTTTTTGAGTTTTGTCTTAAACGCAGCATAGTAGCAATTATTTAGTGCATTAAAAAACTGGATCGCGCCATGCACTCGAAAAGCAAGTCGCAATGCTTATCTGATTGATAGTGTAAATACTGCTTACATGCAGCAAGCAAGTTAGGATATGCGTGTTTTTTTAATTGTTTATGTTCCACCAAGGGCACGTGTAGCGCAGTCGGAGGAGGTGCGACTGTCGCGTGCACCCGATACCAGGTTCCTGGTTCGGATCTCCCGCCCAGGCAACCAAGCCTTCCATCCCTCCGGGGTCGGTGAATTGGTACCAGACTTGTCTGGGAAGGATAAAGCGCTGACTTGTTCATCGGCTGACCACCGCAAGTCATTGTATGGCCAAATACGCATTCATGTCGCCTCCACGACATCCCGTAGGAGTAGAATGCGCTGGTGCATCCCAGAAGGGATTGAGTAAAGCCGTCCTTTATTCTTTATCCTTTATGTTCCACCGTTAGCAGGCATAAAATTGCATGGAAACGAAAATTTTACTATCAATCGAATAAAAATCGCGAAGCTCGGACGAGGGTATGGCGCAATCTCTGACTTGGCAACAGAAAATAGCCTGCTTTTAAAACAAGCTTAAAATTGTTGTTTTTTCTCGAAAAATAAAATTTTTATAAAATTTCTAACATTGTGTTCACTTATTAGGTAGATGTATTAAAACTTCAAAGAAAGTTATACTAGAATTTTCCTTGAACAAAATATTATTTCAACATTTTTGGAGAGTCTCTAGTTCAATGTAGAGAAAGCTCATTTCAATATGGAAAAGTTCGGTTTGATTTTAAAAGTTTTAGACAAGCTTAGAAGAGTGTTCAATTTGAAGTGAAAAGTGTCCAATTCAACCTGAAAATGATATAACAAAGTGCACGAAAAGACTAGCAAAGTGCAATTAGCGGCACATTAACCTACTTGCCCAGGTGCGTCCGACCGATGACGACGTAGAGCGAGACCCGATGCTCCTTATCAGTCGGCCTTGCCATCGATGCCGCTACTAGCGACGTTCTGTTTTGTGCTTCTGGCAAACTTCGTCCTTGCTCAGCACGTCAACATTGAAGTTGCATTCCACAGTCGAGGTGAGCAGAACTTTCATACAAGCCACTCGCCAGCCACAAATTTCTCTATTCATCCGTGTTATCTTCTCTGGAATATTGACGAGTGCTAAAGTGTTCCATAGCTCTTCTCGTCATCTGCTTCATCTCAGAGTTCTTTTTTCTTTCTGGCCTTTATTGCTAAACGCTCTACGCTGGCCGTTGTTGACCACGGTGACCAGCAATACTAAACATTGCCACGCGGAGATAATCTCGACCAACAGTGGACCTCAAACTTGGGTAACTTAACCATTTATCTTGGCCGATGTACATATTGAAGTCCGCCACGTTGGATGCTCGTCGTTCTTTTTGACCTCGAAAACAGTAATACCAAACACAGCCACGCGGAGATAATGTTGGCTAACAGCGGACCTCAAACTTGAGTAATCAATCCATTTATCCCAGCCGATGCGCCATTTGAAGCCCGCCACGTCGGTTGCTCGCTCCTTTTGACCACGGTAAACAGTAATACTAACAGTGGACCACAAACTTGAGTAACTAAACCATTTATCTTGAATTTAAAAGCAACAGCTAAAAGGAAGAAATAAGCCGATGATAAAATCGTTGTAATAAAAACTGGAGAAAATGCTTAGAGGCAAAATAGACATAATAACAAAAGATTACTCGTCCAAAGACTTACATATTTATGTAAAAGAAATGCTTACATGCGTATAGTCTCCACAAGAAAAGATGCTACTGATTGCTGAATTTCTTAACTGTATTAGACGATTTGTCGTCGCAAAATAACAATGAAGCCTTCACTCATCTGCGGCTCCTCCGCATGTCCTAGATTCATATTTTTTATCACAATGACGGTACAGTGTGCAGCATTGTGTTCCATGCCCAAAAAAGGGGTTGTGGCCCGAAGTGTCGATCCTGGACTTCATCTGGAAAGAAAACCTGACTTGATGCTGTGAGACTGAGGAAGGAAGCCTTGTTCGACGATTATCTCCTTGCCCCTTCTTCTGGACTTTGCTTAAAGCTTTCTGGGCTTTTGAGCCCAGAAAGCTGGGCTCAAAAGTGGGGTAGGAGTTTGCGAACATCTACCTTTTGCTGTTGAACAAAGTGCTCCACTCTGCTACAGATGTGGAAGTCCTCAAGGCAGCTCGTCTCCTGGCCGCGACGATCGGTCGAGACAATCGTTTCGCTGTTGCGGAAGTAACCGAGAAAGACTGTGACGGCGCAGCTCACGTGGAATGTACTGACACAGGAGCCTTTATCAGCATCAGCAGGTAGTTATCTGCACTTTAGAACATGTATAATAGGCTGGAAACTAAAAAAAACGTAAGTTCCGCCGTTTTTGAACATTTTGTTCTCAATATCGCTGGAAGTAATTTGCATAACGTTATGTAATATGCCGTAGTAAAGAAAATAATTAGCTCTATCAGAAAATATGCTTTGATCTCTTCCATTTCGAGTTTTGTCAATTTTTAGGTCAATAAAGTGGAAGGTCAAAAAAGGAAGAATGGCTTTCGCCGGGAGCTCATTCTCTCTGCTTAATTTTGAGATCATTGCACAATGTTATAGGCGATGATTTGTTCTACAAGTCGTTATATCTAGGTTTTTCGTCGTTTCGATCTTTGTTAATTTTCATAGCATTAAGGTGGAGTGTCCAGAAAATATTTTTTTACCAAGAGCTCCTACTCTTTGGTTAAATTTTTTGGACAGTGGTATATGTCTTGGGAAAGAGATTTGCTTGGCTATATCAAAATGTATGTTAAGTTTGTCTGCTCGTGCTGATTTTCGTCAATTTTGAAAAGTTTAAAACATGAGAAAATGTGAAAAAAGAGAAAAATGGTCCTCACCATTTTTTACGCACAGTGTCCTATGTCATTTGAAAGATTTTTCGTTCCATATGTTCTATGGTCTCAGAATATGTGTTTTTCTTTTGAACATTCTCAATTTTGTTTTTTGGGTCACAAGGTTTAGGTTTAAAAATTAACCAAAGTGAACGAGCTGTTGGTAAAACTACTGTGCCTTCTGTACACTGCTAAATATTGGCAAAAATCAGCACCAGCAAATAAGTGTAAAATAAACTTTGATAGTGCAAAACATTTTCTTTTTCGAAAGACATGCAACACTGTCGAATTGACCATAGGGTAGGAGCTGTTGGTAAAAAAATTATGTCTTTTGAACACTCTATTTTGATACCCTGAAAATTAACAAAAATAAAAATGAACGAAAACACACAACACATATTCTTATAGAGCAAGTCATCTTCGTTCGAATAGTCTATACGTTGTGCAAAAGATTTCAAATGTTATCAGAGAGAAGGAGCTATCGGCAAAAGTAATTTCTTCACCTTGCACTTTATTGACCTAGAAGTGTGCAAAATTCGAAATGGAAAAAAACTGAAACATATTTTATGTTAAAGCCAATTTTTACTTGCGGATGGTTATAACATTGCGCAAAAGACTTTCAGTAGACAGTCAAGTTTTTTGTGCCAACACGAGGGTTTTAGGTGGATCTTTATTTAGCAGCGCCTGACGTTTCGTAAATAAAGATCCGCCTAAAAACCTCGAGTTGGCACAAAAAACTTGACTGACTAACAACTTGCAGTGCTGAGGTTTGAAGAAGGGAGAAGTTGGAGATTACTTTCAGAAGAATTTAGAATAAAATGTAAAAGAAAAAAGGCGGGGACCTAGCATCCAACCTAAGAATTGAGTACGTAGAGCTTCGGCACCCAGAATTTTCAATCCACCATGAAGCCAACAGTTTCAGCACGTAACAGATTCAAAAATGAACCCGATATTTCAGCCTAGGAACATCTGTGGATGGCACTATTGAAGGAAGCTCGAAATTGCAGCAGCAGATTCAGCGGTAGGTTTGACGCGTTTGAAGATTTCAGGGCAGTTAACCGCTTCTGGCAATGGCAACCCCAGCATGTGCTTCAGTTTTCTTCAGAGCTGTCCTTGACTGCTCGATCTTTTTACTCCTAACCATAGTTTCCTTCAGCAAAAATGCTCTTCAAAAATTTTTCCAACATCATTCACCTGGAGTTTTTTGTGGACCAGTTTTTAGTATTAACCACCTACATTTCACCCACTATTTCTACCATGCCATTTCCTGTAATTCCGAAATAGACGACCTAGCAGCACAAATATTCGAAAGTGTTGCCAAAAATATACGGACAGGATTTCAACTTTTCTAAGGCACGTGGCAGCGCAGATGGTAGAGCAGCCGGCTGACCCGCGCATGCGATTCCAGGTTCTTGGTTAGGTTTTCTCGTCCAAGCCAAACATGTCTTCCATCTCTCCGGGGACGGTGAATTGGTACCAGACATATCTGGGAAAGGTAAAGCGCTGAGTTATCCATCGGCTGGCCAGCGCAAGTTATTGCATAGGCCCAATAAGCCATCCAATTGTCGCGTAGAAGCAGAATACGTGGTTCATCCTAGATGGTACCATTGATTGACGTAAATTGAGTAGTGGGCACGAGATCTGTGTCGAAATTCTATCAACATCCCAACGTTTTCGTTTTCGTACCTTCACAAGGTACATAGTTGCGCAGGCATTAGCTTTCCTGGTGAAAATTTTGAAACCCTCTCACTTTCAGATACTTCGCCGAGTTCGTCGACAAATTTTACACTAATCGAGCTGATGAAAGGGATGGTACTCGTTGAACCTCACCTCTCAACAGTATAGCAGAACTGACCGTTGATCTTCAGATGTGGAATGGTGGAACAATCCCTTCGCTGCTCCTCACGCTAAACATCTCGAAAAGCTGAAGCGGTTCATTGCCGAGAGCACTGATCAGCCTACCTACGTTCTTTACTATAGAAAAGGTAAAGACTAACTAACCTTACAATCGCTAAACGTGGGCAAAATTTTAGAGTGTTGCTTTACATTATACCATTTTCACGACAAGTTGGACACCTTTCTAAGCTAACTTAAGAAAATGAGCTCTTTCTACAATAAACTAGAAACTCTCCAAAAATGTTAGAATAATTTTTTATTCAAGGAAAATTTTAGCAAAACTTTGTTTAAGTTTTAATTTACTTCTCAATAAGAGAACATATAGTTTGAAATTTTATAAAAATTTTATTTTTGAGGAAAAATTATGAATTAAAGCTTGTTTTAAAGAACAGGAAAAGAGCCTTTTTATGTTGTCAAAACAGAGAGTGCGCCCTGCCTTCGTCCGAAATTTCGCGATTTTCATTCAATTGATAGGAACATTTCTGTTTGCATGCACTTTTACACTTGCAAGCGGTGCAACACACACAACTGTAAAAAAAAATATATCCTTATTTTCTTGCTGCATGTGAGCAATATTTACACTATCAACCAAATACACGCATTAACTTTTGAGTGTATGGCGCGCTCCAGTCTTTTGATGCAAGACATGATTGCTGCCTTGCTGCGACTTAGCACAACATTTAGTCTATTATTTTCTCTCAAAAAATAAAAATTTAGTAGAATTATTTTACTCATTCGGCAGCTAAATTAGGAAAAATTTCAAAAAAGTTATTCCGAGTTATCCTTGAACAAAAATTTATTTCAGTCATCTTGGAGAGTAAAGTGTCCAATTTGCTTTAAAAAGTGCCCAGCGTGATTTAAAAAGTGTTCAGTTAGACGTAACAATGGTTTATATATATTTATTTATTCATTTATCTATTACATGAGACGTCTTATGTGGTAGCAACTAACACATCAAACATTAAAAATGAACAAATTGGTTACTTGGACGTTACCATTTATGAATGAATACAAGGCAAGAATAACAACTAAGAAACATCAGCCACTGCGGAACCAAATATTTATCTATCGTGTTTTTAAAGACGTAATTCCGCTCGGAAGTTTTATTCTTTTTCTGCAGAGACGGATGTGGTCGCACCCAGCTCTAATTGTGAAGAAACGTTGTCGAAGATTACGCCTAGCACGCGGAAGCACTAAGGACGAAGATTCACTTCTAGTGTAGGATGTTCTGTGGGTACGAAACTGACCAAGCTGTAAACCAGTGACACCTTGGAGAATCTTACGGAAAAAGATAAGGTCAAATTTCCTTCTTCTGTGAGAAATGGTGTAAAGTTTGAAACTAGCATTCCTCTCAAAACTAGGCGAAATGCTGTCATATATGAAGCCAAGGCACCCAACCATGAGTTTCCGTGTGATGCTGTTCTAGACCTTCTCAAGAGGACTATAGCTTAGTCTTTTGCGGATTAAAAACCGGTGTGCCATATATAGTCTAACCAGCCGTCCGTGCGGCCTCTCGGCTCAGGAAGGACATCTTAACTACGTCGAATAGGGCAAGTTAAAAGCGAAAAAATGGACGACATCCACAAAAACCTTATTTGCCCAATATCGATTGATGGCGATCGACAGTTCAAAAACGGACTCCAGATTCGTGTTCAGCGACCTTGATTACCCCCGGGCTGAAGTTTCGTGCCGCTTGAACGCCATCCTCAAGAAATCGATAATGTCGATCGATATCGATTGGTTGACTCCAGATTCGTGTTCAGCGACCTCGATTACCCCCACGGCTGAAGTTTCGTGCCGCTTGAACGACATCCTCAAAAAATCGATAATATCAATCGATATCGATTGCCTCCAGAAACCCCTCCCGTTGATGATCATTTAAATGCCCAGGCACGGTTGCCGACGTGTTCGGCTGCCGCGCCCCAACTCAAGTGTGACGGACGGACAGTGTGACAAACGCACACACACGCTTGCTGCTTTATATATAGTAGTATATACGCTTTGTAGTCTCGAAGTAGTACTGTTGTGTCCGAGGACTCGGAACAGTTTGTACATTAAGGCAGTCGCCTTGCGAGCAATATTTTAGCGGTGGCAATCAAAACTAAGATCTTTGGTAATGAGAAACCCGAGATCCTTCTGTTGCTCAGTTTTCTTAATGACCACCCCTCGATACGGTAATCGAATTTTCGATTATGACGACCTAGATGGAGTAAAATTGTTTTTCTTTAGACAACGGGAGATTCCATTTATTTATTTATTTATTTATTTATTTATTTATTTACGTCATAAATGACGTGCCATACTCATTAGAATATGGTCCAGAACAGAACAAACAAATCAGAAAAAAGCTGAATAGAAAACAAACAAAACAGAAACAGCACCAGAAGTAACGTACTATCAGGCAGCGGCGATACCCATTGGTAACTAATTATAGAAAAAAATCAAAACACCAAACTAGTGCGTTGAAGAGCAGCATGCGGTTTTGATAACTAGTAAGACAAAACTTGTAGTAAATCCAGTAACGAAAAGCTAAGATCAACAAATATAAGTCCTGTTTATCTTGTAGGAATGGTCGTTTTCAACAAAGGCTCCGTGTCCGCATCAGCCAGCTATGATGCCCTGCGGTAGATACCAGAGCTTCGGCACACGGGTACGCTGGCCGCCCCGTGGAACTGGTATCTAGGACAAGCAGCCTTTAGAAAGTGAGGTTAAAAGCGAATGCATCTCGATAGTAGAGAATAAATTGCACCACATTAGCCACGCACAACCCACTTGTTAACTAATAGTTTAAAAAATGCCAGCTACCAAGGGGTACCGCTTCGCAAGTTAATGAGAAGAACATAACGCAAAACATTATCTAAATCACCAACAACAGCAAGAAATACATTACATGTGATAAACTATCTCTAAATTCTCTAAACAATCAGGCATCCAGAGTGAGCGACTGCAGGCACATTGTTGCATTGGGTTGCCGAACGGCTCGAGAAGATTCGTAAAGATTAGAACGAGAGGAAATGCAACCATTGAAATGTGGTCAGTATTGAGTCATGTGAGGTCATGTCATTGTGCCATCATTCAAGTGAGTAGGCCTATTTGTGGAAGGGATTGTGCCCGACGCAGCGATAATGGGTCCAAGCACTTGCGAGATTTGCAATAAAGAAAAATTATTCTACTTTTCTTAAAAAAGGCATAACAAGGAGTTGAAAACATCCCTCATAAAGCAGCTAATATAACGTTGCAACCTTGTTTGCACGGAGAGGGTGCTAAAATGCTTGAATTTACCAAGTAGAACCGATTACTGCAAATCCTCAATACCTAGTATTCGCAGTAAATCAATATTGCTCAAATTTCTTTTAAAGATACTACTATTTCTAGAGGCTAACAATTCAGAAGGTAACATTTGTAGCCACCTGGTAAACCGCAAGAGAAGGAAATTGAAGACCTTGGAGCTCCTACTCTCTAGACTGATACGACAACTAAGTTTAAATCTTCCAATGCGCTCACTGCAGGGTCTAAAGATCCAATACTTGCTAGGAGTAAGTTTTGTCTTGTCTTTTTGTAGACGAAAGCAAAACACTAAATCAGCAACGATCCGCCTGTGAAGCAGAGATCTTAGACCGAATAGTTGCAGACGCTCACTGTAAGGTGGTATGTGCTGCCAACTGAGGTTACGAGACAATCTGCACCACGCTAGCCTTGTAACTGTTTTCTGCACCCGTTCCAATTTGGTCGTTAGTTTCTTAGTTGATGGGCTCCAGACCTGGGAACAGTATTCTAGATGAGGCAGAACATAGGATCTATAAAGTCGGACTAAAATTGATGGATTATTACTGTGAATGTTGCGAAAGATGGAAAAGAGAGCCGCATAGGCTTTTCTTACCGTTTCTTCTATGTGATACGAAAATTTAAGTGATGAGTCAACAAGAACACCAAGATCTTTAGCTACATCACGAATGTTTAGAAGAACACCATTTGTTTCGTACCTGTTAGAGGGCAAGTCACCGATGTGAATAACAAAAGATTTCTGTGAAGAACAAAAGATTTAGAGGACTATTCATCAGTAACATTTAAAGTCTTTTGCTCGTGTTTTACTGTTTTATTCATTTTATTAATATTTTAAATTATGGTGAAAATAAAAATAAACCCTAAAGGTCCGTTTTGCCAGAAACTTCAGACGAGCCTTTTTTGTTATAGCATCTTCCCGGTAGCTCATCGTTGAAGCAGGTAGGTGCTACAACATTAATATAGTAATAAAAAAATGTCAAAATAAACTTTAAAATGATAAAAAATTTTGGGAGATTGGTTGATATTTTGCTCACATTTTCTTGCGGGCACAGCACGGGCCTTTGTTGCTTTCAAAAAAACGTCTTAAGTATTAGGTTGTCCCATAAGTCCCCGCCGTTTTTTTCAACGATTCTCTGCAGATTTCGCCGGCAGTCTCTTGCATAGCGCTGCATAGTTTTCGAAAGAGAATGATTTGCTCTATCAGACCGTGTATTGCATTTCTTTTTTCATCATGAATTTTGTCAATGTTTAGGTCGTTGAAGTGAAAAGTGAAAAAGTGACAAAGTAGCCATTTACGCACTTGTTCTCTCCGCTTAGGTTTGTAATTTTTGCGCAGTTTTTTGTAGAACTTGCAAGACAATGTTCTGTACTACAAGAATATGTGTTGGACCTATTTCCTCACTTGTCCTTTATTGATTTTAAGGCCATCAAATTGGGAAATCCGACTTTTCCGACCGAATTTTCACCAAAACTCCGGTTCTGTGGTTGGACTTTTTTGCTTGGTGTTATATGTCGTTTGGAAGAGGATGTCTTGCTCAGTAAGAATTTGTGTCGCGTTTATTGGCTCACGCTGATTTCTGTCGAATATCAACAACTGAAGAAGGAGAAGGAGTTGTTGGTGAAGACGATTTTTCTCTTTTTGGCATTTTGTTGATATTCAATAGAAATCAATAAACGCGACTTATACCAACGTTCTTATAGAGCAAGACATTTTCTTTCGAATGACATATAACACCAACCCAAAAAGTCCAACCACAGAGCAGGAGCTGTCGGCAAAAATAACCATCCTCCTTCGGACGTCCCAATTTGATGACCTAAAAATCAATAAAGGACAAATGAGCAAATAGCAGTAAGGCCTGAGTTATACTCCCGCGGGAGCATCCGCGGAAGGGCGGGAATCGCGCCGAGACTCCTCACCTGGCCAATCGCCGCGCCTCGCCACGCCCGCCTCCGCCGTGCACCATTGGTCCGCGGACGTTCCGCGGATGCTCCCGCGGGAGTATAACAGATGCCTAACACATATTCTTGTAGTACAGAACACTATCTTCCAAATGCCATAAAAACTGCGCAAAAATTACAAACCTAAGCGGAGAGAACAAGTGCGCAAATGGCTACTTTTTCACTTTTTCACATTTCACTTCAACGACCTAAAATTTGACAAAATTCAGGATGAAGAAGGAAACGCAACACATATTCTGATTGAGCGAATCATTCTCTTTCGAAAGCTGTGCAGCGCTATGCAAGAGGTCGTCGAAGAAATCTGCAGTGAGTCGTTGAAAAAAACGGCGGGGACTTATGGGACAACCTAATATATGCTGCGCAGCAGAAGACGGTACTGTGTGAAAATACGAATTCAGTCGGGATTCCTCACACGTTTCTAAATTTTCATTCTTTCAAAGTCGGGCTTGGAAACCATCCAGTACTAGTCATTAATGTCGCCTACCTGGGGAGGTGGGACGGCATCGCCAATCGTAACTAATCAGGGCACGCGTCACGTAGTCAGGGCTCTGACCGTACACGCTTCCTTTGTGTTGGGCCGATGTGCCATAATTGGTCTGGCACGTTGTTTCCCTTCATTTGCAGGCCTCATTAACGACAAATATCTTCAGAGTTTGGCTTCAACGAGGCACTGTTAAGGAGTATAAGGACAACCATATGAAACAGATTTCGCAGAAGTCTTGAACATTAACAGAATTTTGCTTTGTCTCTTTTCAGAAGGATACGAGAATTTCGCTGCATACTACGCATGTGCGAAACTTTTTCAGTCCGACGCAGTACGCGGATTAGTCGTCGATTGCTCTGTCGAGGTACAGTTGGCGCTTATTTATTTTCTGGGTACAAGTCGCTAATACGGCCTACACGGGGAGTGCTGGAACACAGCAGATCAGCACGGGATCCCGGACTTCCATCTACGCCACATCAACTGCTTGTATCATTAATTGCACAATTAATTTGAATTTAATACGAGGGCTTCAATCTTTGCCCAGCGAAAAGAAAAGGAAGTCCAAGAGACGCACTTTGCTGCAGTGGGAGAGGGTGCCGAATAGAATCAGTTCACAGTTCGGACCTGCCGAGGCCAGCGAACTCTTCAATGCTTCCTGGACCTGTGATTTGTTACCGGACCTTTCCTGGATGCGGAAAACTGGCCTTTTCATCGAATGGCCACTGAAATAGATTCTGTTCGTATGCAGTTAACATTAAATGCACATTTAACGCAAAGAATAAACATTCTAAAAATAGAAACGAAAATTTAATAATAATAAAGCATAATAAATAACGATAATGAATTAATAAATGTAATGCAAATTATAAAAATAATAAGAGTAAGGGTTAGGATCAAGGTTAAGGGCGTTGTTTAACCCTTCACGACATTGTCCGACGATGTCGTCGGACACCATCATAAAAGTCGTTCATGGAAAATTATCAAGCATTTAATAGTGCAATATTAATCAATGAGTCTACTAATATCTACGATCAAGATGGTCCTTGGGGAACTCCACTCGTTACTGCTTTTCATATTTAACAAATAATACAAATAAAATAATTCAAATAATCAGCGCGCGAGAAAAATGCGTGCTGTCCGACGCGACAGTCACCTGAAAATTGCACGTGTCGTGAAAGGGTTAATCTATTTGGGTGCGCCACGCATTCTACTTCTACGGGAAGTCGTGGAGGTGATTTGAATGTGTATTTGGCCATACAATGATATACGGTGACCGATGAACAAGTCCGCGTTTTATATTTTCCAGACAAGTCTGGTACCAATTTTTCGCCTCCGGAGGAATGGAAGGCTTGGTTGGCCTGGGCGGGAAACCCGAACCAAGAAATTGGTATTGGGTGCACGCGACAGCTGGCACCTCCTCCGACTGCGCTACACGCACCCTAATAATAATGAATAATAATATAACGACTAATGAAAATAAAGGCTTATTCAGAAAGTAATTACGATTTTTGAGCGTTTCAGGAAAATTGCTTCTTCGAAAATGAAGCAACATCAATTAATGGTATATTGCCCGCTGTTCATTAATGTTCAATTACCTTTTGCCATCTTTCTGGTAATTTCATAATACCTCTCTCGTAGAACTTCCAATCCTTCTGCAAAAAACTGGTCCACATGAGATTTGACATCTTCATCTTAAAGGTTTTCTCTTAGGTTAAGGTTTTTCTTTTCAGGGAATTCTGTAACGACCGAATCAAGTGGTACTTCGGTGGCGAAAGATCAGGCCTAATGGTAGATGCAGAATTAATTCCCAGCTAAGGTCCAGTAATTTTTGCCGAGTCGCCAAAGACGTAGGAGGCCTAGCGTTGTCCTAGTGGAACACTTCTCCTCTGCAATTCACCAATTCTGGTCGCTTTTCCTTTATTGCTTTATTAAATTTTATCACTTGTCGACAATAGAGGTCCGAATTGATAATCTGGTTGCTCGGAAGCACTTGGAAATATCTCACACCTTTGTAGTCCCACCAAATTGATAGTATGGCCTTTTTTGATGAAGAACAGCTTGGGCATCGTTTGAGCAGGTTCATTCGGTTTTGGCCATGGTTGTTTACGAGTGACGTTGTTGTAAGCAATCGACTTTTTATCACCCGTCACTATTCGCTTCAAAAATGGATCGTCTTTATTGCGTTTGAAGTGCAAGTCGCAGATGTTGATTCGCGGCTTCAAGTGGATTTCCTTCGGTTCGTGAGGGATCCAAACATCTAGCTGCATTACCACTCCAAGTTTCTTGATATGACTGCTAACTGTTCCAGTAGATATGGTCTCTTCAGCGAGCATTCTTACGGTTGTATCACAATAAGCTGCGATCAGTGCCATCAAATGATCTTCATCACTGCCTACTGGCCGACCGGAACGTTACTTATCTTTCGCGAACCAGTTATCGCACGACTTTTGTGAAATGACATTGGCACCATATGTTTCACATATATCGTGGAAATCATCAGTAGCTCTTCTGCTACTACGGAAGTAGAAAAGCAAGATGTGCCAAAAATGCTTCTCCTGGCACTCCATGCTCGAACTAATCCCGAAAGCACAAATAAGGATAAAACTAACTCCAATCAACTAATCCTTGCAGCAATACAAATGACACAAGTACTATCCCCCCATTATTTACATAAATATATATCAGATAAGAATAAATAACACTGACAAATTCCTTTCAGAACAAACGTTCAAAAATTTATTCTCCAAAATAGAAATTACATTCGAACAACCCAACAATGATGGAAATTGCAGTACAAATAATAAATAATAAATAATTAGTAATAATGAATAATAATCATTACTAATAAAATTTGTGCAATTAATAATGTAATAATGTAAAAACAGTAATAAAAATTGCAAAAAATAATAAATGAAAATTGGCGTTGACAAACCCTTTAAAACCTCTGCACTCGTTTGTGCAAAGTGGCGACTCATTCTTAACCATAAGGCGGGGACACAAGGCTTCTGCCGCCGGCGAACGGCGGCGAGCGGTGCCGCGCTGTGCTTTTGCTGCATGATGTTGGGCGGCGGCGCCGCAGCGTTCTTTCGCTATAGCTGACCATGGTGGAAATCGTCTAGAGCAAGCATACGTGAGCGGCCCGCTTCACGAGTTTTGCCGCACGCCATTTGCCGCAATGAGTGTGCGGAAGGCGTTAGAGAGAGGATGCGTGGCGCATCCTAAACGGGGATTGATCAACGCCAATTTTCATCCAGATTCCCTATGGGTTTAACGTTAATCTGGGCTAGGAGATACGCTTCGTCGTATGAATGTGGAAGTGTAGAGCGCACAACAGAGCTTCAGGTCCCATCTAAAAAATAAAGAAAGAGAATTGAAAAAAAGGAGAGGGCTAATATCCGTTTCGTTCCTACGGATATCAGCAAGGAAAAATAAAAGCGTAGGGTCTTTCCCGGGACTCTTCAGTAAGGAGGAAAGATCCCTTGAATGCTTAAAGAAGAGCTCACCTGTTATTGAGAGAGATTCCACCAATAATTAACAGTGTAGCTGTTAGAATAAAATTGCAGTCGAATAATAAGTAGCGTTTAGTAACAGATCTGTATTAAATGGCAAAACCGAGGCAGACGGAAAAGATATAACATCGAAGAATAGAATGAACTGGAAATGTTAAGAAATGAGCACTATTTATAGGGCAAACTAATACTTTGTATCAAAAGAGGAGCAAAAGAGACTAGTTGGAAATGGAGTAAATGAACTGCTGCATGCGCGATATTAAGTGCAATAACACTACCTACACCCTAAAACGTGGACAGAACTTAAAATACTTGCAACAACGAAAAGAATGCTTGGAAATGGTCAAATGCACAAACTGCATTTAATGAGGTAGGCAGATATCGCATAAGAAGGCAATGCAACTATCATAGATTGGAAAGTACACTGATGATTATATTGTGTTAGAGAACATGAAAGGTTAAATGTTCGTAAATTAACTGTAAAAAATTAAAAAAGGTTCTCAAGTATTTATGCTTACTGCAAGATAATCTTGTTTCTAGTTAAGCAAAAAAAACATTCTAACTATTACCAATCTAGTCTAACCATTACCAACAAGATGTTTATAAAGAGTATTGATACGTCCTAGGAAATCTTCTAAACATGTGCAAGTTCTCGAGATTCTCAACACTTCTGTATAATTTGTTACGTTTTTTACACATAAGCTGATTAGAGATGTATTAAGGGGGGGGGGGGGCAAAAGTAATGACACTCTCCATGCCGTGTCCATATATCTCGTGACTGCAGTCTGGTTTCGTGCTTGTCGTATTTGTATGTTTGTATGCTACCTACTGAAAGCCACCTGAGAAGTTACCAATTCAGCCCTTTCCAGAGGCATGTCAAAACCGCAGTCTGTCTCACGCCGAAACCCCAGTCTGACGAGTCGACTTGTGTCGCGCAAATCTCTCCCGATTCCCAACCCCGAGCAGCTTGGACTCAATCTTAAGGCAGGATGAGAAGTACGTCTTCTAGGATCGGTTTACCGGAAGCTGTTTCCCAAGAGCACTACGATAGACTCCAAGGCCATGGTAAACGAAATAAAAGAGATGGACCTGCAACTCGAACTTATTCAGTCGCACAGCGTCAAGAAGGTTCTCCTCTTCGACAACGCCGCACCCCATCGGAACAAGTAACCACGGATAAGCTTGGGCAGCTGGGCTAGATGCCTCAATCACCGTATTCGCCGGACATCTCTCCATGCGACTACCACTACCTCTTGAGCCTACAGGACTTCCTGGCCGGAAGGGACACAAGAACCCAAGCAGTCCTTGACAACCACATCGAGCAGTTGATCAACACCAAGCCGAAGCAGTTCTGGAAGGATGGGATCAGGAAGTTGGCCGAGCGATGGCAGCAAGTCATTAACCTTAATGGCATACACATTTGTCAGCATAGTTGATTTGTAATTGAGTTATAAGAAGATAAAAATTTTTTTCAATTTGTCTCACTACTTTTGCCCCCCCCTTAATATGGTAGCATGTGGAAGTCTTTTAACCTCAAAATTAAAACTATCGGCTCTGTTATAATTTTTTAGGAATTGTGTTGTTACTAATAGCTATGTCTAAATCTAAATAACAACTGTGGAAATCATCAATGTGAGAAGTTTCTATCCTACATATACGTTAATGAAAATTTCTCTGATCTAAAGTAAAAGTTCCAATTTACAGGAGTCGATATGTAATCACCAGTCGATAGATCACACTCCTGCTCTTATCGCCTATAGCAATGGAAAAGCCTACAAGGAGTATCAGCACGAAATCGATGCGAAATTGATCCATGACTGGATTCTAACGTGAGTTGTTGCCCCATTATTAATCGTCTAGAAAACCCTCAAGCTTCTACTAAATTGCATCCAATCACATCCGTTTCCTGCTTGAGTGTTCGATAATTGAACGGTCTTGCCCCTTGATTGGTCTCCCTGTGGTCGTAGTAGAATGCGACGTGATCAACACACGTAAGGTTTAGGTCACTAGGCTCATTCGCCTGTTTTTATTAATTGTTCTTGCAGAATAGCGCAGCCGGTGATCACGAGACTCACAGAGGACGCCGTACCGTACTACCGAGATGGAGGCGTGCCAGGTAGTTCCTTGTAAGGTCACTCGTGGCGACCAGCACAGTTGCCGGGTTTAGGTTTTTGACCGTTGGCCCCGTTCAGGATTCGAGTCACCTCGTCCATCGGTGGTCATTTTCTTCGCGTCCACTAGGAAGTCGGACATCTACAAGAACTATAAACGGTTCGCTCGTGAGCGCCATGGTGACTTCCATCTTACCGAACTCATTGATCGTGGAATAGAGAAGTGGTTAGTTCGATCCTGTAGCAGTTAGACTCTTGAAATGGGTAAAGTGTGTGGTTTTTAGGATAAGGGCACAGTTCCTATAGGTTCGCGTTGAACTTTATAACCAATAGCTATTAATAATTCTTAATTATTAGAACATTTGTAAGGAAAGAAATTACAATAATAAGTCCTTTAAAAGTCTACAATTATTAAAACTAGTAAGTTCTACTCATTTTCTTTGAACCTTAAGTGGCTGGTGCAAAGCATGTAAGCTCCCATTACGATATTTTATTGCGATCAAAACTTTAGCGCCAAGCGGAACCCGAACCCGCACGTCCTGCTGACCGGACGGAAATGCTCTGCGCCATTATACCACCGGCGAACTAATAAAGATTCTACAAAATGAGTTTTTTAGACTAGCAATTGATATTCACGAAGGAAAGTTAAAGTTGAAGTTATCATTTTTGCGTCAAATTGTCCAATCAAATTGGATATATTTCAAATCAAATTAGACACCTTGAAGCAAAATCGGCACGCTTTACAAATTAAATTGGACACTTTCACGTAACATTGCATACTTTGAAGTGTGCACAAAACATAGTGTAAATTTCTTTGAATTTTTAAAAATTCATCAGCCTTAATAAGTGAGCACACTGTTTGAAAGAACATCGATTTAAAATTCGTTTTAAAAAAGGAAAACAGCAACCTTTTGAGCACAATAAAAATTGAGATCGTACCATGTATAAGGCTAGATCGTCGTCATGTCTACTTAATTGATAGTGTAAATGCCACTTACTTATAGCAGCAAATGTGAGAGTATGCATATTCTATACAACTGTTTTTATTGTACCGTTTTCATCCGTGCTACTTCACGCAAACAGAATTTTAACTACCAATGAAGTAAAAACCACGGGGATCAAGTGCATGGCGCGATCTTTTCTTCTAATATAATACACTGTGTTATTACAAATTTTTCGCACGTTAGAGCAAATTTTATTCCTTAGCTTTTCCTCAAAAATAAGTTTTTTACAGAATTTGAAATTTTGTGTTCACTTGTAGGGACAGGTGTATCGAAAGGTTTTAAAATAAGTCACGCTAAATGTTCCTTAAACAAAAAAATTGTTCTAGCCATCTTGGAGAGACTCTCTTGTAGTGTTGAAAAGCTCGCTTCGGTTTGTAAAACCTTGATTTCAAAAACGCCAATATTGTTTAGAAGAGTGTCCAATTTGTCTTTAGAAGTCTAATTTGACGTGAAAATTGTATACACAGAGGAACAAAACAAGTTGAAAACGGGTTAGTTCAATTTAAAGTAATAATGTTCTACCCTACGACTCATAAGCAAGCTTTTCTTATAGAAAAACAGTAATTTATACTAAACTTTGGAAAAGATTTTTAAACAAGATCGAAGCATGATCTTCTAAGGTGTCCACGTTGTTAAATTATGAAAGGTTTGGGACAATTTCGGAAAAAAAGATTCAATCGCCTTGAGAAAAATCCAAGCTACCTTTAGTTGCTCAATAATTGTTAAATTGTTTAATATTTTCGATATGCTTAATTGTTTAATTTTTTCAGGGCCCATCAACCAGCATTTGTCGCCATGAAACCGCTTGAGACGATTTCTAAAGCCAACACGCTATATGAGGATATCTCCTATGAGAGCATGGTCGAGTTCATCGAGGAAAACCAGCATCCGTCCGTGGTTAGATCTACTTCACCTCACCTTTGTTGATACCATGATGAACCAAAAGTCCTTGCGCTTTTTATTGAAACGTCAAGCGTATTTAAACAACAAAAGTGAAACAGTTGGACCTCAAAGAAAGAAACCTTTTGATTATTGGTTCGAATCCGGCCATTAGCAATCTACTCGACTCCGCAGCGATACCACTTCTTGTCCTCAGATTTCTCCAATTTTCTCCATTTTCTTTTTTAAATCTCACATATCCTCCTTTTCCCTGCATTTTTTTGAAACCTTGTTTCCAGCAATTTTTGCATTTTTTCGTTTTTTCTTCTTGAATTAAAAAATGTTAAAAAACAATCAAATGAAAATTTTCGTACACATTACGATAGAGCAATTCAGTAGCTATGATGCTACAAATGATATAACACATCTATATTAATCCTCTCTTTCTGCAGAAAAATATTTAGACAAACAGCGATATTTGTTGTTTACACGATTATTAACGCTATGAAGTTAGCACCTTATTCAAGCTGCCTAACTTTAATTTATGAATTTTTGCGTTGCCAGAAGCTGCATTGAATCCCGTTTCCAATCTGATCGCTCAATTTTCTCCATATTAAGATTACATGCGGCCAGGGATCTATGTGTGTAAGTCTAACGCATGTTTCGGTTATTGAAGAGGCGCCGTTGACATGTTTTTATGCTTTCATTGTTGTTGTATCGACTACTTTCTTTTTTGAATTTTGATTTTCCTTTATTGCGCATGCCTGATTCCTCTTTCCTTTTATTCTATAATTTTAGGCGTCTTATTGACGTACATATTAAAAAATAACTAAATAAAACTCCATTGAAGGAACACCAGGACTTTTGATTCACCCTGACAGCACATCCAAAGAACGCATCATTTAGCATCGTCTCACCGACATTTCCGCTCTGCTCACTGCTCTGTCACTGGACAGGCCAATGATTGTGTTCTTTGACCCAAGCAGGACGAAGAACATCACTCAGTTTGCCACAGCGGCTGCAGACTACGCGTTGAGAAGCAAGGTTGCTGTGTTTGCGGCGAGCGAGGGGTAGGTCGCTTATTTATTTATTTACGCTGACACAAAAATGAAGAGGAAGCATGAAACCCTGATTGATGAGAGAAGGCGGTGGAATGTGGAGTTAACGATAAAACAATAATACCTGTCTCGGTGCTCCGACAAATCCTATTGAACGAAGGGCACCATTTTTCACTAATTCCAAAATGTCAATATTTAAATGTACCTGGAGAGATCTAAAAGAGGTGATTTCATATCTGGAGACCATGTACTCTTTTTCCTGTTTGTTTGCGTTCGTACTTTTCATCTGAATACACTCTTTGTCGAACGTATGGAATAAATACGTTCGACAAGGAGTCTTCACTTTGAAATAGTTTATTTATTGCCAAATCTTCATGTGCCTCAGCATCACTATTATAATAATACTGCCAGTTTCTGACAGCTTGTTACAGGCATCAGGCAAAAGTGCTGTCTCTCATACACATACAACTGGCCTATGGATGGTCATCTTCGTAGGCACTATATAGCACTTTATAGCACTACTCAGTTGTTTTTCCTTGTTGAGATGCATAATGACACCATAGTATACCATGGGCAGGTTCGTCTCTGGTTTTCTGTAGTGATCATGGTACTTGAGGGTTGGCTGTCCTACCCTTCTCTGGTTATTTTCTCCTTCATAGATGCGTAGATTAATACATGGTGGGCCTTTCCTCAATGTTCTCGATAGCCTTTTTGGCGCTTTCGCTGATTGTATGTTAAGTTCTGAGTTTTTTCTATTCGTGTTCTTTCCGGGCAATTTCTTCGCGGCCTGTTCTCGATCATTGGTGGAACATCCGTATGGATGTATAAATAAATAAATAAATAAATAAATAAATAAATAAATAAATAGCAAACAATGCATCGTCAATCGATTCCTGCCAGACAACGAAAAATAAAGGAGTAAATATTGGAGTATCAGAGTGCTAACCTTCTTCTTTCCTATGAAGCAGCAACGCTAGGGAAAACGCTGCTCTTCACGAGAGTGGAGCATGCACGAGAACTCCTATTAGCTTATGTCTTTTTAACTTTAACCATCGTTGACAGTAGGACAGCAGGCAAAACTCTAAAAAGTTGGAAAAAACTGAATTAACGGGAATTCTCATGTAAGTCCCTATGGACCACAAGTGAGCACGTTTAATCTAAATTCATATTAGAAGTAGGGCGATGACAACGGCGAACGAGCTTTGAAAATGTTTGGCTTGCCAATATTAATGAATCTTCAAAAGTTTCAAATCTTAGCACGTCAGAGGCTAGGATGAAAAAAGTTTAAAATATTAGAAAACTGAATGCAATGTAACATTCTGGGATCCTCTTACGGTATTATGAACGCCCCGCTGTGCCCGCTATTGCGATTCTATCCTTCATCCGCTTTTGCTGATAGTCTCATAGGCAGCTCTAAATTGTTTTTTTTTCATATGGTCTGTTCTTTTCTTTTCTCACTAATGTTGGGGTCACTATGTCTGCTGCTTTCACCCATCAGCTTTGGCAGTATTCAGAACCTTTAAGCAAAGGATTTATTTTTTCCTTTATTTTTATATCGATTAGCTTTCGATGCCCCTACTTCGCTTAGCGTTTTTCTAAATGTTTTGATCATTGATGAACTTCGTCTACATCCTGTTACCTAGATATATCACTACAAGTGTGGTTGGTCCTCTTCATTTCCTATGGAAGCATCGCTGAGAGGTAATTTATGTGGCAATTACTCACCCTGGGTAGGAACGGATATAAGGCCGGACTCCTGGGTGTTTCCTCTTGGGTGCGGGAACTTTTACTCACTTTCGGCCGCGCGCCTCGGGCGCGACGCCGCCGTCCGCGGCGAGCCCGCGATGGCTTTACGAAAACGCGTACGGAAAAAATGAACCCCTTCGAATTTTCAGAATGACTTCTTTAATATTTAGTTTACCTACGCAGTAAGTGAAGACATTGTTTGAAATTTTTAAAATTCTAATTTTTTTAGGAAAAATAATGGTTAAAGCTTGTTTTAAAGAGCGGAAAGCGGCCATTTTTGTACCATATAAAGAGACTACGTCATGCCGTCGTCTAAGACGTTGCGATGTTTGGTTGATTGACTCATTATACCAAAATTTCTTTAAGCAAACAATTATCCTGCTCTCCATAGAGATCCCCTAGTTTGAGCGAAAGTCGGTCGCTTTGGTTTGCAAGACGTTCACTTTGATTTGAAAAGCATCACGCTTGTATAGAATAATTTCGAATTCGACGTCAAAGGTGTCAAATTTGACGTGAAAATGGTATAAATAAGGTTTCTACTAATGGTCTTAGGCTATCAGAAATACTATTATCAGTAACTTCCGACCAATAGTGAAGAACTTATCACAATAGTAGTCCCAATAATGTCAGCTGTTAGTGTTAGTTAGTTTGCTGTTAGTCAACAGCGAAAATTCGCAGCAGCAAGTTCCCGTTCACGAATTCATGCAGCAAGATGCGTATGCGTAAATCTCGTGCGCACCGCCAGTGAATGGCTGGCGACGTCGCGCGCGCGGCATGCGCGCGCGGCGGCCGGCGCGGCCAAAAGTGAGTAAAAGTTCCGTCCCCCTTTCCTCTCGAAAGAGACTCCCACACTCACTGGAAGTTACGCCATAGTTATACTATATGCCAACCCCTGCAATTAATTTTAACCAATCTCATTTAAAACAACTCGACATAATATTATGCTCCGCTATGCCTTTGTTCTTTTTGGGAAGTATTTTTTAGTCCTTTGCACTGAGTGTTCTAACAATCTGCAAAGACACTTCTCCCATTCTTTTGCAGTTCATAGTGTTATCGAAGGTGGCTCACGATTTCGTTGGTGTTATTTCTTTTAAACTAACGATAAACATTGTTATTTGATCGTCACTATGTTTTCCCTTGTTTGTTTGGTTTCTATGGCGCACTTTAGCTGCAGCACTAAATGAATAAACAAATAAGTTATGTCATACTTAAGATTTCTCTTCCCCTTCCTAAACTCTATCCTTACACCCCATAATACTTGCTTACTTTTTCAGTTTGGGAATGCCAGGACTGTACCTTGCAAAACAATTGGGCATCGATACAACGACACCACAGTACGTCTACGTCAATAGGATAAGCGTCAGTTTTTATGCGATTTTTTATGCAACGCACGAACTGTCTGAAGAAAACAAGAACTCTTTGAGTGCAGGCACATGCAAAATTCATAATGAGTTGCGTCGACGTTCTGTCGGGGATTCAGTTTGTCCGACTGCCTGATTCTCCTGGTTCCTCAGCAAAATTGTCGGCCACCTTCTCAGCTTCACACCTTTGCGGAACAATAAAGGAACACTTCCTGGATCATTGCCAATCCAGGACACACTTCAGCAGAATTGTGTGATTGAATCATTTTCACGTTGAATTGAAGAGTTTTCAAACCAAATAGCACACTTTTACGCTAATCTAAGACTTTTGAAACCTCCAAATCGAAAAGAGCTTCTTCTACATTAAACCGTAGACTCTCAAAAAAAGTAGAATAACTTTTTGCTTAAGGAATCCTTTACTCCAACTTTCTTTAAATTTTTAATTTATCTACCCAATAGGAGAACACATTGTTTGAAACTTTATAAAAAATTTTATTGTTTAAGGAAAAATAATGATTGAAGGCGCTTTTTTCAAGAAACAGGAAAACAATCATTTTTTAGTGGCAAAAAGGTTGCGCTGTGCTCTCTTCTGAGATGTCGATTCGATTGATAGCAGAATGACTGTTTGCACAGAGTTTGACACTTGTTAACGATTCAAGAAACACAACTGTAAAGAACACACATCCTCACTTAGATGGTATCTGTGAGTGAAATTTGCTCTATCAATAATAAAGTGAATAGAAGAGTATAAAATCAGGAACTTTTGATTTTTGATTTCTCTAAAAACGGTTCGTTTCTTAGTTTCTCAAAATAGAAAGTTGCGGTAAGCTTTTTCAGAGCATGACGCGATCTGATCTTTTAATGCGCTGCATGCTTACGTTCTTGTTGTGTTTAAGACAAATTGTAATTGATTATTTTTCTCTAAAAATAAAAACTTTATGAAATTTCTTATATCTTGAAATCCTAACGATATCCTAAATGATTTGTTGTTGTTAATAATCTATTGTGCCACACGAAGCTGGAGTTAGTGATTTTTTATACTAACAAAATTAGAGTTTTTATATCACGTTCGTTAGGAACCCCGTTAGGAAACGAAAATGTGCAAAGATAAAAAAATTTAACAAGTAAAATCAGATTAAATCATGTCAGATTAAAGATTGGTTGGTGGCGATGTCCGTTCCTCCACGTGGTGCCACTGGAAACTGTTCGCTATGCGAGCTAAGCTAAGCACGGACACTCGATTGCAGGCGACAGGCCCTTGTGACAGGCCGGCCTATGGAGATCCCATGTCACATCACATGGTTGATGGCGTTAACTGTTTGTCGAGATAATGCTACGGCGTCCGCGGGAGCCGACGCGCACTCGCAAAGCCCGGCGAGTGTGAGAAGTATGCGAGGGTCCCTGATGCGAGGACGGCATCGGGGGGCAACTGAGCAAGTCCAAAAGTCCCGTAACGTAAGCAGGACCCGCGTTGCTACGCTGAATGTGGGTACGTTGACGGGCCGCTGGTGCGAGTTGGTAGAAGCACTGGAGCGAAGACGAATCGACTTATGTGCGGTACAGGAGACGAGGTGGTCCTGTTGCAAGTCGAGGGACATAGGCCGAGGCTTTAAGGCCATTCTGTGCGGCAGTCCCAGGACCACCAGCGGTGTTGGTGTGGTCGTCTCCGAACGTTTCCGAGATGCGATTGCAAGCGTCGAACGTTTCAGTGACCGCTTGATGAAGGTCGTTGTTGCTGCTGAACAGCGTATGTATCATTTCTTCTCTGCATACGCTCCGCGGACAGGCTGCTCCGAGCGAGCGAAGGACGAGTTTTGGACCCTGCTTGATGAGAAGACAGCAGAGGTGCCGCCAGAAGACGCTGTCGTTGTCGCAGGTGATCTCAACGGCCACGTTGGGACTGCGAAAGATGGTTACAGCTGTCATGGCGGTTTCGGTTATGGAGCACGTAACGCTGATGGTGAGCGAATTCTTGAGTATGTGGACTCGCATAATCTCACCATCGCGAACACAATGTTTCGAAAGCGTGACTCCCATCTCGTGTCTTTCTATAGCGGGAATACCAAGACACAGATTGACTTTATCCTTATCAAGCATCGCGATCGAAGGCTGGTCACAGATGCGAAGGTTGTGCCATACGAGACTGTCGCCACGCAGCACCGTCCGCTGATCTGCACACTTAAGATCGCCCCTCCGAGGCTGAGGCAGGTCGAGCGATGCGGACCATCAAGGATCAAGTGGTGGCGGATGAAAGAGAAGGACGCAGCTGTTGTTTCTCGTATTCGGTTGCCGACGGTTACCAATGTTGAGGAGACATGGAAACGTGCAACCGATTCGATACTACAAGCTGCACGTTCCGAACTGGGCATGACGAAGCCTGGACGGCGTAAGATTGAGAAGCAGACTTGGCTGTGGACTGACGACGTCAAGGAAAAAGTCAAAGAGAAGAAGAGACTATATCACGCTTTTCTCAGCGACAAGACAGCCGACAATTGGCGTATGTACCAAGAAGCGAAGAGGGCGGCTAAGAAGGCTGTTGCCGTTGCAAAAGCTTCTCATTATGAGTATGTCAACGAGAAACTCGAGACGCGCGATGGTGAACGACAGCTTTATCGGCTTGCCAAAGCACGCCATCGCCAGAGCGAGGACATCGAAAAGTTCTTTGGCATCAACGATGAGAATGGCCATCTGCTGATGAACCGCAAAAGGGCTATGGAACGATGGCATGACTACTTCGAGAGAATTTCAACAGTAGAGTTTGCCCATCCGCCTATCCCTTGCGTCCCTCCTACGCACGGTCCTGTGCAGAAAATCACTGTGGAGGAGACGGAAGCGGCTTTGAAGAAGATGAAGCCAGGCAAAGCAACGGGCCCTGACGACATAGCGGCCGAACTATGGAACTCGAGGTGCTGGAATCCTGCTGAATGGCTAACGAAGTTTTTCAACCAGGTTGTTGCGGAGAAGAAGGTTCCTGGTAGTTGGCAGCAAAGCACGACGATCCCGATCTGGAAGAAGAAGGGCAGTCCCGCGGACTGCACAAGTTACCGTCCAGTCCGATTGCTCTCGCACAGTATGAAAATATTTGAGCGAATTGTGGATGGACGTATTCGCGAGATCGTCCGGCTTTCCACCAACCAGTGTGGCTTCGTAGCCGGCTGTGGCACCATCGACGCCATTCATGCTGTTCGTCTTCTTGTGGAAAGACATCGCGAGAAACAAAAACCGCTGCATCTTGCTTTCCTCGACCTGGAGAAAGCATTTGATCGTGTACCGCGTGAGGTCATATGGTATGCCTTACGACAGCACGGTGTCCCTGAAGAACTGATCGAGTGGGTGCGCATTCTTTACTCTTGTCCTAAGAGTCAAGTGCGAGCGCCGGCCGGCACATCCACGGAGTTTCCAATCTCCGTCGGTGTTCACCAAGGTTCCGCGCTTTCCCCACTTCTTTTCATTGTCGTAATGGATGCCATTTCGCGAGACCTTCAGAAGCCTGCTCCTTGGACGCTGCTCTATGCAGATGACGTAATGCTTGCGAGTGAAGACAAGGCCGAACTTGAGCGACAAGTGCAAGCTTGGTGTGACCGCTTGGCGGCGTTCGGGCTCAAGCTAAACGTCCAAAAATCTGAGTACTTGACGACAGACGTAAACGAGACTGGGTCCATTGAGATCAATGGCACTGCGCTCGTTTCACAACATTTCGCGACACATTTCAAGTACCTTGGATCTGCAATTGCGTCTGATGGTAGTCTGACGTGCGAGGTGAACTCACGCGTGAGCGCAGCGTGGTCCAAATGGCGCTCAATGACAGGCGTTCTGTGCGACAGAGAGATACCGGAGCGCTTAAAATCAAAGATCTACAGGACTGTCGTCCGACCAGTAGCGATGTACGGTGCTGAGTGCTGGCCTGCAACGAAGGAAGTTGAGAGCCGCCTCAGCGTGATGGAGACGAAAATGCTGCGCTGGACGGCTGGTGTCACGCGTTTGGATCATGTTCGCAATGTCTCCGTACGTCAAAGGTTTGGCGTCGCTCCAATTGCTGACAAGCTACGTGAAGCTCGCCTACGGTGGTATGGCCATGTTCTTCGTGCGGACGGCGACACCGTTCGGAAGATTGGCCTCAACATAGATGTGCCCGGAAAACGGCCTAAAGGACGACCTAGGCAACGCTGGCTTGATACGTTGCACGTGGACTTAAAGGAAGCTGGTATCCACCCCGATCAAGGGTTTGATCGTGCGAAGTGGCGTCATCATACCAGAAGAGCGGACCCCGCTGCTAAGCGGGACAAACGCTGAAGAATAAGAAGAAGATTAAAGAATGCTTGATTCCTTAAAAAGCATTTTACATTAACTATGTACATTTCCTCTGCGTTGCCTGTCAGGTTTGGCATAAATTCCTTTATTGCAACCGACGTTTCGACAAACTCGTCTTTCTCAAGGTCTGAAAGAAGCTCGAAATGTTCGGTTCTGCAGAATCGATTGGGTCAGAAACTTCACGTCTACCTTTTCGCGAACAATATGAGTCTTAAGAAGAGAGGCCACATCTGCACCAACTAGCATTTCTATGTATCTAAAGGTGGCTGAAAAGTTCGGGCAATTTTTCAAAGTATTTCAGCAGTACGAAAAAAATTACATAAGCCAAACAGATTTACAAACAAAAATAGCAGCAACTTTATTAGATCAATAACAACAGAATAAAACAGAAAAACTCACAGCAAGTGCTCAAACATGCCTCCTTTGGCTTCAAAACATTTTCGCAGTCGCTTTGGGAAGTCGCTGACGATGGTCGAACACTGATCTGCTGTCATCTCGTCCCATAATCGCACCATCGCCACTTTCGGCTGCTCCACGGTGGCGTATCTTGTAGTAGAGATCTTCTGCTTCATCATTAACCACACTGAATAATCCATCGATCGGGTTGAGATCAGGCGAGTTGGATGGCCAGACGCCTTTAATCCAGAAGTCTAGGAAGAGCTCCTCGCAAACGGCAATCGTGGATTTGGCGGAATGTGCAGGTGCCAGTCCTGCTAAAGAGCAGATCCAGTTTTGCCAAAACGGTACCTCGCCCACGGCTCCAATACGTAGCTCCAGTTGCTGTAGCTGGCGGCGTTGATTTTGACGTTGTGCTATGGTAGCGCATATTCCAGCCCATACCGTAACCGAGGCTGGAGAATTACTGCGGCTGATGGTCCTTGCGGCAGTCGTCTTCTGCTGACCATTCTTGACCAGTTGTCACGATTCTGACGGTTGTGAACTGGCTGGACCACGAAGATCATCCCGTCGGTGAACAGTACCCTCGACGAGCAACCACTCCAGACCAACCGACGTATGTGCCTGCATTTCCTCAACCTCTTAGCTTTCATCGCGTCGTTGAGGAAGTGAATACGGTAGCTACGTAACCACATCTTCCTTCTGGCGGAGAGTCGTTGGATACACCGCCCCAGAAAGGGGCGGGGCGAGGGGCGCGCCGAGGACAAGATGTCCGGGCCTTCACATGGAGGCATCGCATTTCTAATCACTTCCCTTGGCCCTGCAGCCCTATCCTGAACTGATGTCGTTCTTGAGACAAGAGTCACAATCTCGTTCACCATATTTAAAGGAAAAGAGTTTTCAGGTGCAGCGCCAAGGCTTTCTTCAGGTCCCGCCACATTGCTCAGTACGAAGGCGTCGTCCGCATTTTCCGACATGTACAGCAACATCTTCAGAGTTGGCAACATCTGGAGAATGACTTCAGAGTTCCCCGAGATGCGCTTCCCAATCGTCTGCTATCAGCTGTTAGGTTTTTGGACGACATCACGCCAATTAACGACGGCTTTGCGGCAGCAAACTTGTCCCAATAGGGCGGCGCGGGTAGGGCAGGAAGTGGGCGGGAGGCAGCACAGTGTACCGAACGACTGCCCCCCCCCCCTTCCTTCTGGCAATATGTTAGACTAGTTCTCTACTGATCCCGAGATCCGTAGCCATCTTGTTCATGGTTACCTCAGATTGCGGCGAATGCGACAGCGAACCATGTTGACGTTCTACAGTGTTGTCGCTGTGGTGGGACGACCTAGGTTCCGCCAGTCTCCTTGTAGTGCTTTACAATCTTATAAACGGTCCTCTGTTTGAAGCCGGTTGTCCGAACTACTTCCGCGGTCTTCATTCCCGTCTTGTGCAACTCGACGACGGTGTCACGTTGACTTTCACGGGACATAACACAAGCATAACTGAAAACAAGAAAACTGGAGCAACACATTATAGGTCAGAATTGCGCGAAAAATACAACGGAAGCAACAGAAATAACAAAAAAACCTCAATTTCATAGTCAAAAGTAGTACCGCAAAAAATTGCCCGTAATCTCTAGCCTTATACAGCTAACCAACAACTGCAGTGAAAACTACAGAGCAGAAACATGAGTTTAAGGCAAGTTAAAATATTTTTTAAATGAAGCGTGGTGTCATAGTTTATTCGAACAAACGGCGCTCATTGCCATTGCCTACCTCTGCCTCGACAGAAACAGAATGTATGATGGAGCATCATAGTGTGTTCGTCTTTGCCATATTTACATGTTTAAGCACTGCGTCAACACCAAGCCAATAGTCAAGGAGAACGAAATGGAGATTGAGCACTGGTTAAAGTCAGCTGGTGGGCTGGACTGCAAGCCTAGTTGGTTGAGATGGTTTTGAAGGTGTGGAGCTCAGAAATTGCAATAATAGCTAAAACTTTCAGCTTCTGAAATCGACATGGATACACTGAGAGCTTTGAGAAACTGGGAACGACGTGATAACCTACGACGAGAGGTACAAGAACGTCTCTCACCAGAACAGCATGAAGAACTGTAGATGTACATATATTTAGACCTGATGTGAGGTTTTGAAATGCATATAATATTTATTAGCCAGAATAAATCTGGTGATTGTAAGATTGTAGACGACGTGAAAAGCAGCCGAAAAGCAGCCTAGCGTGACGATTGGATTCTACGGGGTTTAACAATGATGTTTTCCCCAAGAAGTTCCTTCAGTTCTTCGTCAACTGCTCGCTCGAGACCGAACAGTTTTCGCTTCGTTCTGCTAGACATGTCCTGGAAATTGGATCGTCTTTATTGAACCAACGGACGGACGCCTGTATTTTCGCATGAAAATAGTCATAACTATACACATTTTTAGCTGTACGGATGACAGCAATTCAACATGAGATATTTGAATAAGAACGGGGGGAAAATTGACTTTACCTGAAATCTTTTCTCGGCTTCGTCGAGTTGCTGTTCAAGTAGGCGAACAACACTAGCGACTGCTTCAAGGTGCTCCTCGATATGAGCGTCAGCATCCAGTTCATGTTCATCTCCCACATCTTCGAGCAAGTTGTCCTTGGCTAGGATGCTTTTCCCTGAACACTGTCATTACTCTTTGGTATTGTTTGCAGTCAGCAATAGTCAATAACAAGCAGTCAGGCACTCTTCCGCTCCAAGCTTTGTCTCCTAAAGTTAAAGCAGCAACATATGAAATGAACCGAACCGCTGAGAACCGCGAGTTAATTGGAATAACCATTGGCGAGAGGAATATGGATGGTAACCAATGATTGTTCTGTTCAAAACGGAATTTGATACGCAGGCGCTATGCTCTTCCCTGTCCTTTTGCACATTAATGAAAGGTTGCCTTTCATAGTCAATCTAGACGTATACACTTCTGCCGCCCACCTTGTTAAAGATAATGTTGTCCTAGGTTTGACATTCAATACCTTTCTTCCTTTTAGGAGAGCAGATGATTTGCCGTCAAGGGTAGCTATTAGGCGGTCGCAAAATTAATCGCTGAAACGGTTCGCTTAATTCAAACTGCTATAAGTCTGCTTAAACATAACTCTATTAATCGAAGTAGAAACCACCAATATCTACACAATTTCGCCAACGAAAGGGCAATGCATTTAATCCTTTACAATAAAAACTGAGATCAGGGGAGTTAATGAAATCAGGAGGGCACCCCTTCAACATCGGCCAGATTAGTGAATTTTTCCTACGCAATTGAGAGTGGGGAAAGGTAGAGTGAATATGCTGGGCAAGGAGAACATACATGAATAGGTCAATTTTCGCCGAGTGATTTGTGAGGTTTGTGGACCTGCGTTATCCTGCAACAGGAGCGGCCCTCCTCTACTCACCAATGCCGGCCACAATTTTTGCAACCTCTCATACGTTATTTCGTCTAACTCACAGCAGTAAGACTCTGCGTGACTGCCTGACCAGGTTGCAAAAGCTGCAATAGTGGATTACACCTCCACAACACCGACACTGGCGTAGTTTTCTTAGGTGAAGGTCGGGTTCAGGAAAGGATGTTGGAGGAGCATCCTTACTACCCGGACAAATCTCCGCTTCTTGTTATCGTAGAGAACCCATTCGTCATCTGCACTTATAACGCGGCTTACAAAAGGCTCATTTTTAAAGCGAAATAGCAGGTTGGAGCAAGTGTCGAAACGTGCCAGACGCTGCTCAACGGTCAGCTCATGAGGCACCCTCTTGAACATCTTCTTCACCTTTCCGATTCTCGCCAAATCTCTTGCTGCTGTACTGTGATGTAGCCATGGTCCACTGCTAAGGCACGTGTACTCGTCTCCAAAGTTGCTTCGACGGCTCTCCTCAAAACTGCATCGTCAAGCGACGACCTGCGCCCGAGACCAGGTTTTTCTTCGAGATCAAAGTCGCCAGAAGCAAATTTTTCGAGACAGAGCCTCATCATTCGTTTGCAAGAATAGTCCGTAACAAAAGCGTTGCTAAGGTTATAGGATGCCTCTGCCTCAGAATGTCCCAAATTCATAAAGCATGATGATGGAAAAGGAAAAGCCTTGGAAAAGATCAACTAGAAAAATTGGAGCGACATACACATATGTTTTTTGGAAGAGCGGGAAAAAACCTACGGTAGGTCCGACTTTTCCTAAGAGGGAATGATTTAGGGTGAAAAACTTATCTATTAATTCATACCTTGAAACGGAGATTAATTTTGCGAATGAACCGGTTGACTAGTCAGTGGCCCAAGTTTAGGGTTAACCTACCGCTTCAATAGCAATGAAATCATAGTCACACTGCAGTCATCGACGTTCAAGGTTTCTTGTAAGAATTATTGCGTTGTTGAAGATACACTTTCATTTGGCCGCAACGATCTGGTGCTTTTTTGGGATACAATATTCTTCTGCAGTAGCATTCCTCTTAGACGATGCAGTCTCTTCCCGTGTTTGAGAGTGTTAGTTGAGAGTTCATACTTGTCTCTTGTCGCCCTAGTCACTCCATCCAGTCGCCGCTGTCGCCTGTTCATACTTCCGCACGCTGCGCTCTCGTCGCTCTCATCGCTGCTGTCGCGAAGTATGAACAGACCCTTATAACCAAGTTGATGCCATTTTTGAAGCGGAACACTTTAGGCGAGAAAATATTGGATTAGTGAGATTTTCTTATTCCATCTAGTGCGAACAGGACGGACGAACTTGAGTGTAGGTCAGCTCGGAGTGTTGTCGCAGGATCGTAATACAGTACGCGAAATCGAACAGCATTAAGAATCGCTGCTAGTCAGAACTCGAAAAACAACTTCAAGAATCTCTTAGGAATAATCAGACAAAGATGCAACATGGCTTGTTCTCAAAAAATGATCTAAGCTCAAGGAAATAAAGCGATCTGACAACGTATTTCTGCTAGAGCAGTGTAACAAGTTAAGAAACAATTGCACAGCTCTTCCTTTGTGTTCACACATTCGATGCATTTAGCTAAACCTGTTAATTAGTAGAAAATACCCTCCATTTTCCCTCATGCCTCTAAATGAGATGAGAAGTTCCACATGACGCGAGTCATACCTTTTTCCATAAGCGATTTCTTTGCTTCAGGATACTCTCGAAGTGCTGCCCATAGGTCGTCTTTGCTGAGCACGTAAAGATCTGAATATCCAACCGAACGAACGTTAGCTGTTCGCCGGTTCCCGTTCTTGTTTCCGGGAATGTTCAGAATAGATAGCTCTCCGAACACAGTACCGGTGCCCAGCTGCACGAACACCTTAAAACGGGGCTCCTTTTAAAGAGAAGTTAGGAACTTTTTTGAAACAAATAACAAAAAGTTATATATGAGTGATGAAAAAGTAATGAACACAAGGGATAAGAACTTCATAGATTCTACTCCTACGTTACAATGTTCTGGGCTGTGCTACAGGTATTGGGGATTAACAACAGGGGCAGGTTCATCAACGACTTACAGCAATTTAACAGAGAAAATACAGCCGAAATCCCTGATAGCGCGGCGAAATGCTTCACCATATCGCATGATATGCCGCGCTATCAGGGATTTCGGCGGTATTTCTCTGTTAAATTACTGGAAGTCGTTGACGAATCTGCCCCAGATTGTTACATTACACATTAAACATTTCACAATGTGGACAAGGTGGCTTCTCAGCCGCTTTTTAAGAAAGCTGAGTAATGCAGACGTTTTTCTCGCAAGCTTCCTTGAGCCACCTGTTTTCTAACCTGCTATGTGCCTGTTAGATTGACTTTTTTGTTCAAACAACAATGTGCAAATAACGAATGAATAAACAGATAAGCCTTCCATTAAGAGAGGCTGAATACCTTAGTTCCGTCTTCGCTAACCACTTCGACAGCCCCTTCTTTCACGATGTACATCTCAGTGCCGACATCTCCTTTTCTGCACACGAAGTCCAACGGTGAATACACACGCAGTTCGAGTTTTAAGATCAGCTCGTATAGAAGATTTGGCTCACATTCCTTGAAGTAGGAGATTGTCAGTGTATGCTTGTTAAAGGAAGTTTTCGCTGGAAAGAAATGCTTATCATAGGAACGACTATAAGAAAACAGTTTTAAAATATTTTCTGCCAGATGTCGAAGATAACGAAACGCTGGCATATCATGAGAAGACTTCCGTTCTCTACGTAACGAATTCACGTATAAAGTCGGAACAAAAGTGTTCTAAATCATTAGTGTGAACGAGCACAATGTGATATTCTTCCACTTCTATTTAAACAAAAATACTAGAGTTACACTGCGCTCAAAAAACACCCCTGATTTCTTGCTTTTGCACGTAATTCGGCTGCAGTCGATTCCAAAACTGTATCTGTCAACAGAGCCTAGCAATAAATAAAGGAGCAAGACACTTGGGCGAAATCTGCAATGACTGCAAGAAATGAGATTGCGTGAAAGCACTCAACTCGAGCTTGTTCAAAAAAAGATAAGTTCACCAGGAGACAGCAACTTCATTGACAAGACATAAAACAATCGCTGATCATTAGCAATGAATGAACTTGAGTGCAGCTTGGTCCAAGTGGCGTTCGCTGACTGGCGTGCTCTGCGATAGGAAGATGCCAGAGCACCTGAAGTCGAAGATCTACAGAGCAGTCGTGCGGCCAGTGGCGATGTACGGCGCCGAGTGTTGGCCTGCGACTAAGAAAGATAAAACGCGCCTCAGCTTCATGGAGACGAAGTTGCTGCGCTGGACGGCTGGAGTCATGCGCATGGACCGCATCCATGATGCTATTCGGCAGAACTTCGGTGTCGCGGCGATAGCCAACGAGATGCGCGAAGCTCGCTCGCGATGGTACGGCCACGTTCTGCGTGGAAAAGAAGGCAGCGTCCGCAAGATAGGCCTTGAGTTGGAAGTGTCAGGAAAGCGGCCTAGAGGACGGCCGAAGCAGCGTTGGCCCGATACGTTACACATGGACATGAAAGTAACTAACGTCCACCCTGATGAAGCACAGGATCGAGAAAGGTGGCGTCACGACACCAGAAGAGCGAACCCCGCTACGAAGCGGGACAAACGCTGAAGAAGAGGAAGAAGATCATTAGCAATGAATGAGCAATTGTCCTCCACAATTCATTGCTACCGATCACCGATTGAGTCGCGTTGGAATTGAAGCAACATGATTTTCCAGAATTCGTATGGGGAGGTCGTTCCAGGCTCGGAGAATTGCCATACAGGTTCCTTGACAGACGAGCACGTTCGGTTTGTTCCCCATCGAACTGAGGTCCGGAGAACATGCCGGTCAGTCGAAGCTCAATTGAATGGGTTCTGAAGAAATCCGTTGTCGACCTGCTAGCTAACCTTACAGAGGCGTTGTCTTGTTGGAAGATCCATTTCTGGTCAACATTTTCCTGATGGAATGGAAGCAAGTGGTTTTGTAGCACTTGCTGGTATTCGTGGGAGTCCATCCCTGCCGATATAAATGCAATAGCACTTTTTCCTCATGCGTGAAATGCTGCCTATCACTCTACCGCCTCCAAAATTCCTCCTTTAAAAAAACAACTTCTCTTTGCGCAAATCGTGCCAATGGTACCGCTTTCCATCGAGGTCATCGAGCTTGAAGCATTTTTCGTCAGGAATAATCACCTGAATGATAAATCATCAGAATAGTTAACGTAACGTCTACCGAGACGAAAGATCTGCCTCAGTACAAAGACGGCGTTGGTTGTTGGAGACGAATGCTAGCCTATTCTTCTTGTGTGCTGCTGTAAAACGTGGGGCAAAATTGGTGTGTAGAATGTTGCCGTTGCGTATTAGGCAATTTCGGACAGTTCCTCTCGCGACTTTCTTAGAAAGGCTCATGGGTACCCGCTCCAGACAGATTGATATAATGAACGTCATATGCACGGCTTGTCTCTCATTTCGGAAGAAACGGATCCTGGGATTTTTTAAGAATTTGCTGATCACATCCTGCGATCGCTTCAGCTGCGTCGAAATTCGGCGGTCACTTTGTTCTCCTTCACTGACTGCATTGATTTAGACTTGTCCTCCATGTTAATGAATCGAACCGCGGTCCATTTTACTTTAAATACTTTGCTAAGACGAGTATTAGCTAGAAAAGGTAATTGCAACTGACTTGCCTTTTTAGCCGTGTCTTCTTTGACGGTGAAGCTATTTTTTGAACAACCTCGAAATGAGCATCCTCATTTCTTGCAGTCATTGCATATTTCGCTGAAGCCTTTTGCTTCTATGTTTTTTTGTTGGGCTCAATTTACTGATACAGTTTTGGAATCGACTGCAGCCGAATTACGTGCAAAATCAAGAAAATCTGGAGTAAACCTATCTCTTTAAAACGCAGTGTATAGTTGTGCTACAAAAATAAATAGTTGATAGCATTGTTGATTCGTTTTTGTATAAAAGATTATTAAACATTGCAGAACAAATACCTCGAACAGCTTTACCCTTCTGAGAGTTTCCATGTGGATGTGCACCGCTAATTGGCCATAAAGGCGAGGCGGCAAGAAATCGGCGATTTCCTTAAGGGCTCGTTGTAGACTACTCATTGTGTAACCAAAAAGCTTCCGTCAAACACAAAGACGTCATTGTGTCAACCTGATTTCATGGCTCACCTCTTCATCAATCTGTCCACCACCATGAGACCAAGTGTAGGTGAAGAACTCAATCGCCTTGCGCTGAAGACGGCGGTGCACTTTCCTAAACAAGGTATCTCAGACTTCATAAGTTCTGGTTCTCTGAAGTTTTGGCTCTCCATACCTGTATATCATGTAACTTTTACAACAATCGAGCACATCCTCAAAATTCGAGCGCTTCATATTCATTGTCGTCACCATGTTACCGACGTCACCAACAATCACCTGAACAGTAGCGAGAACTTGGGGACTCTGATTAGGGGTATCTTACCAACCGCAAAAAGCACAAGGCCGAGCAAGGTGTCGCAGATTTCGAACGAGTTTTGAAAGGTGTCTTTCGGTGATGGCTGAAATTAAGGTTATTAATGAGGTGTTGGCTGAATAAGAAAAAAGAAATCAAAAGTCAGCCGAAGCAAAGCAGCAGTGAAACTACGGCAGTTTTTGTAGCAGAATAGCAATTTGCTAGCACCCTGAATTCTTACTTACATTGTTACATTGCTCTGTAGAAGCTTGTTAAGTCGAAAGTACTGCATTGCCTTAGCAGGAACATACTTCCACACACGTCCGTTAAAAGAGGCAGGAGAAAGTCTTCAAAACCTTAAGTATACTCCAGTCGCCCTCTTCGGCAAGGATTTGCGCGATGACATCGATGCCACTGGGCTTGGTATAGCCGACATAAGCCTGAATTCAATCGGAGACATCTGCAGAATTTGCAGTAGCTTACTCATCGCCGTCAAGGTATTTGTTCTTGCTAGTGGATGGAATTTTAATGCGTATTGGCTACACAATGAATTAAGTGATAAGCCTAAAAAACAAGCGCTTCACCCTTTCCAAACAAGACGATACGAGTTTAGCGACCAAAAATGATGGACAGCTTTTCTTGGCTTGAACAGTAGCACCGTACCAAATTTTGTTGGGATTGTGCGAGCGCCTCTTTTGACTCAAGCGCCCATAAAAAATTAAATGCTTCGAAAACATAAACCTCTGTGCTAGGCAATTCTCAGAAACCAAAAGCTGATTTGTCCAGAAATCGCATGTGCTCAGTGAAAAGCAAATAATTGATGGACAACTTCGATATTCGTGAGGGAAAAAATTTTGTATTGAATAACAGCAGAAGAAATGGGGAGCATGACCTGTCGGGTTCCGCAGTATGCATACAGGATATTATACTTATTACTGTGCACTGTACGGCGATAAGAGGCTGCCGATACTTCTCCTTTGACGGTTTGTACAACAGCCTTCGATGACATGCTGCAGAAGAGATGACGCAACAGCGTTGCAGCGAAAATGCGGTCCCGCTGAGAAAGTGGGCTTCCCCCGTGATTTGTGTTGAGCTTCCCCACACTTTTACGATGGGTGGCGCGCGGTTGCGGCAAAACAGTGGCGGAGACTTGAACTGACGTCGCACACTCAATTCTTGCAGGCGGCAAGCAGCGGAATGAACGGAACGGAGCGGGGAAGCTCTGCACTATTTGCAGTCGGGAAATACTGCCGCTAATGGCTTGCTTGTTCATCGCGGAAATTAAATGGAGCGTCTCCTTCTACTTTAGTCCCCTGCCACGATCAGCTAGAGCGCAGACAGAACTCTGGGTAAAATAATGGTGTGAGCCAGCCATCGTGCTGCAAAATGTGATGGCGCCCCAATGCGCCGCTCACCGCGGGCTGCAAGCTCCATGTCATTATCCTTATGAAAGAGTTGAGAACAACAATGTCGTGGCGTGTCTCGATACGACTCTTCAAGGACGCTCTAGCGCCCGCGGCGCTCGGGTCCTGACGCAAACAGCGTACGGTCGCGCGCATGCCCGGCGACGCACTATAAACGCCTTCTCGCGCTCAGCCGTCAGTCCTTCGTTCAGGGGACGAGCGTTCTATCCCCTCGCCTCCCTGGCCCGCCCACCCCCAACCCCCTGGGCTTGCTCGAGAGTCCAGTGGCTGCCTTACAAAATAGTGGAGACGCAGACATTTGCCACGCCTCTGTTTAAGGGGCGGGGGATAGAACGCCACTCCGCCTTTCGTTCCAACTCTATTCGGAGCGGTCGGTTTTCGATTTGTCGCTACTCGTGGGACTTGTTTTCTTCTCAGCTGATATTGTGTGTATAGAGGTTTTATGAACATACACATCTAAATTGCGCAGTGTCTTTCTCGAGGTTGGGGAAACGTTTATTGAGAGCAACACCAGAGGCCGTAGAAGGTCATCCAGTTCAATTGCATCAGCGAGTGACGTGAAGCTGGGGCGAGGGGCGTCGTGGCCAGCGAAGGGGCTATGCGCGCGGATGGCACTAAAATACTTTCGCATTGGTTTGAAACGAGTTCATAGTCGTACCAAAGGACCTACATTCTTAGTCGCAGTAGCAGGCACCTTAGGAACAGCGCGCAGGTGAGACCTCAACTCCATTATTGCCTTAACACATGGGCTCAAAGGGATGCCGGGTACGTATTCCACCGATGCAGAGGACTCATCCTGGGCATGACAGTGTTCGAAGCAAAAGAGCTGTTATGGAAACGAGACCAAAAAAGTTCGATGATACGTGACAAGTGCGGTATAAGGTTAGCAGTACAAACTTGGTCAGAATAGAGAGGTTTTGCAGTGTGAGGCTCTGTCGGCTATTTCACAAATGCTGTTCATCGCGCTCCATCATCACCATACGTGGTTAGCCGTATAATAATCGGTCCAATTTCAATGTTATCACTACTGTTCGTGATTGAGCCAGGTTAATGCTATTGGTTGCAACTGCTAAGATCATAAATAGACCAGTTACCTGTTCACCTAGAGTGACCAACGTGAGAGCGGACCAGTAGAAACTGAGAGCGTACTGCTTCACAAACTTGCTGAATGTCAAGATCTCGGACCTAAATGTTCAAAAAAACGGTTTGCATGACGTTTTGAAGATTTTCGTCGCAATGCACTTTCTAATTGTCTATGGGCAGTGAGAGGAAGTTTTTCCGGTAGGATTCGAAGAAAGGCTCATCGAGAACGTGCAGGAAATGTCGAATCGCGTTAGGCTGCGCAAAAGAAAATGTCAGGCTTGACGGGTAGTGTTAAAAAAACAAGAATTATAAAGCGTCTATCAAAAAATACTCTCCACGACTATCGCTTTTTAAAATCGAAAATCAGTAGCAGATCAGAGCACGGGCACAGATCTATGCAATTTCGTGAAGAAATTTTTGTTATAGCACAAAAATTACAAGCACATAACAACCGACACTTAGTTTTGCACAACCTAATAAAAACATTGGCAAAAAATATTTTAAAAGATTGTCAAATTGGTTAATGTTTTTATCACATTTATGAATATAAATGTAGACAAAAAAAGTTGTTGACTGAACGAAAGCACATCTTCTCGAGCTTTTTTGAAAGTTTAGCTACGCCTCTAGCACACTAGGAAGAAATGATTTTATTCATCAAATTTTTTGAGGGGTTCAGAAGATATGGGGCCAAAGAAACATTCTGAGCCATGACGTTTGAATTACTCCTCACCTGTTACGCCAGTAAATCATCGCATTGTCGACTTCTTCTGTCATATTATCGTAGTCTTCGAAGACCCGCAAAGGTGGGAAAATATCGAGACGACATTCGTCTTCTGTAGTATTCCAAACCTCACTGTAGTCACACGATACTAGCACTGGATCCGGTATCTTGTCATAGGAAAATATCCAGTCGTCATAGGAAGCGGCTGAAATTTGAAGAAGCACTCCTCAAGAGTGTGTAATAAAGAATAAATAAATAAATAAATAAATAAATAAATAAATAAATAAATAAATAAATATTACATATTAATTACTCTAAACATTTAAAGACATAATTACTGAAAGATTTTCATAGCTGGATCAAATCATTACTATTTTTCTTTTCTCTTTGTTATTACTTCCATTTTACTGGCGTTAGTAGTCTGACCTATTTAAATGATTTGATGCTCAGCGTATATGAAAAAATAAACAGTTAAAATTAATTACTTGAAACCTTTAATTATTTATAAGTTAAAACTTTATCTAAGTGGTGACTTTGCATTTTTTCCATTTCGCACTACGTGGCGGGCGCACTTGAGGTCCGGCTTGCCCACACACGCTATTGATGGGCCCGGGATCGCTGCGCGCCGCTCCCTTCCGCCGCGCTCACTTTATACTTTCGTCGGCTTGCTGAGCGGCTGCGTGGGCGCGCCTCTGGGCGCCAACCTTTGACGCCGTCGTCTAACTTGCCGCTCCTACGTAGTCAATACGCTGGCTGCAATACAGAAGGATGGCGAGCTCCGATGAGACTCACCCGAGCTTCGGATAGCCATAGCAGCTCGTCATCAGTCGGAGTGACCCCATTGTATCGTCCTATATTTCTTCAATTTCTTCATGGTATCTCGTATTCGGCTATCGTACTTTCATGTGGTCTGGTGGAGTTGTGGGTAATAGATTGTATGGTGCTACTATGTGCAGTCCAGGAGAAAGGATGTGGTGTGTACCTAACTATTATGTTGTTGCCCTCATGTAAGTGCAAGAGCAGTTGCTTATGTTCGGTATGCTGGTTGTTCCTATTGTTGGTGGTTGTTCATGTTGGGGTTGAATACAGTCGGGGCCAAGTCGAGTCGTTCAATACAGTCGGGGCCACTACAGTACACTCATAGAGCCGACTACTCACCTGGTACTAGGGTACGTCAATCCAGGGTAAGAGGTTACCACGACGGCCGTCGTCTGCCGGAAGTGGGCGTGGCATGTTCACATCCGTGTGCTCGAGAACGAATGCGAGACACCGTTCAACAGGCACATGTTTCCTCGCGAGCGGGACCACTGATTCGTAACAAAGGGATATTTTTGAGGCAAGCGGAAGCGCACTTTGTCTATACAATGACACGCGGTGATCATGATGTGCAAGGGAGTGCTTTATCCTTCCCTGTCTGATATTGTTTTTTTCCCGTAGGGGAAAGGAATGCTTGGTGGGGCTGGACAGGAGATCTGGAGACCTGGACCAAGAAAATTTGAACCTCCTCCGAGTGCGCTACTGCGTTCCTTTTTAGAAAATACTGATGCCAACGTCCACTAAAAACGAGATGATTTATTTTTATTCCAACAACTACGGCAGGACTTGAAAAACTCACACGGAAAGTCGTATAGAACGCTGATGAAGAAGTACACGCATCCGTTCCAGTGGAAGATAATGAAGCAAGTGAACACCAGCTTAGTGATGCGGAACAAATTCGGAAACGCAGTCCGAATCTCCGTCAGCGCGTTGAACTCGTTGACACGATAGCACTGAAGCGGTGGTTAGTAGTTGGTTGTAGTCTTTGAATCGATATATCGATTACCTTCAGCAGTCTATTAAGCCTGGACAATGAGAGGTCATGCTTAAGATAAAGGAGAAGATCCGTGGGTAGAATGCAAAGAATGTCGAGGTAGAAATAGCTTCTGAGAAAGTTTTGTTTTGAAGTCGGAAATAAGCAGCGGAATTACAGCTATGTAGCACTCACGATTTGACTCTATTCACGAGCATATCTTTGACGCCCTTCATCTGAATGCCGTCTTCGATGTATTCTATAAGTTGCCATTTTTTAGACCTTCGTCATAAAGCTCAGCTAGTCAGCAACTGTTTGGCTTATAAGATGGACCGACTACTGACAGGGAATTCGCACAGAAGTCGATAGTAAGCGATCGATGAAGACAGCTCAATTCTGCTCAATTTCTGTGGAATATGGGAATCGGACACCAGATATGCGCGGACGCACGTACGCACCAACAGACAGTTTTATGTTGGTCCACCTGTGATGCTTATGTAACGACTTCAGATTCGTATCGCTCAGTGACAGTCTTCCAAACGTGTCTTAGCCTCCTAGAGGACGTCGCTCTTGTGACTGAGCTTGTCCACTAATAATTAGCGTATGTCTTTCTACTGTAAGAAATTGAGCTAGTGCGCTGGGATACACACCTCTCCTCGTCATTACGAACAAATCGATCAGAAAGATGCAGTCGAACACCAGATTCAGTTGGATCCATGTGTCGTAGAAACTGTGATGAACCTCTTCGAATACCATGACGACAATGGTAAGCAGGTTGTAGAAGCAGCCGACGAACACTAAGGTGGTCCATAGGTAAAATAGAAGGCTCGTCTCGTCGAGAGAGAACAGCAACAGTCTTCTGAAAATGAGAATCTGGCTATGAAACTAGGGTTATTGTTAGACGAGCGAGAGGACTCTTGTCTACGGCTGCTTACGCCACAGGCCAACAGAGAGGAATGGCAACTTACGGTAAATCCTCTTTAATGACCACCAAATTCTTGTTTCGCACAGCAAATTCTCACTTTAAGCTTCCTTGATGCTTCTTCTTATGATTCATTCCGATTCTTAGTTGTGGAACATGTAGATCGGTTATCAATTTTGCGCGGACGCACGTTCAGACCAACAAACAACAAAATTTATGTGGGACTTGCCGTAATGACCTCGTTGCGTCCTTACGGCAAGTCCCACATAATGGCCACATTCTTGTTCCCTTATACAAACCAAGCTTATCGACTGGTGAATCAATTCCACTCCATAGTTCGGAATACGTAAGTCGGCCGTTAATTTCGCGCGGACGCACGAACGGACAACAAACATGGCTGCGGTAAATCCCGCTTACGGTAAATCTCATTTAGTGGCTATCAAACTCGCATCAACTTAAGGAAACTACATGTATCGCTCGCATAGCTAATTCCGCCCAGTAGCTGCGAAATGTCTAAGTCAGTCATTATTTTTATGCGGACGTAGAATGGACCAACTAATGTGGTTGGATGCTTACAGTAAGTTCCATTTAATTCCCATCAAATTCGTATCAACTTAAACAAACTATACAAGCAAGTAAATAAATACATATCGCTCGCATGGCTAATTTCGCCTAGTGGCTGTGAAATATGGAAGTCGGTCATTAATTTTGCACGGACGCGCGGCGGACGGACCAACAAATGTCGTTGGTTATAGAGAGTAAATCCTCAGTTACACGTGAAATTCGCGTAAATGAAACCAGCTACGTCGATCAGAAGATCAATTCCGCCTAATAGTTTTGTAAGACGGTAATTAATTCTGCGCGGACGCACGACAGACCAGCGAGCATGGTTGGTAACTTGCGGTCCTATATAACAAATGATCTATGACAGAAGCATTGACACTTTGTTATTAAGCAAACTTTGTAGCGTTGGATTATATGTACAGTTATCCACAACTATACAGGCAGGCCACGGATCTCCCTCGATAGAGAGCCTTCGGGCTCTCTTGTTAAGAGGGATCTCGGGCCGCTTGTCGCAGGGCCACGTGGCGCATCCCCGGGTGGTGGATAGGGGAACTAAACGCGAACCAAATGCGACCGTGTACTGCCCAGAGACGCAGGTGGGATGCAAGGGATGGACTCCTTGCTGTGTCGGGTCCACGCGTTCCTTGTGCGTGGGAGCGGCATGTTCATGCACAGTGTGCGTGAATGTGTTCGCGCCTGTGCGGATTGTAACTGTGTCGGCCCGGCCAAAAGCTTGCACTCGCTAGACTGGGAGTACATGTAAGGCGATTCGAGGCCGCCTTAAGTCTCGCCCCGTCCCTTCGGGCAGTCTGGCTGGCTGCCCGGAGTTCTTCGCCCGCACGACAGAGCCGGCTAGCTACCCGTGTGTTCTCCAGTCAAACACAGCAGCACTAAAGGGCCTCATTCCCCTGACCCCGAAAGAGCCCCCATTTCTGCAGCGATGGGAAGGACGAGTACGGAGAGGCTGCTAAAATCTCAGGGCCTAACCAGGCTACGCAAATCGAGAAGGACTAGGATGACGATCTGCACTTACAACGCCCGCACGCTCGCATCGGAAGCATCCGTCGAGGACCTGATGACGCAAGCTAGGAAGATCAAGTACGACGTCATAGGACTGACGAGACGAGAAGACATCATCCCCTACACGCCGCCTACGACTCCGGAGAAGAACTGTTCCTCGGAACATGCGACAGCAGTGGACTAGGCGGCGTTGGTGTCCTCGTAAACACGCACTTGGCCATGAACATCGATTCGTACGAGTCTCTGACAAGCCGAATCGGACGTCTGCGACTGAAGCGATGTGGCTCCGTGCCGGCTTTGACTGTGTTCGTCGCGTATGCCCCAACATCCGACTACGACGACGAAGAGGTCGAAGCCTTCTACGTGGAGCTGGAGAAGTTTTATAAGGAAGATCACACCTTCTACAAGGTGATCGTCGGCGACTTCAACGCCAAGATCGGGCCACGAAGGTGGACGGAAGAACTTCACATCGGAACCCACGGTTTGGAGTGGAACGAGCAAGATGAAAGGCTGTGTGAGTTTATCATGCGACCAAGACCATCCATGGAAACTCGCAGTTCCAGAAGCCTCCCTCCCTAGGATGGGCCTGGGAATTCCACGGTGGCCAGTTCCACAACGAGATCGACCACATCATCTTCAATCGCAAGTATTGCCTGACCGACGTTTCCGTTGTCCCCAAGTTCTACACGTGATCCGACCACCGCCTCCTTCGCGCAAGGTTCCTCTTTTTGCGTCAAGGAGAGAAGGCCGCGAAGTTCAAGAAGAGGAGTCCCAGAACGACCATCAACTGGGACCTCTACACCTCTATTGCCGGCCTTTGGGAACATACCGTTATGGACAACATCGACGAGGAATACGACCACTTCGTGCACCATCTCCGCGATACTGCTAAGGGGGCCGAGAGCTTAAAGACCACCAAGAGACGTCTGTCTCCTGGAACTCTCCCGCTGATACCTCAGCGTGGAGCAGCACGAGCGTCAGGCAACTACCAACTGACGTCCGAGTTTGTGAAGCTATGTAGAGCGGCGATAAAGGAGGATCTTAAGGAGAGAAGGGCGGAAGTGTTGGCTGAAGCTGCAGAGTCAGGTTTGAGCATCCGCAATGCCCGCCGGAACTTCGCCAACTTCAAGACCAAGATGACCGCTCTCCGACGTCCCGACGGAACCGTTACCTCTTCCAGAACGACCATGGAGAAGGTCATCCACGATTTCTACTCCGATCTCTTCGATAGCCACGTCCACCTGCCCCCATGCCATCTTCCGCAGGATGGACACGTCGTCCCCTATGTTCTCCTTTCCGAGATCCGACACGCCATCTCGTCGGTGAAGAAACGTACAGCACCCGGTCCCGACAGGATCAGAGCTGAACACCTGAAGAACCTCCCGCCAGCGCTCATCAACACCCTGGCGCGGCTCTTCACACGCTACCTGTCCGAATGCAAGGTTCCATCTCAGTGGAAGACCAGCAGGACCGTCTTGCTGTACAAGAAGGGAGACGTGCACGACATTGGCAACTATCGCCCGATCTGCCTGCTGTCCGTAGTCTACAAGCTGTTCACTCCAGTGATCCTGAATAGGATTAGCAGAACGCTGGACGAAGGACAGCCATGCGAACAAGCAGGATTTCGGAGAGGGTTCAGCACGATCGACCACATACACACCATTACGAAGCTCATCGAAGCGTCGCGAGAGTACAAGCTGTCGCTGCCTTACGTTCATCGACCTGAAGAAGGCATTCGACTGCGTCGAAACTGAAGCGGTCATCGACGCCCTGCTCACTCAGGGTGTTCCTACTCAGTACATCAGAGTCCTTCGAGAGCTGCACAGTGGATTCACGACCAAGATCTCACCATTCTACACCGACGTCCTCATCGACGTAAAGAGAGGGGTTCGGCAGGGGGATACCATATCCCCGAAGCTCTTCAGCGCCACCCTCGAAAACGTCACGCGCGAACTAGAATGGGAAGACATGGGAGTGAAGGTCGACGGCCGGCAACTGCACCATCTTCGCTTCGCTGACGACACCGTGCTCATAACACCGAGCATCAGCCAAGCGGAGCGAATGCTGGCCGACTTCGATCGTGTATGTGGGAACGTGGACTGCTGCTGAATCTTACGAAGACGATGTTCATGAGGAACGGACAAGCTTCTGATGCCCCATTCTCGCTCAACGGAACGAACATCTCCGAATGCTTCAGCTACGTGTATCTGGGTCGCGAAGTCAATATGGCCAACGACCTAGCGCCAGAGCTGAGCAGGAGGAAACGAGCGGCTTGGGGAGCTTTCAAGAGCGTCGAGGAAGTCGTGAAGAAGACGAAGAACGTCCGACTCCGTGCCCACCTATTCGACTCCATTGTTCTTTCTGCCCTAACATACGCCTCAGAGACCTGGGCTATACGAAAGCAGGATGAACACGCGATCAGCGTCGCGCAGCGTGGAATCGAGAGGACGATGCTCGGAGTGACACGACTCACGCAAGTGAGAGAAGCCTCCGGAGTTCCGAGCTTCGCCGACGTTCGAAGATCAGAGACGCTGACGCGTGGGCCAAGCTGTCGAAAATTAGGTGGGCCGGCCACGTAATGCGCTTCGCAGACACCCGCTGGACGAGAGCCGTCACCGACTGGATTCCGCGGGATGCCAAGAGAACTCCAGGACGCCCACCAACGCGTTGGTCGGACTTCTTCGTAAAAGACTTGAACGACCGCTATGACGCTCTTCGCGTCCCTCGAGCGAGTAGGATCCATGGAGCACTCTGGCACGCGACAGGGACAATGGAGACGCTAGCTGGCGCCCGCTCGAGCAAGTCGATGATCAACGGGACGACAGGTGATGCAGGTGATACAGGCAAGAGAAAGGGAAGAAGCGGATCTAGCGATGTATATGTAAAATAGCCAAGTCGAGAGATTTCAATAGAACAAGGAAAAAGCCGTGCGATCCTAGTAGGTAACATGGCCAACATGAGGATCTGGAAAGGCGTTCAGCCAATCGCAACTGATCAGAGAAGTAACGGAGCCGGCGCCAGCCAATCAGCGCACCGACTCTACCCGCTTCTGCAGATGGCACGCTCACAGGACGCGGCTTGATAGCTTTGGCACCTTTCGTCACCACATGCGGGCCACGTTAACGACTAGAACATAGGCCGTTTTTAGAGGTTTGTTTGAGGTGACGCTCTTATGCTTAGTTTTGCCGTAGGCTTAGTTCGTTGAGGAGCTACTGATCTATTTATTACACCTGATGCACAAACCTGTACCACTTCTCCTTGACCTTCACCGCCACAGTATGTGTGGCTGGTTCGAACACCCGCCTCACGTTTTCCTCGTCGGCGCTTCTCTCTTTCGTTGCGTTCCTTGTCTTCATTTGCTTGATCCACATCCGTATCACCTGTAGATACGACCAAGTATAGGCATAGTGTAGTTTGAATTTTTATCCCACCCACTTTGGAGCGCAAAGATGAGGGCGAGAAACTTTCGCGTCCGGGCCCACCTGTTCAGCATCAATGTTCCTCTCAGTAATTGAGGCCGCAAATAAGGCGCTATGCAGGATGATGAGAGAATGTGTGGAAATTCGGCACGGTAATGTGGAAGGCAAGAAATACATCGATGTGTCAGAGGGTTTTAGCCCACTGGTGGTCGAATTTTCACCGGTGGTTCAGCAGCACTTCAAAGGAGAGCATTCTCAGTTTACTTTCGCGGGTAGTGGGATAGTGTAACGTCCTAACTGGGAGGGAGAGGGGGAAGAGCTGGTAAAATATCCCAAGAAATTCTTAGCCTAGTTCCGGCATTGTCCATAGTTGCTACAGCGCGACGGCTATTGATTGCAATGCCGCGCGTGTTCACGGAGTAGCGAAAGTGTAATAGTGCCGCTTCAGATTTACCCATGACAATCCCATGGTCAGGAGAACGTACACCCAAATCATGACGAACCATCGTGATCAACTTTCTGAAAGATATCTCTGCACCCCTATCTTCAATAAAAAATCTCTCTATATTCAACATTTTTCATTCGTCGGCTCACCAGACGAGTTTCAAGACCAACGTGCCGCCGTCTAGCAATACGCAAGAATGTAACGGCGACCTATACTCGCTGACCAGTTGGGATTGCCTGCCCCTCATCAGTTTGCCTAGTTGTACACCTTCGACGGGCTATAGGGTTCAACTGGGCATGTGCACCGATCAGCTGTCCTTCTTTGAACATGTGGGGCACATGCAAGATGAGATTGAATGGCCACCCATTCTCAACTTGTTGACTGGCACCATCATATGCTCTCCTTATTGCTGTGCTTACGCCTATTTATGAAGGGTGATTCTTAACGTAATTGTCCCGTCAAGAATCTGCAGCAAATACAAAGTGTCGTATAGAGGGAGGGCAACTGATGAAAAATTCTTACCGAACACGCACTTGGCAACCTAGTGGAGTATATTTATAGGAAAAGTATGGAAGGTGATAGATAGCAAGCAAGGCATGAACATTTAAAAATGCAAAAATTTGGCAAGGCACGTGAAAAGAACACCTGGCTAAACCCCCGCCATTTCTCACTGAGCCACCGAGCCGCTTGAGCCGGTGTCTTTCACCACCTCTCTTATCTCCACAGAGGGCACGCACAAACGGGTTTGGTGCGTGCTGACAGTTCACTTGGATACTGGGCTTTCAGGGGCCCCTTACTCCTTGTTGGGTTCGGTGGACTTTGCAAAAAATGAAACATACCTTCCTACTATTTCAAGGGCGAAGATTCTCGTGGTGGTATTCATTGGTGGTGGTGGTCAATTTCAGGTGAACTTCCGTTAACATGTGATCCAGTTTTAGTCCTCAGGAGCCGGATTCATCAACGACTTACAGCAATTTAACAGAGAAAATACAGCCGAAATCCGTGATAGCGCGTCGAAATGTTCCACCATACCGCTTGATAAGTGATGAAAAACGGAAATCGGACCTGATATTTCTTCTCCTATAAAATGTCAAAGACTACTAGAACCTGTTTGGCATTTATAGGCAGTTCGGTAACCTGGGGCCGAATTCATCAAAGTTACTGCACTAACTTTAACGGAGAATTGTAAGCGAAAAGCTCTGATAACGCGCTTATCAAACGATATGGTGAGCGATAAGCCGCGCTATCTGAGCTTTTCGCTTACAATTCTCCGTTAAAGTTACTGCAGTAACTTTGATGAATCCGGCCCCTGGCCACCCCTTCACGAAAATTCTTAAAAACTACACGAAGCCAGTAAAGCAATATCTAGATTATACGTTATGGTGTTAGATTAGCTTCTGGTAGCCAGCTGCGAATAGCTCTTCACTTACCATGGTCAACCGCACCACTCTTTGAAAGCTGCTTCGTTCGATCTTTGCTACATCTTGCGACTCCACTTGAACAGGCTGAGTCATCTCTGTCGGAGGTTTTTTCTAGGAAGGAAAAAGTGTAGTGCAGTAAATCTGTTCCTCTACAGTGACTGAAGTAGGGAAAGCCATCGTTGTTTTAGGATAGCAATGGTGACTTTCGACGAAAAGATATCCAGACGCCGGTATAAATTGGTCCCGATCGAAAATGTGGATGATTCGGAACGGGATACCCGAATCAGATATCCAGAAATGATTTATTCGGATCCAATGTACATATAGCGGTCACGGGCGAGAATAGGAAAAAACAAGCACATTATTCCCTATACATACGGTACTGCGCATGTCCTTTGATCAATTGCCGGAAAAGCCGCTTTGGAGCGTTCCAAAGCGTCTTTTTCGGCGATTGATCTTTAACTTAAAGACTTTTTAAAGACCAAGTATTTGTGAAAATAACATATGTTTGAACTTAGTAGCTCAAGCTCTATCTTATGACATATAAATCTCAGTAGACTTGAACGCGACACGACACGACAGAATCAATCGAGTGGGCGCGACAACCTGTAGAGCGAGCGAGCGACTGTTATCGAGTGAGAGATCGGGGAGTTTTATCGGAACTTCCCAGCCGCCCTACTCAGGAATTGCTCTAACACTGTCCAGCTTGACATTGGAGTGCACCATGAACGATGCATATGGAATCGAACCTATCAATTGAGTGGGCGACCGCTCGCAAACTGCACTCGAGCGCGTGTTCGGGGCGCAATAAATTCGAATATCTCCGACTGCAGCTTGAGAACATTGTAGGCAGCACAAGATTCTTGAAGTGCGCTAGAGCACAGCGGTGTTACTTATGATTGGACAAAGTTGCGACAATGCAGGTGAGGCTTGTGCGACCCAATTTTTTCCGAATTCGCTCGACTACTGCTCGACACGGCGAGCTAACGGCATGCAAAAGCATGGGCAAGCAGAACATTGAATGCACTTTACGATGACATGCTCACAACTCCCCAGCTGCCTAAACTGCTTTAACCCTATCTGCCATTTTAGAGCGGCGGAGGGCAGCGGTGAAGTTTCTTCCCGATACATACAAACAGGACAAATTCAGATTCAAATTTCCCGCCATACCGCGGTTCCTAGAGAGGGTCGCGACCTGCGTCCTCGAAAGCCCAAAAAGCCTCTAGTAAACAGTCACAACATCAAAATAGCCTCTATGTTGCATACAAGTGCGGAATACAACCGAAGATCCACTGCTATGGTAAGTATTCGCGCTGGGAGATCGCCAGCTTAAACAACTCGATTCTTCTGCCACCAAAGAAGTTTATTTCCGACTATTTTGCAGAAGGATGGTGACTGTAACCTCAGGGAGGCCAGGTGTCTTCCAGCAAGACAGCGCACCGGCCCAAAGCTAGCAGTCAAGCCATCTAGTCCAGCGCTGGCTGTCCGATAACTTGGACATGTCTTGGACTAACAAGGAGAGCCTCCAAAGTGGCGGTGAGCTTTTGCGATGCAATTTTTACAGGATGTAAGGTCCCGTGTGGGGAGTCCAGGATCGCAGCTAATTTCTTCTGTGAACGAAGCAAGGCGTGTATAAGCGCGGGCGCGAAGTTCATCACGCCCTCCTGCCATCCAAGCGGATGTGGTCGGCTGGCGCAGTGGGTAGCCATGTCGCCCCTCGGACGGATCGATGGGTTTCACGGTTCGACATCCGGCGTCGTAGTAGTTTTTGCACGCATCAGGTCGTTATTATTATGTGCTTGCGAGATCAGAGGAGTCCATTCGTACACGATTAATGCTTTAGTAAGTGAAAGTGTTTACCGGTATCAAACCAAATTCATTGACTCTCCCGTAAAGTGTATGTGTTTGTGAGCATTTACGTTATCGTTGTTGATATGGTACAGTGTAAATACGATCCATTGAGAGATAGCTCAAATGAAAGCATAAAAGGGCTGCATTTACTTACTAAAAGCGTTAGTCGTGTACAAATTGACTGCTGTGGTCAAGCAAGCGCATTATAATAACGATCCGATGTGTGCAAAAACTATGGCGACACCGGGGGTCGAACCGTAAAATCACGTGGTCCGGACGAGAGGCGACACCGCTATCCACTGCGCTAGCCGACCATATTGGTTTGAGCGGCAGCGGGCGTGATACACTTCGCGTTCGCGCTTCCACACGCCTTTTTTCGACCACAGAAGAGCATTCCGGTAAAATTAACTAAGTTTTGGATTCCCTACACAGGACCCTACATACTGTAAATATTCTATCGCAAAGGCTCCCCGCCACTATGGAAGCTCTCCTTGTAGGGTCTTCTGGTCTCGAATAGCACGGATTTGAATCCCCCGGACTACACTACACTGTATTATGTTTGAAGTGTAGTCGAAGGGGTTGCTATCAAGACGAGGCACCCTGTCACATTCCCTCGCACCGCTCATGAAGTATCGTTCACAAATACGGACAGCGGTCTTTTAAAGGAAGCGTGCGAGCACGCCAGGCCTGGGATGGAGGCGGTCATTTCTGCTGACGGAGGATATATTGAGTAGCTTGCTCTTGAGATATCCCTCTATTTGTGTGTAAAAAATCATTCATTCTTATTTTGTGCTAATAAATTTGTTTGAACAGGTAGTGGTTGGCTTTTCGGATTTCGTCGCACCCGCCAGGTCTACCATAGCCGTTTGGTGGGCTAGCACTGCCAATGTAAGCACATTGAGTGCTTTGGAACAATATAGTAAACCTACGAAGGAATATGATACCGAATTCGCCTCCTACGACGTCTAACACCGAAGCGCTCCAAGTCGTTAGAATCGTAAGAAAGTGGCATCACTATATGCATACATATGCGTCTTGTATGTAAATGTGTCACATTACGAAAAGTTTGGCAAACAAAAGAACACTTTTAAGCTTGAGTGAAAAGGTGCTGAATGAAATGAATTCACTTTCTTGAATCGCCCCCCCACGACATCCTGTAGATGTAGAGTGCGTGGCGCACCCCAAAAAGGGAGTGAATAACGCCGTCCTTTATTCTTTTTTCTAAACTGCAAACTAGGGAGTTGTTATGATGTATATCAAGGGCGGGGCGCGTGGAGCGCAGTCGGAGGAGGCGCCGGCTGTCGGCTGCACCCGATACCAGGTTCCTGGTTCGGATTTCCCGCCCAGGCCAACCAAGCCTTCCATCCCACCGGGGTCGGTGAATTGGTACCAGACTTGTCTGGGAAGGATAAAGCGCTGACTTGTTCTTCGGCTGGTCACCGCAAGTCATTGTATGGCCAAATACGCATTCCTATCGCCTCCACGACATCCCGTAGAAGTAGAATGCGCTGGCGCATCCCAGAAGGGATTGAGTAACGCCGTCCTTTATCCTTTATATCAAGGGCGACACGTTGTAAAAGAAACGTATCCAGTCCTGCACCCATTTATAGGAGCTTTTTTGAAAGACATTACACAGGCCACGTGAAAAAGGATTTTTAACTTAAAATTCGATAAACAGCGAGGAAGATGGATACCAGCTAGAAATACGAATCCATAACTGAGTGGCGTGCGCTAATTCATTACGGATGCGACCATTAGGAGGTAGACAGCACGCAACGTGGGGAACATCGTTTTAGCACCTGGCTCCTAGCGGATTCACACGCCGGCGCGATGAAGGGATTCGGATGCGCCATGAATGTGATTTCTGTACGGTGTCAAGCCTTACCACGATATAAATACGTATAAGTGAACCTCTTAAAGAAGACGTCAAAATTGGGGAATAAGTTTTACTGACGGTATTATTTTTCTTATGATTTTTAACTCTTCACTCAATAAAACAGGACTTGAACACAGATGGTTTGACCGTTCTTTGTTTCCCAACTGTTTTCCTCTGGAGTATCGCTGGCATTGTAACCGCTTGTTGAGCTTTTTTTATTGAATTTTCCGTTAGTGTAGAATTTTGCTTTAAAGTTTTTGAGAGCTTTGTTTTTCTAAACATTCTCCTTGTCCTTCGTACGATTCGAAGAAATTATGTTAATGCTTTTTAAATGAAACCGTTAGCACAGCGGCATTTAAAATACCTGCCCAATCTTTTGTCCACTCGGCGCGAAGCCGCTTCTTTTGCACCGATGTGTAATAACTTGCTTCAGAATGGTTCATTTTTAACGAGATTTGCATATTCAGAATGCGCATCGGATTTCCTAAACAATGATTTTAAAAAAATTAAACGAAAATCTGGTAACTGGAGGGCCAGGGTATAGGTCTAACCATAAGAACTACGGTGAGCTTACGACCTCTCCCTCCTCCGCCGAGATAGTTACGTTCTAGGGACATTTTTTTTCCTTTTAGTGTTTAAAGGGCGTGCTGTACTATTACAGGACTGTGAAAGAATCCAGAAAACGTTTTCCCAACTGCCGCACAGGACCCATCAAATTTAAGTCCTTATAAAGGCCAAACGCTGCTAGACGACTGCCAAATGACTACGATAGGTCGTCGTGGAAATGAGGACTTGGAATTGATGCAGTTTACGGAAGGACAACATGTCGTTCTTCCCTTGGAGTAGTCTACACCAGTTATGCGAATTTATTGTATGAAACTTCAGTAAGTGAATTAAGCAAGAAAAATCACTGTCACAACCCTGCACACCTCCACACCCCCCCCCCCCTTCTAACAAGCTTTACACCCTGTTCCATCCTTGTCCGGGTTTTATGAAGATGGTGCGATCACCACCAGCATCTCTTACAATCACGATGAACATATGGTGACCATGAAATACCATGTGTATCTCCTCGAAGTGCTGTCTGAACATCAGGTTCAACAGCGAACGTGAATGAATTCGAAACGACATTCATCAGTCAGAAGAGTCAAGCTTTTTCATCATTTTTATTATCTGCATTTAAACGATCGCCGGGAATTCAAGCGGCTTCGCAGCGTTACATTCGATCAATCAGAAGACGGGAAGTTTATTCACTTTCTACTGTACGCATACGATTTCTGATAAGTCGTCGATTTTTTGTATACATACTTCCCGGGCTTGTGGGCTGGTGGCGGTGGTGGCGGTGGTGGTGGCGGCGGAGGTGGTGGTGGCGGAGCAGACACGTCCTTTTTCGACGGCTTCTCTTCAGCCTGAAATGCTGCGAAACTGTTTCTTAACTCATCGAATGCTGGCGATTTGCTAAGACCACTAGAACCAGATCGGAATAGATGCATGGCATAGGAACGCGCAATTGGAGCTGGCGTGCACTTTTTCGACGCGCCACACATGTGGGCTGCGTCGGCGTCCACATGGAGATTCTATCGATGCGCATCAGTCTCTCGTAAGCCCGCGGTGGTGCCACTGCCAGGCGGATCGTGGCGCAGTGGATGGTGGCGTTGCTTCATGCAAAAGTGGTCAGGGGTCCGGTTCTCCTGCGTCGCGAGATTTTTGCATTTCAACTGGCTGGTTGAGATTTCAAGGGTTTTGACGTCTACACAATTTTCTGGCTAGAAGAGCGCTGAACCCTGTTGTGGACTCCCCCTGAGTGACGAAAGCAGTTTCCGCAAGAGAAATGGTTTCGCCATGCGGCCACAATCTCTACATCGTAACCTCTTGCTGTCTGCGCCCTCCTAGCTTAGAGATCGCTCGTCGGCGTCCGCGTTCAGATTCGATCGATGTCTTGTGTGCACGCGATGGCTCGCTGCATGCAGCGGGTCGTGGTGGAGTGGGTAAAGGCCGCCACAGACTTCTGCGGCGCCGCTGCCCTATGCTTAACCATAGGGCAGAGACGCAGAGCTCGCCTCCAGCGGCGCCGCTGGCCGGCCGGCGGCACCGGCGGCACCGGCGGCGTCGCTGGCGGAAATGACTTGAATCATTCCACCCGGCGGCGCCGCTCCAGCGTCTGTCTGTTTGCGCTCTGCGCTCTGCCCTTTCGCGGCGGGATCCAGAGCGGAGACGGTCGATGCGGGCGTGCGATCGTCATCGGGGCGCGTTATTGTTAAGCACCAGTCGGTCCCCAAAAGAAACAGTACAGTACCTCGCCGTCACCGCTCCCACTGATGATGAGTCAAGCCGCTGAGCGGCGCCGCTCGGCGGTGACGCCGGCCGGCCACCGGCGCCGCCCAGCGGTGCCGCTGAGCGGCGCCGCCGAGCGGCGCCGCAGAAGTCTGTGGCGGCCTTAAGGCGGTCGCTTCATGCGAGGGAGGTCGGGGGTTCGCCTATCACTTGTTGTGGCATACTTGAATTCCAGGTGACTACACGGGATTTGGGGGTCTTGACGAGCACGTGAACTTGGTGCGTTTTTTGCACATTTTCCAGCCGTATGCGCATCGCCGCGCGAAGAGTGTAGAATCCAGCCGCGGACTCCTCCTGAGCGACGAAAGCAGTCTCCACACCGGCAGCTTGGATGGCACCCACCCTGGAGTCCCTTCCCTGGTCTTGTTCTGCGATTGCACAAAGCACACCTCACCCGACGCCTAAAGTTACGGTGTAGATTTTGTGGCCGTATGGCGGAATCGTGCTTGTGTTTCCGCACGAGAGGCATGGATTGATAACACCCCGAAGTCACTCCCCTAGCCTCATTCTGCGCTCGAAAAGCCACAACCCAACTGCGCACTTCTCGGCTAAGCAGTTTTAGTGCGCTCAGTGACCAAATGGAGATATGCTTGTCTCAGTGTTGAGCACTCGCGCGATGGAAACCATGCTCCAATCCAAGTTTCGAGTTCAAAATCTATTCCGATTTAGTTTTATTGGCCACAGATCCACTCTAAATGCTGTAGCGGTCTCTGAAGGATGGGAAATGATACTGTAGTGTCCGCTATGCGTCGATACGAGATCAAAAACGCGTCAGCTTTGCTCTATGAGAGCAACAAAACTTAAAATTCTAGTGTCACTCCTCTTTTCTTTTGTCGCGATGACGACAGTAGAAATCCAGCTTCTATTTAGTTGTGAAATCGTGCACAACATTTGAAGCAGACCTACACCACCTTGGGTGGCAGTCCCAAGGGGTGGTTGTCGGAACTTGCGGCGATCTCTGCATCCCTGCCCTATAGTTAAGGATAGAGCCGCGGCGTTGCCGCAGAAGTTTGTGCACGCGTTCAGCCTTCGTTAATACTTGCGTCGCCACGCTGCGCGGCGCCATGATTGAAATTAATATCGATTTTCCCGCCGTCCAATCGATATCCATTCCTTTTATATAGCTGCGCTGCGCAGCGGGGCATCTATAAACCAGAGCCTAGGCTAACTTTTTGCTTTATTTCGATGTCTGGTTCAATCCCAATTGGGGGTGGGATAGTCCACAATGCTTGTAACTCCATTCAATAAACGTACGCTGTGGGGTGATGCGTGCAGCCCGCAGGCGTCCCTATATGTATCGCCCGCGGTGAATGAGTCGACGCGCACGCATTTGCGCATAGCGCGGGAACTCAAACGACTATTACGACGAGCGCTGCTGCCGTCTCTTCATAGTTTTATAACGAAATTTGTTTTTAATAATTCAGAGTCAGGATCGAAAGGGAGGGGATCAGGTAAGGTCGTTGATGTGTTATATTGTATGCTGTGTGTATTCATGCGTAACTAGGAATTTACACGTCATTGTGGACTGCCCTCCTCATTGAGATTGAACGCGATGTCTTCGTTTTTGAATGAAGTAGTGAAGCCAGTAAAAAAGAGGAGAGTGTATGATGGAGAGTAAATTGGATAGAATGGACTCGACTTATTCCCGTAACCTGTTCTAGACGGGAGGGGCGAACCGTATTATGAGAATCATGTACGTCAAACCATAGAAGAACGTCTCTCCGCAACTGTATATTTGAGCAACAAATAGGCGTCATTACCTTCTTTCCGAATAATTCTGCGTCGATATCAGCTTCAACTTCGGCGGAACCCTTCCTGTCCGTGACGGCCTCGACGGGCACGAACGCGGACTTGTCCGCCATCCTCGAGTCGGAGTACGATAGGAATTAGTAGCACCGCTTGGAACGTTGCTTGCTAGCCTCTGATAAGACAGAAGAGATTGATATCGTTTCAGGCAAAAGATTTTATTTCAGTGGGATATCAAACTCAGCGGTTGATCGTGCCTTTATCAGAAAAAGTCGCACATCGGACATTATTTACCCACAAGTGCTGCGTCCCACCGAACGGAGTGTCTTGCAGTTGCTCGTTTCGCGACGTGATATACAGTGGCGGCAAAATATTTACGGACATCTTCCTTTGCGGAATTTTTCGACCGTAACTTTGGCACCAGGGACTCCTTAGAAAACATGGATAAGGCTCTAGAATCCTCTGAAAATTCTCTACAAAACATGTCTAAATGTTGTCTTGGCATAGCTGAATTCGAAGAAGAATTCAAGTGGAAGGAAAATGGCCATGAGGTAATGCACTGGAGGCACCCCTTCAAAATTCTAATGTATTACAGTAGATTATTATAATGATCAATGCTAGAATCGTTAACTTGCGCGGGACAAACAGCTTTAAACAGTGTTAGTTAATTATTGTCCTCTTCAACTCCAAGCAGCCCTCCTGAAGATGGCGAAAGGCAAGTGGCTAATCGTAGCTCAGCGGGCTCAAGTTGTGCTTCTTTGAGACATGAAATGATCCTAGGCTGACATCCGAATAAAGCTCGAGTTACTGCGATCTACTGTTTTTCCAGCCTACAGCGATGTGTAAGCGAATGGAGGAGAATATGAAAGGAAAAAGCAACGAACACGTAAGAAAACACCCAGGCAGGATCATGATATTAATCGCCTTTCATGAAACTTCTTTCCAAGACGGCTGTTGATGTTCACAGAGAAATAAGCAGCGGAACTATAAGACTTTCTGTTCGAAGCGCTCGGAATCATTCAGCTGAGTGTGAGAAGAGGACGCGTGGCTCGACGAAACTCGTTGATCTTGTCGTGGAATCGGGTAGCATGAGTCAGATTCGCATGAGAACATCTGGAGTGGGAGGCCGCAGATTGGGAAAAGGAGCTATCTTCAGACGCGTCGAAGTACAACAGGCTCGGATCTAACGGAATATGGTATGTTCGTCGACGTGACGGTAAGGAATTCTATCCCAAGTGCATAACTATCAAATGAGGAGAAGGTTCGGGAAAACGGGAAGAGGCTTTATTTTCCAGCACGACAACGTCTGTCCAAGGTGAAGCAGTGGCTTGAGGCGAAAAGGTTTTGAACTGGCAGCAATCTCTCGATTTCAACACTATTGAACACCTTCAGAACGGCGTGGACAAAGCGGTCAAGCGTGGAGTGCTATCCAAGTGGAGCGGTGCATGAAGTTGGCCGACTCAATGCGGAACCGATGTCTGGCTGTGGTCGAAAGAAGGGCTATCCAACCAAACTCTTTTTCGACTGATCAGTCGATAAAGATCGATCGATAATAAATGTGTTTTGATGACCTATTATATTGCGATGCGATTTTGAATAGGTGCTTCCCATTCGTTGCCTCATGACCATTTTTTTCAGTCGAATTTGTTTCTAAATTTAGCGTTGCCAAGACAACATTTAGCTGGGTATTGTAGAGAATTTACAGAGGATTCTGAAAATCTACTCACTTTTTCTCTAGACTCTTTGGTTCCAAAGTTACGATCGAAAAACGCCTCAGAGATAGGCGTCTGTAATATTTTGCCGCCACTGTACGTACTCCACAGATAGCTTTTTCGCAGGCGAGATTCCCCCTCCTGCTCCAGAAAAAAGTTGGTGCTAGTCGAATCGGGGGGAGAGGGACTACATGACAATCACAGAAATAGAAATGATGGTATAAATGAAAACACATGCAACATAAAGTGCAACCATGTTCTCTACTCGTAATAATCGCTCGAACATATACATAAAAGAGCATTCCCAGTTAATGGAAGAAAGGTGAAAGCATGGCGTAATGGAGCTGGAGCAAATGCAGCTGGAACAAATGTGAGCAACCCATGTTACTGCCATCGTCAAAAATCGACGTTCACTCTAGATGAGAGGAAATGCGTAAGGACCTGGCAACAGGCAGTGTGCTGACGCGTGCATCAGAGGACTTATGATTCAAATGAGAGCACCATGTGGACCCTCTTGATTCGGCAAGCACCAAAAAAAATTCCGGCAGACAACCAAAAATAAGGTTTGTCGGAGGATTTTGGTGAACGCTATGCTTGATCATCAGGGCTTCACGTAGAAGTTTGACCAACGCGTTGGTGGTCGTTCTGGTGAAAATACTGTCGAAATACCTGATAGCGTAGCTTATCAACAAGCGATATGATGAAATGCTTCACCGTTAGATTGCTGTAGGTCGCTGACGAATCTGGCTCCAGGTGTTCTGTTGACATCCAGTCTGTGACGAGTATGAGTTGCTTCAAGCTAGGATATGCTAACGCTCCAGAGTTGGAAGATCAAAGTTGCTTCTTGGGTTTGTGCTTGTGTCATTTATGTGTGATTAATTGTCATTTACGACAGAAAGAAATAAATAAATATTGGGGGGGGGCAAAAGTAATGATACAAATTGAAAAAAACCTTCATCTCTTTATAACTCAATTACAACTCAACGATGCTGAGGAATGTATTTGCCATTAAGGGCAATGACCTTGCTGCCATCTCAGCCAACTTCCTGATCCCATCCTTCCAGAACTGCTTGGGCCTTGTGTTGATCAACTGCTCGGTATGGCTGTCAAGGACTGCTTGGGTTCCTGTGTCCCTTCCGACCAGGAAGTCCTGTAGGCTCAAGAAGTAGTGTTAGTCGCATGGAGACATGTCCGGCGAATACGGTGGGAGGCATGTGAACGTAGCCCAGCTGGCCAAGCTTATCCGTGGTTACTTGTTCCCGAAGGGGTGCGGCGTTCTCGAAGAGGAGAACCTTCTTGAAGCGCTGCGAATGAATAAAAGCGAGTCGCCGGCCCATCTCTTCTATTGCGTTCACCATCGCCTTGGAATTCATCGTAGTGCTCTTGGGAAACAGCTTCCGGTGAAACGATCCATGGGCGCAGATCCAAAAGCTCCAAAGGTGCTTTTCGCCGTGAACATCTCGCCGAACGAAGGTCGGTAACAGGTCACCAGGCCTCACCAAGACTCGCTGCTTGGCAGGGTTAAGGTAGAAGACGTACCTTCTCATCTTGCGTGACTATTGAGTCCAGGCTGCTCGAGGTTGGGAATTGGGGGAGATTTGCGCGACACAGGTCGACTCGTCAGACTGGGGTTTTGGCATGAGACAGACTGGGGTTTCGGCATGCTTCTAGAAAGGGCGGTAGTGGTAGCTTCTCAGGTGGGCTTCAGTAAGGTGCATACAAACATACACATACGATAAGCACGAAACCAGACTCCAGCCACGAGATATGTGGACAGGGCACGTGGTGTCTCATTACTTTTGGTCCCCCCCCCCCCTAATAAAACAGGCAAACAGGCACAAAAATCGTTAAAAGTAACAGTAGGATCAACGATCAATAACTTTAAAATTAGAAACCTTTCTACATCAGTAACTACCATCTGGCTTCTCTAATTTTATGGCAACTGCCGTAGCAATGTACATATACTCAGCACAGTATAAAAAGTTTCAAATAATAGTTGTAAATATAGAAGAAAACGTGTTTTGCGTGCTATTGAAGCAGCGGTGAGATATTAGGTTGTAACGAATTAAATGGCACTGGCTCGCGCCATTTTTTGGCGCGTCTTTACGCGTTTGGTCAAGAACAAACCGTAACATGTGGCATATCATTTAGAAGCGCAAACTTTGCTCTACCGGTGAGTACCAAATTTTCTATGTAAAAGTCGGAAAACTTTAGAGTTTTATTGACTTTTTTGCAGATGGACAAAAGGGTAATCCGAGGCATTTACTTGTATGAATTCAAGCTGGGCACTACAGCTAAGGAGGCGGACGAGAAGATCAACGCCGCATTCGGTCAAGGATGTTCCACAATTCGGACGGCGTATCGTTGGTATCAGAAGTTCCGGAATGGAGATGAGAGCTTGGAAGAACATGAAGGTCGTGGGAGGCATAGTGATGTTGATGAGGACAAGCTGAGAGATGTGGTAGAGGAGGATCCACACAAAGGTACCAGGGAGATAGCGAAGGTTCTTGGCGTCAGTCACAACACAGCTGCCCGGCATCTGAAGGAAATTGGAAGGACCAAAAAGCTGGAAAGATGGGTGCCTCACGAGCTGTCTGAGGAGCAAAGAAACCGACGATATGAGATCTCGTCCGCACTGCTTCTACGGAACGAAATGGACCCATTCCTTGATCGCATCGTAACCTGTGACGAGAAATGGATAATGTACGACAACAGGCGACGATCGGCACAGTGGGTGGACAGCGGTGAGAGCCCCAAGGTTTTTGCGAAGCCGGAATTGCACCAAAAGAAAGAAATGGTGACAGTATGGTGGTGTTCGCTGGGAATTATTCACCACAGCTTCCTCCCTCCCGGTGAATCCATCACGGCAGAGAAGTACTGCATTGAAATTGAAGAAATGATGAAAAAGTTGAAGGATATCCGGCCGGCGTTGGTAAACCGAAGGCGAGTTCTCCTTCTGCACGACAATGCTCGCCCCATGTAGCACGAATGACGTTGCAGAAATTGAATGAGCTGAGCATTGAAACTCTACCACATCCTCCGTTCTCTCCCGACCTCTCCTCAACAGACTACCATTTCTTCGGGCATCTTGGCGACTTCTTGGTAGGGAAAATATTCAAATACCAACAGGATGCCGAAAGTGCCTTCGAAGATTTCGTCAATTCCAGAAATTCTGATTTTTATGCTACTGGGATAAAAAAGCTTGTGTCACGTTGGCAAAGATGTGTAGAATCAGGTTTTTATTTTGATTAATAAACTTGCCTACAGGCCGAGATGTTAACTGTTTAAATTTACAGTGGTTCAGTGCCATTTATTTCGTTGCAACCTAATAGGAGAGTTCAGTATTGATTTTGTTGTTGTTTGTTTGTTTCCCAACATTGTTGCTGTTTTCTGACCTAATCAAGAACATGTTGGGCAGGCATCATCGTAGCCCGTGCGCACATATGTAGAACCGTACGATCCCCGTGGGTATCTCCGCATACCCTTACCTCTACTCCGCGTTTAATGAATGTCAGTGGTGCTCAGGCCTTGCTAAGCCAAAACTCAACCAGTGAGTGATCGCTCGCAAATGCCTCGTCCCCATCGCCGCTCTGCCGTTTGTGCTCAGCCGACGATGATGTTTCTCGCCGGGAAGATCACTCAAACAATGCTCGATTCACCGCACGGCAGCGATCACAGCGAGCTACATGCTCGCTCGTAGGCAAACAGAAGAGGTCGACTCGGCGACACCTCGCCACCGAGTTTCACTGTCCGTCACAGCGTCTTTCTAGTCAGACTTCTGAGTATTCAGTATTCCACGTCTCTCTACAAGTCTCGCGCTTCCTGGTCATCACCACCACTTTCCAGTTTTTTGTTGTTGTTGCATTATCTCACCCAATGAAAAACATATTTGTCGAGTATGTACCATTTTCACGTCCAGTTGAGCACTTTCCAAATCAGTTTGGACACCTTTTACGTCAAACTGAACACTCCTGTCTGAAACTTTTTGCTTCTGAAATCAAGGTAAACCTCTTCCAAATCGAGACTAGTCTCTTGCAGGTTGAACAACAGACTCAAGAAGATGGTTAAAATAATTTTTTGCTCTGGAAGAATTTGATATAATTTCGTCGATTTTTTTTTAAAGTTCAGCTGCCCGGGGCGTGTGTAGCGCAGTCGGAGGAGGCGCCGGCTGTCGCCTGCACCCGATACCAGGTTCCTGGTTCGGATTTCCCGCCCAGGCCAATCAAGGCTTCCATCCCTCCGGGGTAGGTGAATTGGTACCAGACTTGTCTGCGAAGGATAGAGAGCTGACTTCTTCATCGGTTGGCCACTGCAAGTCATTGTATGGCCAAATACGCATTCAACAAGCCTCCACGACATCCCGTAAAAGTGCGTGGCGCATCCCAAAGAGGACTGAATAACGCCGTTCTTTATCCTTTATCCTTTTTTATCAGCTGCCCGAACGAGAGATATATTTTTATTTTATTCATAGTTTATTCATAGGTTTCCTTTATTTATAGAATATATTATATTTTCATTTGTTTATTTTATTATAATTACATTATATTTGGCTTATTTTATTGCAAGTTGTATTAAAGTTTTAGGTTATTTATGGAGTTTTTTTAATTTTTGAGAAAAAACAATAACTTAACGTTTATTCTAAAGTGCACCAAGGCAGCAATCATCTGATGCGTTAAAAGGAGAGATCGCGCCAAGCACTCGAAAGGCTCGTCGCGATTGTGCAAACGCTGCTTGAAGCGTCAATGTGAGAATATGTTCTTTTTAAATCGTTTACAAAGCTCCATGCAAACAGAAATTTTGGCACCTGTCGAAGAAAAATTGTGAAGTCTTGGACAAGGCCATGGCGCAACTTTAAACAATTACTTTTCCTCCGTCCTAGCGCTTTTAGAGAGCCCGTAGTTTAACTTGTTAGATGCTCGTTTCGATTTGGAAGACGTTCACTTTGATTTTAGAAGCATCAAGTTTGTTTACATTAGTGTCCAATTTGACGTGAAAAGTGCCCAATTTTACATGATTGGCTAGAACTCTAGACAAGCTGGACGCTTTTGAAATTAAGCTGAACATCTTCAGAATCTAAGTGTTTAAGAAGGTCTAGACGAATGTTTGTATTAGAAAAAAGGTATCGGTTTCATGAAAAAGTATGTAATCACCTGCCCGAAAAGATGAACACAGTTTTCGAAGGACTACGCATGACGTTAATTCATCTCTTGTAGGATGCGCCACACATTCTACTTCTGCAAATGTCATGGAGGTGATTTAAATGGTGGTTGGCCATACGATGACTTGCCGTGGCCAGGCGATGACAAGTCAGCGCTCTATCCTTCCCTAGTACAAGTCAAGGGTACAAGTCTGGTACCAACTCAGCGACCCCGGAGGGATGAAGGATCCTCCGGGGTTGCTGACCTTGGTAGGCTCTAGCGGGAACTCCGTACGAAAAACATGGTATCGGGTGCAAGCGACAGCCGGAACCTCCGAGTGCATTTACGCGTTCACAGCGCTTGAAGCATAAAAAACTCGAAATTTAGTAACAATGCATTGACACATTTGCAGTCAAACAGCGCCGGTGGTGTAAGGCGAACATCGCTGCGCGGAAAGCGGAAGATGCGGGTTCGAGTCCCGCCTGGCGCAAGAGTTTTGATCACAACAAAACATCCTGTAGCAAACTTGAAGTTATTCTTAAGAAAAAATAACGGATCGAGGCTCAAAGTACAAGAAAGCAGAAATTTTTGTTAAAAAAGAGATGGCGCCAACCAGCATGCCGCAACTTTCTTTTGATTGATGTTACAAATTGTGCTCGCGTGGAGCTATGTATGCACTGTATGGTATATCAGAAGGAACTGTGGAAGGCGGAGATATGCTTTCTTCGCAGTTTCAAGCAAGCAGCATTTACACTATCAATCAAATTAAAATCGCAACGCCTTATCAGAGTGTAGTGCAATCTCTTGTCGTAGTATACTCAAAAACTGCTGCATTCCTGTAATTTAAAATAAGTTTCGGTGCAGTAATTTTCCAAGAAGATGCAAATTTTGTAAGAATCCAAATAATGCGTTCATCTCGTTGGGGCAGAGGGATTACAATCTTCCTAAGACATCAATAGTAAATTTTCAGAAACAATTTTTTCAATTTTCAGAAACAAAAATCTATTTTACTTTGACCTCCTTGGAGTGCCTGGTTTAACGTGGAAGACGCTCGTTTTCACTTGGAATATGTTCAGCATGGTGTCAGAAATGTCCAGTTTGCTCTGAAAAGTGTTCAGATTTCTTTCAAAAGTAAGTAAAATTTCATTTCAGGAGTGTAGAACTCAACTTAATAATAGTGTGTAAATTGCATTACTTTGCTAGAGTTGAAATTTGGTATTTTACGACCATTCAAGCAGTGATAGAATTATTTGGCATACTCTTGGGGGCGTGTAGCGCAGTCGGAGGTGTCGGCTGTCGTATGCACCCGATACCAGGTTCCTGGTTCGGATTTCCCACCGAGGCCAACCAAGCCTTCCAGCCCTCCGGGATCGGTGAATGGGTACCAGACCTGTCTGGGAAGGACAAAGCGCTGGCTTGCTCATCGGCTGGCCACCGCAAGTCATTATAGGTCAAATGTATTCAACTTGCCTCCACGACATCCCGTAGAGGTAGAATGCCTGGCGCATACCAAAAGGGATTGAGTAGCGCCGCACTTTATTCTTTACTCTGAACAAAGCGTAACCAATTATATTGTGCACTAGACAGCAGATTTATATTTTTCTCGATTAGAGTTCTACAAACAATGACGATCAACAAATTTATCTCTGTATGTCAACAACAATAAAACTTCACGAGAGCAGAGCAGCTTGTTGCTGCTTCAGCTGAAGCAGGAGCGCTTTCTTCTCGTCGATACGCCTCTTCCTCTCCTCCAAGGTGATCTTGTTGAGGCGATAGCTGACAAAACAGTAACCGTAAGGTACTATCCAAGAGATTGGGGGTTTGTGTTACCTTTTCTTCTCCACTGCCTTCTTCGGTTTCGCCTGGTGTTCCGGATTTTGGCGAATGGCTTCATGGGCTTTCTTGTACATCTTAAGCATTCAATTATCAAAACAGATTTCACATGGCTTAATGAGATCATCCTTACCTCCTCGATGCTGTCCGCTTCAATGCCATTGGCGATGTAGTGAGAGAACTGTCGTTTGTAAGCCTCTTCATCAGTCTCCTTTAGCAGACGCATGTAGTCAGCCACGTGTTTGCCAAAAATGCGGTCACGATGCGCTTCAGCGTCGTACTTCTTCGTCTCCGAGTCGTAGCCAAAGAAGCGATTCTCACTGAAACAAGGACGACATCAGTAGATCCTATATGGAAGTTAACAAAACAGTAGGAAAGTGGTACACCAGGCATGCATCAGCCAATCACACGGTTCAGTCGTTTGCGCAAGAGTCATGTTATCCATTGGTGAATCCCCTTGCACTCGCCACTTCAACACGTCCAATCCTACTTTCCCGATAGTACCCGCGACTGTAAACGTCTGCACATACTTCATTGCAGTAGCCTTTGCCAAAGATGCATATTGATTGTTATTAACATTTCAAACTAAGGCTCTGGTGGTAGTCGGGAATGCGACCTGCACAGGGAGCGAGAAGGACTAATTAAATTAGGTTTATAATCAACCTCCTCGAATCTAGCTGATAACTGAGGGAGGTGTACGTCAATGCTCTTATTGGTTGGTGCGTTCTTGCACCCACATGGAGGCCACATTGCCGACTAGTGCCAAAACTTGCGGTCAGGATTGAGACGCAGAAATATGCATCAACCTGGATAGTAGCTCCAGAGTTGATATTTTGACCAACTGGACTTATACACCGTGTTCAGGTCAATTTGGACACTCTTCATAGGCAAACTTGACGATTGACAAGCTGAACATCTTCCAAATCAAAACGAGCTTCTTTCACATTACACTAGCGATTCTCCGAGAAGATTATAACTGGTTCTTTTCCAAGGAAAGTCGATTACAACTTTGGCTTTTATAAAAATTTTAAATCCACCTTCCTCAATAAGTGAACGCACTCTTTGAAATTTTGTGTACATGTTTTTTTTTTAGTTTTATGGGAAAATTGTGATTTAAAGCTTGTCATAGTGCTCAAAAAGGAAGCAATTGTTTAGCATGGTAAATGCAGATTCACTCGTCTAACTCGCTGCGATTTTCGATTTGACTGATAGCAGAAATTCTGTTTGCGTGGAGTTACTTAAATCTATTTCTTTGCGTATTTGCTTGAAAACACTCATATCTTCACAATGTTTTCGTGAAGATGTACACTATCCATCAAATTGAAATCAGAACGAGCTGGACGAGTGAATGGCGCGACCTCTTCTTTCAACAGAATAGAACAATTAATTGAATAACTAATTAATTAAGAAATAGTATATCTTTAAAAGCAAATTTTCCTAAAAAATAAAATTTTAATACATTTTCAGTGCCTCCACTTACAGGGCAGGTGAATTTCAAAAAATTCGAGAAAAATTTATAACTTATTCTCCTAAGACAAGACTATTCTTCGTCTAACCTCTTGAAGAATTCCTAGCTCTATTTCGAAAACATTTGTTTCGAATTGGAAGCTGTTCAGTTCGATTTCAGAAGCGTCAAGCTTGTTTAAGAGATTGTCAACATGAATTGCAAAGTGTCGAAAAATGCCCAATTGGATTTGAAGTGTGCCATTTCATTTCATTTCATTTTTTGTGTTGTGTTAACTTTCACTTGAAAATGGTACATGACCTGCATGGGTGCGCAGTTGAAGAGATGCCGACTGTCGCGTGCACGCGACATCAAGTTGTTTGTTTGGAGCCTTCCATCCCTCCATGGTCGGCGAATGGCACCGGTCTTGCCTGAGAAGGATAATGCGCTGACTTGTTCACCGCCTGGCAATCGCAAGTCACTGTATGGCCAAATACGCATTCAAATCGCATCCACGACACCCCGTAGAAGTAGGATGCGTGTAGCATCCCAAAAGGAATTGAGTAACGCCAGCCTTCATCTTTTTTTGCATAACCTACATAGCTCTGGAATCCCGCCTGCATAGAATGGGCGCCGCCCAGAGGGACTGTGAGTGGGTACTGTTCTGATTGGCTAGCGTATTCCCATCCACCACGCTGGGCACACTGACGACATGTGCCGTTTATGCATATCAACAAAAGTTACAAACCTGTGAGGCACATCGATGCCGCCGTCCACCACGCCCTTCATCACTCCGAAAATCTTGCAACCAGTTGTAGTGCGCGACAGACCAACATCAAGAACCGCTTTGAACGGTCTGCGACCGTTCTGATTCTCAACGGTGAAGTACTCACCAGTGACCTGTGAAGTATAACCATAGTTTCTGCCCGAAAGAATAACAAGTGACACTCGTTCAAAAACCTCGTCTTGTCCCTTGAAGAGTGTATCCAAATTGAGCTGTTTCAGATGACGTCGGGCCAGCAGAAGGCCGGTAGCGTATGCTGCCGCGTAGTTGGTAAGACCGACCTGAACAAATATGGAAGCTGACGGTGAAATAGGTTTCCTTAAGAAATGATGGGATGTCCTACCTTAATACCGTAGGCTGGTAGCTCATGCGAATACGCTGCAGCTACAATGACATCTCCCTCGATCTTCGAGTAAGCGATCTGAAATTGACTAGCGGCGAAGTTTCCAAAGATAGTGACGAGTTATTCGCCAGAAAGGACGAGTTTTCCAGCGATGCAAGGCCGTCGCTTCAGGACCACGAGAATCCCTGCCCATTTCAACCAACGAAGAAGAACTGTTGATGGCGCTCTTCTTCATTTCTTTAATTCTCTTTAATTTCTTCTTCATTCTTCTTTAATTTCTTCGGTTTTTAATGCTGCCGGCAACGCCTCAGCATTTTCTTGCTTTTCGATCGTCTTTTTCGAGTTGTTCGAGTTTACCGACCATTTATAGCACGATGAACACTAGGAAAGCTGTCGAGAAAATCCATATGTACCAAAAACATGAAAAATCCGAATACATTGAATTAAAGGAGGAAAACGACAATGGAGCCGCCAGCTTCTCAAAGGTTTAATTGGAATTCTCGTGGTCCCGCAGCGATGTTCCGGCATTTACAAAAAACTTGCCCATTTGTTCAGCTCGCTGTTAAAATCGAAACTGAGGTGCGAAAGAAGGTGCATGGGAATGTCCGTAATGCGTGACTGCAGTCGAAAAAAGGAAAATGCGTATCGCTTTTAACTGGGGATCGCTTGGCTTTAACCGAATTGTACGCTTTGCGAGGGTGACTAATGGTCAATAGATACCCACCTTCGTGGTCTACAGACGCATCTAACAGCACTCTCTGCTGTAGTTGGGATGATATGTTCCTATGCTTTTCAGTTATGAGTAGGCAACTACTCCTGATCTACGTCGAATTTTCTTAAAAATCAATTAGTCCGCACAATTGATTAGCTTTCCAAAATAACTACGCGACTAGCAGCACTGCCACCAAATGTGAATAGCTCCCCCAGCGCCTTGGCAGGAGGTACTCATTACGGTTCTGTGCGGGAAGACCGAGGCACCGTCGCGGCTCTGTTGACATCCGCGCGATGTAGAGAGGCAGGCGCCGCGCGGTATTAATAAACGGGTTGTCGCGAAGAATGACGTTGGACAAACGTCGCATCAGCTGTGGGGCGACAAAAGGGGTTGCAATGCTACTTATTCCATTCACGCTACGTCTCTTCCGCTTCGGTTCCGTCTCTTCTGACGCGTCAGTAGAAGAGAGCACATAGTCATAGCAGAAAGCATTCACTTTGCTTTAATTACCTTATTCTTCAGACTCTAGGCCGCATAGTGTTACGGAATCTGTATGTATTGATTGGAGGCGTAGACAATCAATACTGATGGCTTCCATAACACCGCGTCGCTCACGACGGAAACATAAATCCCGCCTCAGTCTTCCCGTATAGAACCACATCACTTGGGCGCCGTTTATACTTCCACCGCTCGCCGACGATTAGAACGGCGCGACGCATCTCATTGCGTTGCGCTGTTTCCGGCAGCGATGATCACTCCGAATGGCTGACGACGCGGTCATGCAATTGCGCACCATTGCGTACTTGCACACATGTAATTTTGCACACATTTCCGGGTCCATTGCAAAGGACAGCTGGAGCAGCAATATCGTACCCCAATCCACAGAGATCAATCAATTTGGTCTTTATGCAAGGTATCGCGTAGCGCGGCGATGAAAGTATAAACGGGCTCTAGGGATCGTTTAGTACGCTCACCATGCGCGACGCGATGAATCGATATGGAGCTTATCATGGCATCGCGTCGTTCGTCGCGTGCACACTAAACGATTCCTTACACCCATGAAAGTTGTGCTTCAGCGGTCACATCAGTTATTATCACTTTCAATCTCCGAAGTATAGTAGAAAATAGGCCAATCTGACCGAAAATGACGCTAGCTACCAGCAATACCTGAGCAACGATGTCTTTGTTCGTGAAGCGAGCGATAAGTCTATACTTCGGGGTGTTGTACTTGTTCTTGTCCTGAGTGGTGAGCCTGATCCTTGCATAGTAGTCGGTCTTGCCCTGACGCCGCCTCTTCAACTTCACCTGGAAGCGCTTGAAGAACGCCTTGTTCTTGATGACCTTCACCGCTCCCATGATCTGCAAGTCGGAAGGACAAGAATGTGGTGAAGAAATAACTGCAACTTGAACGGTTCACGATTGTCGTACACATGAAAGAAAAACGCGAAGACGAGAAAAACGACTTGTATGTTACAAACTGACTGTTTTTTGAATTAACTTTAGATAGAGCGAAATTACGCACGCAATCACGGAGCGCGCACATGCTGCTTGTGAACTGTCCGGTCCCGCAACGAAATCGGGGCAAGACCGACGAAGTATGACGCGTTGGATCGAAGATCTCTTTTGAATGACATGGCTCAATTATGGCATTGAAGTTGCTAGATCTATCCCAGTAGAGATCAGGCACCTCTCTTCTTCACTTTGAAAACGGCAAAACTGAAAATCAAATATTTTACAAAAGTGAGACAATGTAATAGTCCACGAATAAATCTTTCTTTGCAATTTCTAAGCGTAAAGACGTCACTTTGTTTCTGCTAGTTTTACTTTTATGTCGGGCCCATCCCCTCTCCTCCTAAAACAGATTCGAGTCTCCCCACCAACTGGGATAGATTAGACTATCGTCTCATGGCAAATATTACAGGGAGGTTTACCTTGAGTCACGAGGAAATACGAAGGGCAGAACAACCAACTGCCACTGATTAGGGCTCGAGGCTAACATTTTCCACATTGGACCCAAATTCTACTCCAACGGTGGATTTCGCGGGAATAGTTGACTTGCCACTAGTAGCTGTTTCTGAGGGAGCTTGAGGTCCCCGCAGACTTCTGTGGCCAGCGGGGCTGCGGACGGCGAAATCGATGAGTCACGCCGCTCAAGGGCGGCTGCCGGCCGGCCAGCGGAGCCGCTCAGCGGCGACGGCGAGGTACTGTAGTCTTTCTAGTCGGGACCAACTGGTGACGTGCCCGTTTCCGCTCTGGATCTCCGCCGCGAAAGGGCAGAGCGCAGAGAGACTCTCCCGGCGCCGCTGGAGTGGCGCCGCCTCGCATGATTCAAATCATTTTCGGCTGTGCCGCCCAGCGGCGCCGCTGTCGGCGAGCTCTGCGTCCCTGCCCTATGATGAAGGATAGGGCAGCAGCAACGCCGCAGAAGTCTGCGGGGCTCAGCACCAGCGGCGGCAAATGCTTCAGCATCGGGCGGTTGTATCGATTGCCGCCAAATCGATGCCGTTGTCCTATGCTCAAGCATTTGCCGCCGCTGCTGCCGAGGGGCCTTTAGTGTGCACGCGGCGCTCGACGCGATGCGATGATAAGCGCCCATACCGATTCGTCGCGCCAAGAAATCGATATGGGAGCTTATCAATACATCGCGTCGTGCGTCGCGTGTACATTAAACGCACCCTGGGAGTTAGGCCGGGGCATACCTCCATCACCGCGATGCCATCGCGGCCCTCAGTTCATGGCCATTCCGCCGCACGTGGTCGAATAGTCAAAGGGAACTTCGCCGCACGCAGTCAGTGGCGGCCGGCATGCAGATGGCTTCCCGCGCCTATCGCGGGCATGGCATACTTTTTTCGAGCCGCGCGCAGTGCTTAGCGTTGGTCCAGGGCGGATCACCGTCGCGCTCGCTTGCAAAGCGATGAGCGATGCGACATGCACTAGGAACTTCACCTGCTTTCTCGTCGCTCTGCAAAACTCATCGCGACGACGGGAAGTATGTACGAGGCCATATGCTTACGTCGCAGCGAGTCAATTTTAAAGTGGGAACTATTGCCGTCACTCTCCGAAAACCATCAATCGGTTATCATCGCGCAGCTCCCGTCCATGTTGAGGCGCGATTCTGACCGCGTTTGAAAATACCTCCCTCCCCATGCAATTGATTCGGTCAAGTGTTCGCGGTGGAGTGCGCTTGCGCACCGCACAGTGGAGCCGACGCGGGACACGGCGTGAGGCGCGTTTGGATCGTCCGCTGCTGAGCAGCGTTTCTAAACGTTTCTGAAGTCGGGATTCAAAAGACGCGCCGTCGATGTCGTCCAATTTTCCTGGGGATAGAGAGGAAACTCCGGGGTGAGTGCCATCAAAGCTGCTTGTGTGGAAACTGGTTCTGTCGTTCAGAAGGAATCCGCGGCTGGGTTCTGCGCATACAGCTGGAAAAGTGCGCAGAAAACGCCAGGAAATTGTGTAGACCTCAAACACCTCAAATCTCAAATAGTCAGTTGAATTGCAAAAACGCCACAACGCAGGAGAACCGAACCGCCGACCCCACTCGCGTAACGCAACGCCACTACCCACTGCGCCCCGAGCCTGCGTTGCCATCGCGGGCGCACAAGAGCGTACATTGAGAGCCAGCGCGCAAATGCCGCGCACCACCGCTAACACTTCACCGAGTCGATTGCCCGGAGGGTATTTTTAAACGAGATCCGCGATTCTCCTAATACAGTACCTCGAGATTCCGTCAAGGTGTTTTGCGGCGACGAAGTATAAAGATTCTGTTCATACTTCGCGATGGACGCGACTACGAAGCGTAGTGAACGTGAATACACAACAGTAGCCTAAGGGAAGTCTGTTGAAACCCACACATAAGGCACCATCCCGGCAATTACATTTATAGACCATTAATTAGAACGCAGAAATTCTGAAAGTAGTGCGAGTGTTCTTTTATTCTGCATGGAAATCTCAAAGTACTTTGGAGAAACACATACTGGCCATGTTGACGAATAGTACCGCACACTCTCTATCATCAACTCACTAAGAATACCGCCGCCGCTCGAGTCGTCAGAAGTATGAACAGGCGACGGGAGCGACAGGGACAGCGCTCGAATGTGGACAGATCTCGCTGCGATCGCTTGGTTCTAATCGATGTGCATGTTTTGCACGAACTACGAGTCGCTCCCGTTGCGAAGTATGAACAGGTCGTAAGCTTTACGTGTCGGTTTTTGCCGGTCGATCGCTCTCCAAAAATCGATACGTATGATTTGCCTGGCCGAGTATTCGCTCCCGTCGCGAAGTATGAACAGACCTTAACCGGTGGTAGTGAGCCTTTCAGCTACTTCCTGATGATTACTTGGGTGACAGTATACACGAAGATGTTACCAGTTCCAGGTTGAAAAAAATAAAGAGCCTAAATATCCGCCTTCTGGCATACTGAAGCATGCGCCATGTAGTCGCTCGATCGTATGAGTTTTTCATTTTAAAATGAAATCTATAAGGGTTGGGATTGATCAATCCCGGGATAGAATGGTGGGATTCATCAGCAATTCAACCCGCGGGTATGCGGGGTATGAAAAGTAGAGGTAAGGGGTAGTAGACGAATGCTTCATCGTCGGTATCTCTACTACTTCAGTTGTTTCTGTTGGTCTCAATCCTTCGTAAAAGACCTGAATGAACGATAAGACGCTCCTCGTGTTCACCAAGCAAAAACGGTCCCTTGGAGCACTTTGGCACGCGACAATTGGACGAATAGAGAAGCCGCTGACACCCGGCGGTTCGAGCATGATCAATGGGACGACAGGTGATACAGGTGACCTCTGCACCTTATACCGTGGGCTTAGTCGTTGATGAAACCATCCCGGATGTATGTGTGGAGGTATCCACGATAATCACCGAGAATCTCACACCTATCAGAATCCCCGCGAATGGGTAAGATGCATGACCAATGTCCTGGGCTGGATTCATCAACAATTAAATCTGCGGTTATGTGGGGTAGAAATAAATGTTTCACCATGGAGGGAGGGTATCCCATCCTCTATACCTCGGGTTGAATCATTGTAAATCCGCTCCGGGAGAGATTTTACGTCATCTTTTTGAAGCAAGAGAGCACAGACAAGGAACGGAATACGGAAAGGGTGTTCTAGAAAGGCTCGCAGTCATAAGGAGAACGAGCTAATGCCGCGAGCTGTGGAGGAGAGTGGGGCGATGGGAAGCAGACAGAGATGGATCGACCTGCCATCGTCGATGCATCAGAAACCAGCAGGACTGACAGTGCTGTCTTGTGCTGACGGGGATTTGCGTGGCGAAGACACGTTCCGCTCGCACAACCAACGTCTCTTTTCCCGCATTGACAAGTTGAAACCAGTGCAGCCATGTGAAGACGCGTGCGCTCACCCTGTTGCTACGCGTCAACGTCCGTCCACGTGGCACCAAGCTGTCGAGATCGCTAGGGGTTCCCCGCCTCCAAATCGATAGATGGACATGTTCCTAGTCGGGGGGGGGGGGCGTGGGGAGGACCAGGGGACAGCTTCATCAACCGCACTCACTTACCGCCCTCTAACGGTCAAAATACCTCCAAACCTGATGCTGATGAATGTCATATCGGGGGGTTTGGGGTATTTTCACCATTAGAGGGCGGTAAGCGGTTGATGAATTTGGTCCCAGGGATGTGCGTAAATGAAATCCGAAATTTCGTAAATCGCAATGACGAAAACCGTCGTAAATCGTAAACCGTAGACAGCAGGTTACCTTTGAGGTGTAATTTAGTACATCTGCATATGCTGCATATTTATTTATTTATTACATGGAGACCGCCACGTCAGTTAGCAAGCTCTGTACTTGCAACGAACATCGAATCCAGAAGCGGTGGTGGAATACTGGAGGAACACAACATTGTTATAAAACATGTAGAAATGAAATAATACAATCAAGAAGTTCAACATTGCGGATCCAGGTGATTCACAATGTTTTTGACGAAATAGAGAACACGATAGGATAGAAACATTTTTCAGACATTTTCAGAACATTAATGTTAGTCAAAGACCCAATATTTGTTTATCGTGATATTTTCATATTTCAACTTAATTGTTGTTTTGCTCTACTCTTCCTATGTATGTTTCGTTTTTTTGCTCTTTTGTTCATTTAAGTGTTTTTTCACTTTCAAAATTAGGTGGGCCGGCCACGTAATGCGATTCGCAGACACCCGCTGGACGAGAGCCATCACCGACTGGATTCCGCGGGGTGTCAAGGGAACACCAGGACGCCCACCAACGCGTTGGTCGGACCTCTTCGTGAAAGCCCTGAACGACTGATATGACGCTCATCGTGTCCCTCGAGCGAGGTGGATCCATTGGAGCACTCTGGCACGCGACAGGGACGAATGGAGACGCTGCTGGCGCCCGCTCGAGCAAGTCGATGATCAACGGGACGACAGGTGATACAGGTTTTTTCACAGTGTTAGGACGTGGCCTGGTAACACTATCTGTTTTAGCGCACATTACTGTGCATAAATAAATAAATAAATAAATAAATGAAAATACATTTTCTGCTCAAGCTTAACAGGTTCCCTGCCAAGCCTTTTTCCTTTTTCATCTTTTCTTTGTAGGCGCTTCTGAAGAATATTACGTGCAACTTTTAAAGGCTTCTCTCCAGTTTGATTGCATTGACGTCCACTTTGATCTGGAAGGTGACTAGTTTGATTTTTAAAAAATATTATAAATAAATATTGAGAAAAAGTCTTACAAATTCCGTTAAATTTTTAAAAACTTCCGTTGGGTCGTTAAGCCAGATTTTAAGGAAAAACGAAAAGTTAAATCGTTAAATCCCCTAAATCGCTAGCCGTGAAATCACTCCTGAATCGGATGAAATTCTGTTGTTTGCAGAGCAGAGATGGGAGTACTTGTATTCTTGTATTTCTGAAGCAGAGGCGTTTCTATCCATGTACATCACTACTGCTGCTTAGGGATAACCTCTGGTCCAAGTTTCATATGACATTTTACCAATGATGAGAGATCAGCTCTGTATGGACCACAAAACAAAAAGGAAAGGGAAAGTACAAAAAAGGAGCAGAAACAAAGGAAGGGCAACAATAAAGGAAAGCGGAAAAGATAGCTTGAAGTTCGCGTTTCAGAGTTTTGCAGAAAACCTTCAGTGGTAGAAAATGAAGACAATGAGCTGCTTATCTGAGGCAGTTTCAAATTTTAAACAAGTACGGGAGACCTAGCAGCAAGACAGCTGGGAGAGGGAGCGGAGGCACTAATGCTCGCCTTAGCGGATTGCGCAACCATTTTCGAAAGTCCAACGGGTGGCACGAGCGTGCGCCGCCGAAATTCGGAGCTAGGGGACCTGAAAATCGTTGGGTCTTGCAAAAATGAAACCTACTTTTCTACTATTCGAATGGTTGAGATTCTGGCAGTGTACTCGTTTTCGCCTTTCCGACAGATCCCTGGTTACATTCATCAAGTGCCCATGCCTACACTCGATGATTTAAGGGGTAGGTCTAGAAGGAAGAATGCAGATATGAGCACACCAAGGCGATAAAATTACGCCAATAGATGATTCTGGTCGGCTAAAGGTGTAGTTCATGGCTGACGAGATGACGGTGACAGCTCGGCAGGTCAATCACGTATTCAATCCCTACAGCTTTAAGGCCCGGAGCATACTTAACACATTCGCGACGAGAGCGCTCTCGCGCACAATGCGCGCGACGGCCCGCTGCCTTGTTGGCGCGCGCGGGTGTCCACTCATTTGTGTGGACATCGTCCCTCGCGAGAGTTACTTTCTGTAAGTAATTTTTAATCGATCTTTGGAAGAAGATCTGAACATTGGTTTGTTACTACAATTTGGGAATTTGAAAAGAAAATCGAACAAAAACATCAAAAAAGGAAGTTTTCCCCGAAAATTCCCGTCCACTCATATGTGTGGACACCGTCGCGAATGAGTTAAATCGCCACGATGTCATAGCGGCGCTCAGGGCCTGTTCATACTTCGCGACAAGAGCGACTCGTCGCCCGTACAAAACATGCAAATTGGTTAAAACCGAGCAACCAGCGCCGAGATCTGTTCATATGCGAGCGCTGGCGCTGTCGCTCTTGTCGCCTGTTCATACTTCGTGCCGGCGACGGGAGCGACAAGAGCGACAAGGGCGAAGGACGGAGTGTGGAGTACGTAGATACACAACACACATGGATGAACGAAAACAACGAAAAAATTGACGCGGGACAAGAACTATAGAAAACACCGAGAGCTTCGTGGACTTTTATACATAACAGGTAGACTTGAGCTCGATTAATCGGGCCGAATAATTGTTCGAGCGATTTCGAACAATTAATCGCTCGATTACTCGAAAATCGTAAATCGCTGTTGTTCGAACATTGTTCGAAATCGACTTTCGCGGAAACCCATTATTCGAACATTATTCGAAATCGGCTTTCGCGAAAAACCATTATTCGAACATTGTTCGAAATCGGCTTTCGCGAAAAACCATTATTCGAGCATTATTCGAAATCGACTTCCGCGAAAAACCATTACTCGAACATTGTTCGAAATCGACTTTCGAACAATGTTCGAGTAATGGGAATTGTTCGGCTTTCGAAAATTTCGAAAAATCGAGTTATTCGATTGTTCAACTTTCGTAAACATTAAAAAGTCGAATTATTCGATTGCTCGGTTTTCGAGGACAGCGAAAAATCGAGTTATTCGATTGTTCGACTTTCGAAAATTTCAAAAAATCGAGCTATTCGATTGTTCGACTTTCGAAAAAAAATGTCGAAAAGCTCAACTCTAATAACAGGACGATGGTACGAACATGAAGAGGTGACACGTCGAAGCCGCTTAAAAAGCAGTTAACCGCCAAGAAGTAGACGTTATCGTGCAATTATGTATATCAGACTACGTCCGTCGCTTCATTCGCTCTTGTCACCTGTTCATACTTTTCAGGCGCTGCCGTCGCTCTTGTCGCTGTTGTCGCGAAGTATAAAGGCCTCAGTTTATGGCCACTCCGCCGCGCACGGTCGAATGTCAGAGGAAACTTCGCCGCGGCCGTCGTAAGGCCCCGATTATACTTAAACGCCAAGCGACGAGACGCCACGTATAGGCCAATGTTATACTTCGCCGACAACAGCGTCGCCGAAATATAGCATAGGCCATAGTGACCACATTGATCAAGCAACGCGATCGATAAATTTGGTCTCTATACATGACGTCGCGTCGCTCAGCATCGGAAGTATAAACGTGCCTTAAGTCCTATGTTTCACTTTGGTGACGCTGTTGTCGGCAGAGTATAACATAGACCTAACTGTGGCGACCGGCACGAGCGATGGCTTCCCGCACCCATCGTAAGCATGGCATACTTCTTCGCGACGCACGGTGTTTAGCGTTGGTCCTGGGTGGATCACCGTCATTATGTTGCCGGCTACGCAACATTATGTACGAGCGCGGCAGAAAACGTCGCAATTAAGTGGCTTCAACGGCTAGTGATATCTAGACCTGCATCAATACTTGAGCATCAAGTATTAGAAAGTGTATACAAAGTCAGTTCCACTGCAATAGTGTGTCATATTTTCAGCTCTTCCTGAAGAAACACCATATAAAATTGAGCATTAGAACGTTCTTTAGTTTTACAACTCGAACTCAATTTCTGAACCAGAGCATGTTTTCCCGCAGCTCCTGCAACAGCAGAAGGGGATATCAACAACTCCAAACCTGGCGTCTGCAGTAGGTCAAGAGCCACAACTCGCACGACCGCAGCAGAGCTCATCGCGCACACGACGCTCGCCGTCGCGGTTGCCGTGACCATCCGTACATAAGGGCCTGTTCATACTTCGCCACAAAAGCGGCAAGAGCGACTGGGGCGACGGACATAGTGTGGTGTACGTAAATAATTGCGTACTCCACACTCCGTCCGCGACGAATGTAGTGTGAAATGCATAATTATGTACGTACACCACACCACATCCGTCGCCCTGTCGCTCTAGTCGCTTTTGTCGCTCTTGTCGCGAAGTATGAACAGGCCCTAAAGACCGCCCCTCCGCGTTCCCTTGCAGAGCGATGAGCGATATGAAGAGCACTGGGAACTCCACATCTTCTCGCGTCGCTATGCAAAACTCGTCGGCCTATGTTATACTTAGGCGACGCGTTGGCGAAGTATAAGGCCGGGGGCGTACTTCCATCACCGCGATGCCATCGCGGCGCTCAGCTCATGATCATTCCGCCGCACGCGGTCGGATAGTCAAAGGAAACTTCGCCGCGGCAGCCGCAACAGTGGCGTTCGGCATGCGCGATGGCTTCCCGCGTCCATCGCGGGCATGACATACTTTTTCGCGTCGCGTGCGGTGTTTAGCGTTGGTCCTGGACGGATCGCCGTCGCGCTCCCTCGCAGAGCGATGGGCGATGCGACGAGCACTGAGAAGTTCAAATTCTTTTGCGTCGCTCTGCAAAACTCATCGCAGCGATTCCTTCGCAGCGACGGGAAGTATGCTTAAGGCCTAACATAGGACATCGCGGCGACGGAAAGTATGCACGAGGCCTAATGGGAACTAGACCTTTCAGTGAGGATGCCACTCTCAAAGAGCTAAAGCGCGGCGTTACTCAATCCTCTTTAGAGTGTGTCACGCATTAATTACTGAATTGGCGTCACTTCCATATATTCCCATTATCACTTTGGTCCCATCAGGTCCTTCGATTAGCGGCGCTGTTCCTGTGCTCAGCGTATTTTCCCATCTTTCTGTTTGTGTATGATAATCGCTATGAAGGCGTTCCGCGCCGAAAGCATCGCTATCTGATCAATCAATGTGCGAACATTCAAAGCTTCCTGCATTCGCCGCTCCGACTTAAAGCTTCTAATTCATTTGTTCATTGAGACAGGAACCCATAGTCGATATACTTGTAAGTGCAATTCGTTGATGCGCTCTATGGTGTTTTCTTTCAGCTTCTAGTTACCAACGCTCAATTTTCGAATCACTTGCAGCCGCCTCATTAATCATGCGATTAACCTACATCCGTTGAAAAAGACGTTTCGTCTGGCAACTCGCTTTGCTTTTGCGCTGCCTGGAAACCAGGTCTCCACGATGAACACTGGTTTCATGAGATCTTATTTTCTTCCTGACAGCCGGAGCGTTACATTAATGCGTTAGTTCTATTTTTTAGGTCTCCATGTGCGTCTGTCCAAACCACGTTTGGTCAAGCATTATAATAATTCAAGTGATACTCCTGGTGGAGCACAACATATTGTATCTGGGCGCAAATTGCCTATGAAGTGTCCAAGCAGTTGAGACATCTTCGTTACTTAGGAGATTTTTGGGATCTGTCCTAATCGGAGGGAGCATATAATGACTTGTGTCTTCATCCCCTTGAGTTGCTACGAGAGCTTCAGCTACACAGTCTCATAATACGACTTGGCACTGTTGTACTTTACGGACTCCAGAGGACGAGAAGAGGTCGAAAAAATTTTTTTGCCCAAACCTCGTCCAGGCGGAGGTTATTTGGGGTGCTGATCACGAATCTGACGTCCGTTTTTGAAATTTCGGCCGATTACGGTAGGTTACGGTAGGTACCGGTGACTAAGGCTGTCGAGGTCATAATCACCGATTTCGCCCAAACTTCGCCTATGGGGTTATTTGGGATGCTGATCACGAATCTGACATCCGTTTTCGAAAATTCGGCCGATTACTGTAGGTTACGGTAGCTTCGGGTAATTAAGGCTGTCGAGGTCATAATCACCGATTTCGTCCAAATTTCGCCTATGGGGGTTATTCGGGGTGCTGATCACGAATCTGACATCCGTTATTCGTTTTACGCTGGAGTTTGCAATCGGTGACCAATACCTTACTCACCGGGACCCACCGTAACCTACCGTACTCCAGCGTAAAACGAAAAACGGATGTCAGACTCGTGATCAGCATTCCAAATAACCCCCATAGGCGAGGTTTGGGCGAAATCGGTGATTATGACCTCGACAGCCTTAGTCACCGGTACCTACCGTAACCTACCGTAGTCGGCCGAAATTTCAAAAACGGACATCGGATTCGTGATCAGCACCCCAAATAATCCCCACCTGGACGAGGTTTGGGCGAAAAAAATTTTTTCGACCTCTCCTCGTCCACTGGAGTCCCGAAAGTACAATAGTGCCTACGACTTCTATTCAAATTCAGGCTATGTGGTGGCGTGGCATGAGATAACGTACGCAGTTAGTACTTTACGGATGCATCTCCGGAGTAAGATGGTTCCGGTTTTTACGCTCGCGTTATAAACCACCGCATTAATTAGGGCCTGTTCATACTTCGCGACAAGAGCGACTTGTCGCATGTGCAAAATATGCATATCGATTAAAACCGAACGCGAGACGCCGAAAAGTGTTCATACTCGAGCGCTGGCGCTGTCGCTCCAGTCGTTCTTGTCGCTCTTCTCGCTACGCTCTCGTCGCCCGAGCAAAACATGCGAATCGATTAAAACAGAGCGCGCGCCGCCGAAAAGTGTTCATACTCGAGCGTTGGCGGAGTCGCTCCAGTCGCTGCTGTCGCCTGTTCATACTTCCGCGCGGTGCGCTCTTGTCGCTGCTGTTGCGAAGTATGAACAAGCCCGAAGTGTAAATGCGATGCGTTACCCCTATGCGGCTTGGAAAATCGATACTTAGACGATCATGAACGCTTCAGAAAATATGTGTTAGGTTTGGAATTAGTTAGGTGCATGTACTGTAAGGTAGACCCCTCCGCCCGACAAGGATTGCACCTATCGGCCTATAAAGGCTGATTAAGTTCAAGCTAGTCTCTAACGCTGTCCTGATTACTGACGAATGTTGACAACGTTCCTACAAACACCTTTCCGGGGCAAATCGTGTTTGACCTCCATCAAATTCTCGCCTTATCTGATGTGACTCACCACTGACTGGGACGCTGCCCGTTTTTGTATTTGCACGTGGCCATGCAGTTCATTTTCGCGTTGGTTTCGGTCTTCGATTCGATTTCAGCAGATTTTCGCTCTTATTTGACTGAGCTCTCATTTTCAGGAGGCTTGTCCTCTTCGAGATAAGAGGACTTATTAGATGTGCTGTTCGCTGCCGTGCTGTTGTGTTGGGAGGAAGTTCGTCGACAACTATGAAGACCTATTACACGTTAGTTTCATAGAATTGTCCCATCCTATACCAACGATTTAGGACATTATCTGCCGAAGACCGTTCCCCATTTCAGTTTCTTTGAGCGTACATTATTTCCTTTACAAGTATTTATTCAAATCTTTAAAATGTTTTTTCACTAAGTGCGTTTCGATATACCTTTTTTGTTGTTGTTTATCACCCCATCTGAACACTTTTTGTATTTTACTGCACCATTCGGCGGGAGCAAAAGTTTCTTTGTTTGCTGTAGTTTGCTATATATTACCAGGTAGGTTGGTAGGTTGTCCCATAAGTCCCCGCCGTTTCTTCAACGATTCACTGCAGATTTCGCCGGCGGTCTCCTGCATAGCGCTGCATAGCTTTCGAAAGAGAATGATTTGCTCTATCAGAGCATGTATTGCATTTCTTTTTTCATCATGAATTTTGTCAATTTTTTTCGGTCATTGAAGTGAAAAGTGACAAAGTAGCCATTTGCGCACTTGTTCTCTCCGCTTAGGTTTGTAATTTTTGCTCAGTTTTTATAGCATTTGGAAGACAATGTTCTGTACTACAAGAATATGTGTTGGTTCTATTTTCTCACTTGCCCTTTATTGATTTTTATTCCATCAAATTGGGAATTCCGACTTTCCCATCCGAATTTTCACCAAAACTCCGGTTCTGTGGTTGGACTTTTTTGCTTGATGTTATATGTCGTTTGGAAGGTGATGTCTTGCTCAGTAAGAATTTGTGTCGCGTTTATTGGCTCACGCTGATTTCTTTCGAATATCAACAACTGAAGAAGGAGAAGGAGTTGTTGGTGAAGACGATTTTTCTCTTTTTGGCATTTTGTTGATATTCAATAGAAATCAATAAACGCGACACAAATTCTTATAGAGCAATACATTTTCTTTCGAATGACATATAACACCAACTCAAAAAGTCCAACCACAGAGCAGGAGCTGTCAGCAAAGATAACCCTCCTCCTTCGGACGTTCCAATTTGGTCGCCTAAAAATCAATAAAGGACAAGTGAGAAAATAGGACCAACATATATTCTTGTAGTACAGAACACTGCTTCCAAATGCTATAAAAAACTGCGCAAAAATTACAAACCTAAGCGGAGAGAACAAGTGCGCAAATGGCTACTTTTTCACTTTTTCACTTTTCACTTCAACGACCTAAAAATTGACAAAATTCATGATGAAAAAAGAAACGCAATACATGTTCTGATAGTGGAAATCATTCTCTTTCAAAAGCTATGCAGCGCTATGCAAGAGAGCGCCAGCGAAATCTGCAGTGAATCGTTGAAAAAAACGGCGAAGACTTATGGGACAACCTAATATTTCCCTAAAAAAGAAATCCACCCTCGTTTTTATTTTAAGAGTTCAGGAACTTGTCTAAAATCTTTCAAAACTGACGTTACGCACGGACACATATACATTTCAACTGTAATATTACATTGAAGCCTGCTCTAGCAAGAGCAAAGCTGCTACTTTTGGAAGAAATATAGGGTGACCCTCGCTGTACCAATACGTTTTTAAATTCCATTCCGGAAATCAGCGTCGTTAAGCAGATTAGCCCGCAACTAGATACTTGAGATTATTTTTTGCCATAACAAACACCTCTCGAACTATGAATGGACCGAGCGACAGCCGCGTGCTATGACCAGCCTTTGAATAGTCGTTTCGAAACGAACGACAAATTTGTCCAGATGGTTGGACGAGCTGTTCTCAACCAGGGCAATCGCTGAAGGACTCAATTGAGGACATATTCCTAGTCCATAATCACATAACCACAGTGAACTGCAGACATAGGATCCGATAGATATAGACAGATAAGTCAGTTTTTTTCAAACCGCGGTTGAAGAGATTCTGTTTAACAATGGTGTTTTTGAAAAGCCTGGATTTTAATAGGATTTGCATGGGGCGTTTTTCACCGGATAGGATTTTAGGGTAATTCAGACAACTGATTTTTATCAGAAATCTGTAGCCGTATTCATGAACGTTCCCGGGATCTTCCCGGCTTCCCACGGTAAGCGATCGAGGCGAGAGAGCAAGGCAGGAGAGAGAGGCGAGAGATGATATCGCTTATCTCCCGCTCCCGCCGCTTCATTAATACGGCCTCTGGTGTCGAATTCGATTCGGATATCCGATATGAGACTCTCGAAGAGAATTCAGTTATTTGGATTATCCGAAAATTCGCTCTTGTTAATGCTACTCTTCTATGAATCATCAAAAGATCAGAGGTTTTTCAAAATTTCAATTATTCGCATAAACCTTTTAACCGGTTCAAAAGTGATGGATCCAAATTGTCCGAGTCGACGTCGGATCCGATGGCAAGTGAGTTGTCGCTAGGCTTCGAAGATGCGAATCGTTTTTCGTCAAACGATTGCCGCAAAGGCTGCTCATAATAACGGCTGTCGCTGGGCCACTCCTGGGGCCAGGCTCATCAACGATACCGCCGGCATATCTCACGGCGGATTCACCATATCGGCAACGTGATACAGAGAGAGATACAGTTACGATAACGGAAATACCGGTACCGGCCGGTAAGCGGTTGTTCTGGTCCCTGGTTCGAGGGGATGTTTCGGCACTAGTTAAAAGTTCCGACTCCATCGACACGACTTCGATCGAAAAAATTTTTTTCGCTAAAACTTCGTTTAGAGGAGGGGGGGGGGTTATTTGGGGTGCTGATCACGAATCTGACATCCGTTTTTCACGATTCGGTCGGAGACCACCCATACCGTCAACTAGGGTGGACCAGTCAGGGTCACCGATTTCGCTGGAACTTCGTCTAGGGTGGTTATTTGGGGTGCTCATCACGAATATGACATCAGTTTTTGAAATTGCGGTCGATTACGGTAGGTACGGGTAACTACAGCTGCCGAGGTCATAATCACCAGTTTTGCCCAAACTTCGCCTAGGAGGGTTATTTGGGGTGCTGATAACGAATATGACATCCGTTTTTCGTTTTACGCTGGAGTTTGGGCGAAATCGGTGACCATTACCTTAGTCACCCGTACCTTCCGTAACCTACCGTACTCCAGCGTAAAACGAAAAACGGATGTCAGATTCGTGATCAGCACCCCAAATAACCCCCTAGACGAAGTTTGGACAAAATTGGTGACTATGACCTCGGCAGCCTTTGTTACCCGTACCTACCGTAACCTACCGTACTCCAGCGTAAAACGAATGACGGATGTCAGATTCGTGTTCAGCACCCCAAATAACCCACCTAGACGAAGTTTCAGCGAAAAAATTTTTTCGACCGAAATCGTGTAGATGGAGTCGGAACTTTTAACTAGTGCCGATGTTACAGGATTATAAACGGCGGATATCAGGACCGGCTCACCGTAACCTTAGGCGTCGGGTGAGACGTCCATTGTGCAATCGCAGAATGAGGCCAGGGAAGGGACTCCATGGTGTGCCATACAAGCTGCTCGTATGGAGACTGCTATCTTCGCTCAGGGGGAGTTCGCGGCTGGGTTCTGCGCTCTTCGAGCGCAAAGCCAGGCTAGGGAAGGCACTCCAGGGTGTGTGCCATACAAGCTGCTCGTACGGAGACTGCTTTCTTCGCTCAGGGGGAGTCCGCATCTGGATTCTGCGCTCTTCGAGCGGCGAAGCGTATACGGCTGAAACAATGTGCAAAAAGCGCGCAACGTCGTGTAGACGACGAAACCTCCCGGACCCCAGATACTCAGCTGAAGTGCAAGAACGCCGCGGCGCCCGGGAACCGAACCCCCGAGATCCCTCGCATGAAGCAAACCCTCTACCTACTGCACCACGACCCACTTGTACACAGTGCCATCGCGGGCGCACAAGACATCGATCGGACGTCGCAGCGTGGACGCGGACGCGCAATCTCTGAGCTAGGAGGGCGCAGACAGCAAAGTCTCGGCGCGACCCGCACTGCGGTTACGGTGAGCCGGTCCTGATATCCGCCCTTTATAATTGTCTGCCGATGTTTCTTACGGCAAAAAATGATATCAAGTTATTGAGTTGCTGTGGACTCGTCTACTTTTAAAATCAATTGTTTTAGTATTTTTCTCGTTACCTTTCGTTACCCGTGTTTTCAAATATGCTAAGAAATATGTATTGAGAATTTCCACTGCTGTCGTTTGTGTTAGCAACTACAGTTCACGTACCTTTGTTTCAGAAAGGTCGCCGATCATGCACTGACTGCTCATTCCTGATACTTTTCCTGATCTTCTGTGGAGGGCTGGTCAGTTCAGATTTTTTAAAGTTCATTTTTAAACGCTGTTTTGTTTCATTTTTAAAGGCTTCCCGATTGACTATAAGAAGAAGTAATGGCCAGGCTATGTGGTTATGTACAAGGCTGTCCAATAATTCTTGTCAGAAAATTTCACCATTTTTAATTTTTTTCAACTTTATTGAAAAACAAGTCTAATCAACAATATAATCACTACAGTTATCCACAACAGTGACCCATCGATTGGGCAGGTTGCTGATGCCCTTCGCCCAGAACTCCGGGGGCTGCGACTCGAAGGAGTCCGCGATGTCGGATTTGAGGTTGTCGTAGTTGGTGAATTTTCTTCGGCCAGATGGTGCTTCAGCGGGCGGAACAAGGGGTAGTCGGAGGGGGCGAGGTCCGGGGAATACGGCGAATGGGCAACCGTCTCCCAGCCGAGCGTCGCCAACTTCTGCTGGGTCTCCTTCGCCACGTGGGGGCGCGCTTTGTCGTGCAGCAGGTGGACCGAGGCCCGTCGGGGACGCCTTTCTCGGATGGCGGCGGCTAGTTTCTCGAGCTGATCGGTGTAGCTGGAGGCGGTGACCGTCCTGCCTTGCGGGAGCAGCTCGAAGTACAGCATGCCCTTGGCGTTCCACCAGCAGCAGAGCATGATCTTCAGCGGGTGTTCCCTGTCCCCGAGGCTCGTGTCGCCGCTCTAGAAACGATGGAACCAGCGCCTGACTGTGCGTTGGGACACTGCATCCTCCTTGCACGCTCTGCAGATGTTGGCGACCGCGGTGCCCGTGTCGTTGCGTCTAAGGACACGGGTCAACCAGACGAGCGCAGAGGCGAGAGCGCAGAGAAACAGACACTCCGGCTGCGATCCGACGGCTGCCGGCCGAGTGAGCTGACTCAGCGCGCGGGTGAGAGTACCCTCTCGTCGCCTGCTTCTCCATAACCACTAGAGGCGTGCAGTGCAAGGAGACTGAATTTTAAGGAGGAGAATTGCAACCTTCGCAGCTTATAGACTTCCTAAAGGTCACGAAACAGTCGTCTGGAAGTTGCTACGTTTTGGGTGGCACGACAGACATCAATTGGTGAAGGCACGCAGGTCTAGCGAAACTGGATTTGCAAAAAGAAAATGGTGGAGACAACGTTTGGGTCCTGCTTACATAATGGCAAGGTTTTCATGGAAGCACATTCCAGTGGAAAAAAGGAAGCAATAAACTTAGGTGGATCATCCTCATGGTATTCTATTATTCGCCTTCCTTGGGAAGAACATTTGCATTTATGAACAGATGACAATCCTTAAGGCCGATCTCTGACACTTAAGCTTCCTTTTTTCTAGAAACCTTAGGTCTGTTTCTTTTTACAGACGGTAGTGATGGAATATACTCATTTGCAGACGGCAAGAAGCAATGAATCTTAGGATAAAACTTCTGAAAAAGGCCATCAATTTGAGATAAAAACTAAGCTGTGTTCACTCAGCACTGCAGTAACTGATCTTCGAAGCGTTCTGAAGCCAGGTTTTGAGAAGTAACTCGCTTGGAATCCCATTGGTCTACACAAGAAAAGCGATTTAACCTATTCCAAGCCGCTCAGTACTTTGCGTGTGACCTTGTGTAACCAATCAAACACACCACTGTGACGTTTTGGCAAGCACACGGCGCGCCCCAAACTCGCGACACGGCAGGCATTGGATCTCACCTTTGAGCCGGAACACTGGTTGCGAGTACTATTATCAATGTCCTTGCCATGATATTCTTTAAACAATCGAAAAGGTAAGCCAAGACTATCCCATCGCATCAGCGTTTCAAATAAGGGAGGTCGCCTAACCGACATCCTTCGTATGCGAAATAATGGTTTATGAAGCGCAGTCCTCGAGCTACCCTATCTCGCCTGCGGTAGAGAAGCTCGGTGGTGCTCCGTTTTCTGGACTCTAGCGCAACGGTGGAGAGATGCAGCGAGGCATGAGAGCGGGATCTCTAATCGAGAGGGCGCCGACGGCACGACGAAACCGCCGAAACATGAGTCATGGTTGACCCGTACCCTGTAACCGTGTCGTTGCCCAGCAGCCACTCATAGTACACGAACGTACGAATTCGACCTTGGTCCATTTTATCTTGTACTAGTAGCTAGACGCGGCGACTGCGCCTTATATACCCCTAGCGTGGAACTGTGGAGAACCTTCTAGAAGGTTTTTACACTTGCCTGATATTATAACACTTCTAAGGAAAATTATAGAATTTTGAAAATTTTCGGACAGGAATTATTGGACAGCCTGGTATCTTGGTAGTTACGGCACAACACCAATATTTACTTATTTTAACTGTTGAGGTGAAATTTTCGTAATAAATAGTAACAGTAGTAGTAAAAATATGACCCCTTGAATGTCTACTCGAAATAGTCAAAACTTCGTGGGTTCAACTAGGGCAGTTCGACCAAATATTTGGTAAGCTATCTCCGAAGTTTGCTAATATTAGGTTCCCCCTGCTGGTTCCACTTGACTTGTTTGCGGGTTATGTGTCTTGGTAGTTACGGCGCATCACCAACATTTACTTATCTTAACTGTTGAGGTGGAATTTGCTTAGGATGTGCACGGCTAAAAGGAACTTCTTAAGGGCTGTATAGCGTGGTATGCGTTGGACAATGGCGATCCGTACCGAATTGTCTTCGGCTCAGACAGCTTCGGAAACACGTGTGGTCGCAACAATAGTCCGATATGGATTCGTTCGAACAAAAGTGGACCGAGGGAACAGTTCGAGTTCTCTGGACAGGATATGACAGAAAGAAGGTGAGTTTCTTACTTCTCACCGTCCTTTCTTAGCCCTTCTATTGTAGGGAGGGGTGGGAAAGAAGGGAAGAGGCCACTGAGAAAAGTTCGTTGCGTAACGTTGGTACCTTGGTCTAATCTACCCAATCTAATCGTTGATAAGGAGAAGGAGAAACCTTTCAATTTTTTGCTTGAAAATTTTCAGTTCTCATCGTTCCTCTCACTGAATATAGGTATCGTTACGCACCGATTTGCTTTGCCAAAACGTTTGTTCGTCGTTGTTGGTTGCGAAAATGTGTAATCAAATTTTCATTAAAGCTCTATTCCAAAAGTCTTCGGTTATCCCATTCTGCTGGTGGTGCTGTCACAATGTGGGAGGGAAGAGGGTTTGACATAAGGTGTTTTGCCGCATTAACGTTCCGGCCCTGAATTTGCTACCCAATTGGGGTTGCTAACCTCAAAGTGTGATCGGGCTCAGAGGTTTCTGCCTGGAATCCGCAGTCAGCTATTTGCTAATACTCGAGCTGTTCAGGTTTATGCTACCTTTGAACGTGTCCCAGGCTTTCGACACGATATGGGCCTGCGTTCACAAATGTCCCGAGAAGACCATAACTAGCTACGAAGGTACTTCCCGCATTTCCTTAGCGATTATTGCTGACCTACGGTTTTGGCTTGCGGACACTGATAATTTCGATTGGCTTACAGAAGTGCGTGCGGAAGCGGTTGAACATCACAACAGCTTGTGCGTCGACCACGAGTCGGCAGTCAGTGTTACCGAGCAGAAACATCGGTTTGGAGTCTGTCCACGGTTGCCTGTACTGAAGAGGTGAGTGCTATTGAGTCAAGTCCTCAATGTAATAGAGGGTAAGGAATAAAGAGAGACGTTAGTCAGTCGCAGTTTTGGGCTGCACCACGCAGTCTAACTTTATGTCGTATCGTGGAGCAAACTGAATGTCCATTCGGCTTATAAAATGGCCTGCGGTTGTCATTCAAGCCAGTGTACTGCCCCTACGACCCCGTTTCTAATATGGACTCCGAGCGACCCGATGTCACGTACAGTGGCCAATTGATCGACCTCATCGCTCAATCAATTGGACATGGGATCGCGTTGCTCGATATCAGAAGTATAAACGGGGCTTAGCGACATCAAAAGGATGGAAAGCTTGGTTTGGTGGGATCCGAACCATGAATCTCGATTGGGGTGCATGTGACGACCGCTGTTGTTCATGAAATATGATAGGAATTTAAGGCGTACTTGGGACTGCGATTGAATGCGCAGATTTTTTAGAATTTTTTAAATGAGCGCGTGGTCAGTCGGAGGAGGCGCCGGCTGTTGTGTGCTAATTAGTATCGGACTTGTCTGGGAAGGGCAAAGCACTGATTTGACTTTGGTTTGCCACATCAAGCTCAGATACGCATCGAAATTGCCTCCACAACATTCTGTAGGAGTAGAATGCGTGACGCATCCCAAAATGGATTGATTGACGCCGTCCCGTATCCTTGGCGTATCGTCAAAAGGATTGACTAGCGCCGAACTATACCATTAATATTCTACATGAATGCCCTGGTGATTTCTAACCGGAAGAAGTGCAACAGCATCATGATTTACTTAAAAGTTGGGAAGGATAGCCACATAAGTGTAAAGAATAAAGGACAAAGGACAAAATGAGACCCTTTTGGGATGCGCCCCACATTCTTCGTTTATGGGAAGTCGTGGGACATTCGGAGTGCGGATTTGGCCCATCCAATGACTTGCTGTGGACAGTCGCTGATCACTATCTTTTCATTTTTATTTGGTTCATTTTCACTCAATCAGGGACGAACAAAGTATTTTCAGCGTCGATATTCTGAATCGATGCATACCGGAGGATCTCATGAGCTTTGGAAAGAAACTTTTTGAAAAAGTTGGTATTTTTCGTCGTGCTATGGTCCACCTATACTTTTTCTGGGAAACTAAAAGCTAAAACGAACAATTAAGGTGCTCGAAATGGATCTCATTCGCGGATTTCTTCACGATCTGATTGATGCCTCTCCATACTTGCTGCAAATGTGCCTGCTAGCACTAGGTAGCATATTTTCTTTGCAATGACTATGTATGTGCAGGATGTCAATGAACACAGTCTGTTTTTCAGTGCTTGCGGTGCTAACTGTGGGTCTTCTGCGATTTTTCGCTGCGGTTATCGTATACTTCGTGTACTTGGCGGTTGTGCTGCTTGCGGTTGGTACGTTCCACACTCATCTTCGGGCTTAATTAAGGAGCCACCGCGGTAGAACTTTGATAAACTAACTCTGATCTAAAAGCCGGTTGATGGGAATGCGGACTTATTCGGATCTGGTGCTAAGTGGTCCATCTAGATTCTCTCATCCCATAATTACGTTTTTTATTGGGTTGAGGGAAAGGTCCTGAACGATTTTTCTTATTCCTCTGTGAAATAATGGAGGTAATGTTGATGCAAGTTTATACCAAGGCTGGTGACCATTCTCGAAGCATTGCCTAGAGAAGTATTAGAGGGATATAAATAAGGGGTAATAAGGAATTCAACTTGGCACTGGTGAGGTATGAAGAACTTGTGAAGTTCTCTGCACAAATTTGTAGGTTGTTTGTAGCGAGTTAAGTTTTTTAGTCTTTGATTATTTGGTTTTATAACGAGGTTTTAATACTGCTGATGTCTCGTCCATGGTTCAGCGTATATCGTATGTGTTCTGCCGATGTTAATCCTGTCTACGTTTTAAATAAATAAATAAGAAAACGAAGGGTAAACGTTGGCGTTAATCAAAAAGGCTCGCGAGAGTATGATGCCTTCAGCAACTGCTTTGTAAGCGTTGTTCGCGAAACTTCGTAGAAGTAGAATGCACTCCAAAAGATTATAACGATGTTCTGCAGCGGTAAAAACTCTAGCATCAGACGGGACTCGATCCTGTATCTCCTGTTGACCGGTCGGGAATGTTCTACGCCATTACACCACCGGCTACGTTTGGTCGAACGCAGGATCCACACCTCGTCAGCACTCACCCGTATATCGGGGTGGGCCGGCCGCCGATATCAGCATGGAACCAGCTAGGCTGAAAGGCTTGATAGAAATGATTCAGTTCACTTTCTTTAAGCATCGAGTGGGTGGTACTGAGTTTGTAAGCCTTTATAACGACGCTGTAAAGCAATAAGAACTTAAGACCTTCACTTTAACTGGTTCCGTGTCGATACTACAAGCCGGCTCATCCCGATATAAGGGAGAGTGCTGATGAGTCCAACGAGGTGTTGATGTTGAGTTCGATGAAATAGCAGTGGTGGTGTAATGGTGTAGAGCATTTCCACACGGTCAGCAGGATATGCTGGTTCGAGTCCCGCCTAGCGCTAGGGTTCTGATCGCTACTAAACGTCGTAATAACAGCTTAAAACCTCAGTACCAGGCACTGAAGCCTCAAACGAAATGAATTGCAGCATTCCAGAAGCGTTTCATTAACACAGAATTCTACCATTGTTTAGCATCTTGATTACGTCAATTTAAAACCTCGAATAACTATCGCCAGAAGCAGGTCGATACCATTCAGTATTGATTGCTGATTTGTGATGATTAAGGCTTCTCCGGAAGTGTCTGGTACGCATTCCTGAGAGCCTACAAGTCATCTACGGACGGAATGAGTGCCAACTTCACATCAAAGGATCTGGAAACGGTAACAAAGCCAGCTACTTCGAGGACTCAAAATCTGGCCACGGCTGTGCTGTTCAAAGACGTTGACTTTGACAAGCTGCTCAACTTCGAGGACACCACCACGTTGACGTTATTGGCGTTGGGAATAGGAGCGACAGTGATATCGGTCAGCCTAGGTTTCTGAATGAAATTCGAGACAGCTAACTGTCGCACTTTCTCGTGCTATTTCGTTCAGGTATTTGTCGTAGCGGTGGTATGGTGTGTGATACCACGAGGAAAGAAGATGGTTCGGTTGTTTAAGGGAGCTAGTCTCGTACGTTCAAGGTTTCTAATCGAATTTTCAGCGATTTTTCAACAAGAACCGCTCACTGTATTCAGGCGCTGTCAGCAATGCCGTCATTGCTGCTGCAGCCGCTGTTCAGCGCCGTTATGATACTAATGGTGGCCGTCTATTCGTTGAGCGTTGTGCTAGTGCTCTTTACGGCAGGTGCGATTTCCTTAGAAAAGCTTATTCAGGTGCAACTCTAGAGAGACTAGAGAGGAGGTTCGCACTCGTTTCTATCCGTAAGGTCCGGGGACTTCATCAAAGATTTAAAAAATGCCAAATGAAAGGTATAAAATACCTTATTTCTTTATTATTATGTACCATTTTCACGTCGAATTGGACACTTCAATCCAAGTTGGGCACATTACAAATCCAATCAAATTCTACATCTTTCAAATCAAACTGGACACTCTTCTATGCTAGCTTAAGTCTTTTGAAATCAAAGCGAACATTTCCAAATCGAAATGAGCTTGTTCTACATTAGACTAAATACTCTCGAAAAAGAATTAGAGGTTAGAATAATGTTTTGCTCAAGGAAAATTTCACTATAACTTTCTTTGAACTTTTAACTCACTTGCACAATAAGTGAACACTTTGTTTAAAGCTTTGCGAAATTCTCAATGTTTGTGGAAAAATGACGGTTTATAGCTTGTTTTAAAAAGCAGGACAGCGGCAATTTTTTGAAGAGATTGCGTCGTGCACTCATGTAAGACGCCGCGATTTTCGATTGATAACCAAATGGCTGTTTGCATGCAGTTCACACGTTTCCTGTAAACACTACAAGAAAAACAGTTGTAAAAAAAACACATTCACATGTTCATAAGAACACATATTCAAAATACGCCAGCGTTTTCACTATCATTTAAATTAAAATAGCGGTGAGCTTTTTTCAAATGCATGGCGCAAACTGGGCTTTTAATGGACATAATCATCGCTATCTTGCTAGCTTTAAAAGAAATTTCAATTTATTTATTTTTTCTAAAAAACAAAAATTTTATAAAATTATTACACTCATTGGGACAGTGGAACTAATTTTTTTAAAGTTCGTCAAATTTGCCTTGAACATGAAATTATTCCAACTATCTTGGAAAGTGTAGTTTAATCTGCAAGAAGCTCGTTTAGATTTGGAAGACGTTCCATTTGACTTCGAAATTCTTAGGCTTAGGCTTAGAAGAGTGTCCAATTTGGCGTGAAAAGTGTCCAATTTAATTTAAAACTTGCCCAGTTCAACGTGAAACTTGTGTATGTTTATATATAAATTTATAATTATTAAAAAAATTTGCGCCAGTTTTTCTGGCTTTGACAGTTTCCTAGTGTATCGCTACCACTATGTTTGCTACTGTGTTCTGAGCGCGTCCTAGGACGTTTATAATAAACAAACAAAAATAAATATATAATGCAAAGAAAAAATATTTAGATGAAAGTAAACTTAAAGCACCGACACACAAACATTTTAACCGTAGCATTACGTTGAGGCCTGCTTTGGTTAGGTTTAAGCTGCTAGCATGAAATTTGGGGTGGATCCCTTTCTTTAAAATTCCGTCATGATTCATTATATTCTCGCAGAATTCATTAAACACCTGTCTTACGTTAGTGTGTTTGTTCTCATTGCTTTGTATCTGTGTCATTAACTGTCGTATGTAGGCGATATGGTGAGTCGAAGGATATCGAACGGCAACGGCAAGGACGACAGTATACTTGTGATTGAGACGAACATGACGCGTACGACAAAGTGGGTTGCTTCAACTTTCAGAAATAGCTTCGTTTTCCAAGGAAAGTGCTCATTAGACATCTGATTCCCGCCTATATTATGAAGACAAGGGCATACTGGGCGATTTAGTTTGCTGCATTTATGTGTGAATCAATTAGAACAAAGTTTTTGTCTTTGATTGGGAGGAAAAACGAAGCTGACGATGAGTAGTTCAAGTAGTTTCGTTCTATTTTCAGATTGATGATGTTCTATCAATTTGTCGGGTTTGTGTGGGTCACGGAGTTTTTCATGGCATGCCAACGACTGTTCATTGCTGGAGCAGTCAGCATGTACTACTTTGACGTGTAAGTTTCTCAGATAAGTATTGAGCTAACGCAAGGGGGCGCCAGCTGTCGGGTCCACCCGGTTTTTCAGGTTCTTGGTTCGCATTACCCGCCCAGGCCAACTAAAACTTTCCAAACCTAACCATTCCTGTCTCTGGGATACCAGACTTGTCTGGGGAGGATAAAGCACTGTCTTGTCCACTCGTCTGGCCATCACAAGTAATTGTTTAGGGAGATACACATTCAAATTGCCTCCACGATATCCTGTAGAAGTAGAACGCATGGCGCCTCCCGAAAAAGGATTGACTAATGCTGACCTTAAGCCTTTAAGGATAGAGGATAAAGGACGGCGTTACTCAATCCGTTTTGGGGTGCGCAACACATAATACTTCTACTGGATGTCGTGGAGGCGATCTGAATGCGTATTTGGCCATACAATGACTTCCGGTGGCAGTGGATGAACAAGTGTGCACTTCAGCCTTCCCAGACAAGTCTGGTACCAATTCACCTAGTGAGGAGGGATGGAAGGCTCAGTTGGCTTGGGCGGAAAATCCTATCCAAATACCTGATCTCGCGTGCACGCAACAGACGACATCTTCAACAGCGCTCCATGCCCCCTTCAGTGAAGTATGCTGCGATTTACTAGGAGTTGTGCACTAGATAAAGTATAGGAAGCGGGTGTGTGGTAGCGCAGTTAGAAAAGGCGCCGACTGTCAAGCGTAGCCCGAATTGAGAGTCTTGGTTCGGGTTCCGTGCAGGATAACAGAGTACTCCATCCCTCCGGGGTCGGTGCATCGGTACCAGATTGTCTAGAAAGAATAGAACATTATTTATTCATCGGCACAGGATCACATCTATAGATCAAATACGCATTCGAATTGCCTTTATCGTAACTATAGAAGTTGAATGCGTGGCATGTCCCGAACAGAGAGCAGATGAATGCCGTGTTTTATCATTCTTTGTCCTCTAGATGACTTACTATGCCCAGCTGATGAGAAAATCAGTGTTTATTCTTGTCATACAGATCCGCTTCCTGTTCACCCACCCCGGTGGGAGAAGGCTTCATTAGGCGTAATTTATAGTTGCGTTAGGATCACACGAAAGAGCTCGGCAGAGTGACCTCCTGGCAGATCCGTTTCAGCACAACCGCCTTCTTCCGAGCCTGGAAGAGGAGTTTGAGAAATTACTCGTCCAAGGATCATTTCAAGCTAAGTAGGCTCGTAGTTTAATGAGAAATGAAACGAATAGGGAGTAGGGCAACCCGACTGACCTTATAAAATAGCCAAAAGGCTGGTCGGTTAGCGACGGATAGACACCGACTGGGTGAGAGTTAGCTCTTCCTTCGGGCCAGTCCCTCCGCGACCCTCCAGCTGGCGCCCTCCTGGGTCGAGCCACGGAGGTTGACAAATGGAGCCAGCTCCTGGATTGTGCCCACCCACTTCGCTTTCCTATTGATTGCGGGATTCTTGAACGCCATCCACAGCCTCCAGGTATTTTTCAATAGGAAAGGAATCCTTCGTAAAGGAAAGGATTAAAAGAAAAGAAAAGCGGGTGGCCGTAATGCAGAAGCTGGCTCCATTTGCTGACCTTTGTGGGTTTGACTCTGGTGGGCGCCAGCGGAAGGGTCCCTGATAGGCTGACCCGAAGGGAGAGCTCATTCACCCAAGTCGTTCTCCATACAAGGATGACCACGCAGCCTTTCAGCCGTTTCCATAATGTCGGTCGGCTCGCCTTATGCCTACTCGTTTCATTCTCTCATTAACTCTCGTGGCTCCTCTTGCTTGAAATGAAATAATTGGACGAGCAATTTCTCAAACTCCTTTTGTCTTTTCCTGGCTCTGAAGAAGGTTATGGGTTACTCCCAAACGAAAGCCGCACAAAGCTCTCATAATAACCTTGGTTCAATAGCTTCACAACATCCTGTTTCTAGAAAGCTTTTTGCCATTATATTAAAGGTTCTCATGTGATGATTTGCTAAATGGATGCATCCATGTTCAGGCTTTCCATGTCACGAAGGTTCGCATCGCCTACCCCGCGATCACCGCTGCGATGCTCGTTATGGAACCTTCTTCGGTACCATCTCGGATCTGCAGCACTGGGAGCCTTCATAATCACGCTGGTGCGAGTCCCTCGTTACCTCGTCATATGGACACTGGCAAGGTGAAGAGACGTTCCCAAGTGAAGTCAATCTTCAAGCCATTTGCCGCAAAACTCAGTGGTTTCAGAATGCGATCGGTGGAGAACGTGATCTTGAAGAAGATTCTCTATGTATTCGTGTGGATACTGGGGTGTATAGAGAACTGTCTGCAGTATATCAACTACAACGTCTTCACCGTCATCTCCTACTCGGGCTTCAGCTTTTGCCCAGCGGCGAAAATGGTTTGCATTTCCACATTGGAACCGATGAGTTGCTCTGATTTGCTTAGATTTCCTGTTTTCCAGGCTATTAATCATCTTCTGGACAATGCTGTAGACGTTGCGGCAGTGAACACGGTCGGCAGCGCGGTATTGTTCTTATCGAAGTGCCTTGTGGCGCTTGCAACCACGATTTGTGCATTCTTCCGTATGGAGGAGGTAAGTGTTTCTGCTTGCACTGTCAGTACATCAGGCGCAGGAGCGATTTTATAGAAGTAGCTCAGGGCGCACAGTGTAGGATAGAGCGCATTTACTACGCTTCATTTTCACTTGTACTCCACTTGAATATCCGCTACTGATCGCTTTGGCGGGAGATGGAGTATAAATACCTAGGCCGGCGCCAGTGAACGCACTTTAATCTCCGCTTCTCCACCGACTCGCTCGCCATAGTATGTGCTGTTATTCCCTGCTACCTAGTAAACAGTCTCCGCTGCTGAGTAGATCAAGGTGAACCGAAGGGTGACCGATGACAGACAAGGTTTTTCCCACCAGCTTGTATGGGTTTCTACTTCATTTCTGGCGCGGTGTGACAGTACAATGGCCGTTAGTATCGATTACACAGCGTGCGGGATCAATATCGATCTACTGGGGGGGTAGCTATACAAACGATTTATTGTCGCGTCTGCGGCATGAGGTCAGCCAGCGCGGCAGCGGGCGCGGCAGTTGTCAGAGGGTCGGCCGCCACTGCCGCAGAGGCCGTGTCGAGCGCGGCGGACGCGACGAGGTCCAATGTTGGTGTAGGGGTGCTGTATGACGTTGAAGGTAGGTTTAGTACTACATATAAAAAGTGTAGTGTGTGTTTCCATCCGTCCGCCACAACTGCAGAGGGAGCACGGTGTATTGGCGGTAATTAACGATTGATGGTGATCGACAGCGGCTAGGAACTTCAGCCGTGGGGGTAGTCGAGGTCGCTGAACTCGAATCTGAAGTTCGTTTTTGAAGTATCGTTCGCCATCAGCCGGTATTGATCAAATCATCAATTTTCCGCGGATATCGTTAAAGCGGTGCGAGACCTCAGCCCTGGGGGTAATCGAGGTCGCTGAACACGAATCTGGAATTCGTTTTTGAACTATCGATCGCCATCAATCGATATTGATCAAATTGTAGGTTTTTTATGGATGTCGTTCAAGCGGTCCGAAACTTCAGCCCTGGGGTAGTCGAGGTCGCTGAACACGAATCTTAAGTTCTTTTTTGGAGTATCGATTGCCGTCAACCGGTATTGATCAATTTGTTGATCCTGCTATATATAAAAGTGTACTGTGTGTTTCCATCCGTCACAACTGCAGTGGGGGCACGGTGTATTAGCGGTACTTAACGATTGATGGTGATCGACAGCGGCTAGAAGCTTCAGCCCTGGGGCTAGTCGAGGTCGCTGGAGGGTAGTCGATGAACGTTTGTATTTATAGACTCTACAAGATTTTTAATACCTTTGCCCCGTTATAATGAAATGATGATTCTCTGAATATTTCATACCATTCAAAAATGTTGGATTTTTTCGCTCTCACGGCTGGGAAGGATATAATTCTTACCATTTTGGTAAGTCCACTTACTCTTTTGGCGCAAATAGGGTCTGGGGGTGTTACCATGTATTACAGCCCTATTTGCTTTTTGAAACCGGAACTTTTTGCAGCAATAGTGTGTTTCTACCCCTACAGTGAATTGAGGTAGGCCATTTATGAAGTAACTGTACTATATATGCCTTCTTACCAAGGCGTACACCACTGAGTAAGGGGTGACCCCCCCACCCAGACCCTATTTGCGCCATTCCTTTTTTTGCATTGCCGGAGGAAATCGACTAATGTGTGCCGATGCTAGGCACTAATTGACCTTTCGGACCCTCCATTGCGCGCTAAATAGCCGACGGTCTCTTGTTAATGGCAAGGTCGCAAACGAGGTTTTTAACAGGGGGAGTCAATATAACATGTGAAAGGATGTTGGAAGTGGTCATAATATCAAGGCTAAAGTTTCGGACCGATTGAACAACATCCATAGAATTCTACAATTTGATCAGTATCGATTGATGGCGATCGATACTTCAAAAACGAACTCCAGATTCGTGTTTAGCGACCTCGATTACCCGAGGGATGGAGTTTCTGGCCGGTTTCGATTGCCATCAATCTCTGAGAATCGCCAATACGCCGTGCACCCACTCCAGTTGTGGGGGACGGACGGACGGACGTAAGGACAGAAACACACACACACACACACACACACTACTCTTTTATATATAGTAGGATACAACAAGGCATATAAAAGTGCCGCCGTTATCTCGAGTATTTATAGTGAAACTATGAGCTGGCTAGTACTTACCTCAGGCAGTCGGCATCCGGGTGGCGTTTTGATGTATGTTCGCACATCATATTGTGTTAGGGCAACAAGTGAGCCTGATCAGTCAACACTTCTTGCATTTATGTGTCTGTCCGATCGTAGTAGGTAACATCTCTCGTCACGCTCCTAATTTCTAGTTCATTGACGTCTCAGATACTGCCTTCTGCGGTGTTTAAAGCTGCCGCCATAGATTTCGTCTCTTTGTCGTTGTTCCTTGAAGGTATTGGATCGGTGATCTGTAGATATCCTTGTAAGTTTAATGAGGGAAGTTGATATTCCGAGATTTGAACAAAGGATTCCAACTGGGAAATTTTATGCTGATTGCTGCTTTAACTTGCTAACCATGAAGTGTCCGTGCGACCTCAAGCACAAGGCAATCTCCATTACTTCGCAAATTCTCTAAACAAACCACGGTCATAGCGACATTCGACTTCTACGTTTCTGTCATGGCAGCTTTACTGGTTATGGCAGTTTAATAAATTTCTTCAGCTTTCCTCGAATTCTAGAATAAGGGTGTCTCAAAAAATGTATACACTGTTTGAAAGATGATAATTTTGCTCGCAATAAATGTACTGAAAAAGTTAAGGGCTCATATGAAAGCTTAAGAAAATGGAATTTTTTAAACATATAAGTGGGGATGAATTGCTCCATGCGGTTGTTGCTTGTTACTTTGTTTTTCTCCTGTTACTACTTGGCCAGATTAACCTGTGTTGTGCTTCTTTTAACGTTTTCCGTTGCTCAGGAGCTGCAACTATGGCAATTAACCTCTCCATTCAGCTTGAATGTTGCTTCATCAGTCCACAAAATCCGTCTTGGAAAATGGGGCTCCTGCTCACATTTTGTGCCATTAGCAACCCCGCATGTCACTTGTCTTTCACATAATTGTCAAGTTCTAAACGTAACAAGCATTCACCCAGCACAATCGATCAAGTCTGAAATGCAAGATTTAGGGCGGGGGATGGCGCGATCTTGATTATTTACGCGCCACAGAAATCTCGTTAATCTTTGTTTTCATATGATTCTCAAACATCTTCCAAAAGCTTCACCAGCAGCAATTTTAGAACCTTTCAAACAGTACCTGCATTTTTAAGATACTCTGCATTTTTCGCAATCAGAAGAGTGTTTTTGAGCTTTAAACCTTAAAAGAAGCACAAATCAATCGATACGATCACTTTGCGAAGAAGTTATAGCAAGTATTCAAGCGAAGCACAATCAATCGAGTGTAAAATGCAAAATTTCAGACGAGTACATGGCGCAATCCATACCACCCATATGTCAGAAAATTTCCATTTTCTTAAGCTTTCATATGAGCTCTTAACTTCTTCAGTACCTCTACTGTGAGCAAAGTTATCACCTTCAAACAGTGTATACATTTTTTGAGACACCCTGCAGTTGGATAAAGCCGCAGCAGAATAGGAGGCCTCCTGAGCGATAATTGGCATTCGTCGCGTCACGGCGGCGGTCCCCGCCCGCGCGACGAGGTCAACGCATCGGCCGGCGTGGACGTCGCGCTGAGCGGCCTCTGTCGCCGCGCCGCCGCATACGAATCGTTTGTATAGCTACACACCCCGATCTACTGCATGCTGAGATCTTACCAGGGAAGGGCCTCAGGCGTAGGTCTGAACGGCGGAAATGGGTAGTACTGCGAGAATCTCTACCCTTCGTATAGTAGAAAAACATGTTTCGTTTTTGGTGAGTACTTGTACCCAAAAGAGCTACGGGCCCTCGAAGACGGGGGTACAGTAGCGTACCGTCAGTACGTGCCCACGTTCATGCGTGCGCGCGCGCTGTTGTATGGGACGCGGCGAAAGGCTATGCGGCAAGCAAGTCGGCGGCTCAGCAGGGTACGGGGCTGCTTCAAGGGTGCCCCACCAGATGTTTGTCTCCCGCATTGTGCACTAATTTTGCATTTTTTCATAACCGCTGCCTTCTTCACCAGTTTGTTTCTTACACATCTCCTACACATTTATTTCACTCTAAATTGTCAAAAGGGCCAGATTCGTGATCAGCATCCCAAATAACCACAGGCAACGTAGGAGATAACCTAGGAGAAGTCTGAGCAAAATCGGTGATTATAACCTCGATAGCCCTAGTCATGCGTACCCGTACCTGCTGGGAGATTACTGTTTAACATTCACTGAAAGACAAAAAACATTGTATAATTCAAAAACTGTGAAAAGTGGGTGAACCACAGCTCGTAGTAAACCCTTATTTGACAATTTAGAGTGAAAAATGTGTAGGAGATTTATTGATTTATTGATGTGTAGATTTGAACCACCATTAAGGCACTATTGTATTTTCACGACTCCAGAGTTCGAGGAGAGGTTGGAATTTTTTTTTGCCCAAACCTCCCCGAGGGGGTTGTTTGGGATGCTGGTCACGAATCTTACATCTGTTTTTCGAATTTATGCCGATTACGACGGTTACATACAGCAGGCAGGGGCAACTAGGGCTGTCGAGGTCATGGGGTGTTAATCACGAATCTGGGGTGGTGATCACGAATCTGACCTTTTTGACAATTTAGAGCGAAATAAATGTGTAGGAGATGTGTACGAACAAATTGGTAAGGGAGGTAGCGGTTATGAAAAATGCAAAAATAGTGCATAGCACTGGAGTCGAACATCTGGTCTAGCATCTTCCCCATCTTCGAGGACCCGTTGCTCTTTTGGTTTAAGGACTCAGCAAAAGCGAAACATGTTTTTCTACTGAAGGGTGGAAATTCTCGTAGTACTATCCATATCCCCCGTCCAGACCTACGCCCGAGACCCTTCCCTGATTAGTATAGAAACGAAGGGTGGAATCTCAGTTAGTTGGGACAAATCTGTATTTGCCTGTATTGCTTTTGTAGACGACTTCCTCGCATGTTCAAACCATTAATGCAAGGCTCGACAGGTCGTGCTTAAGGTATTGCTTATTCTTGCGCTACCACGCGGTGCGGCACCATGATCGGTATCGATATCGACTTTCCGTGTCTATTAGGACCGTGTCGCATTTATACTTCGTCGGCATATAACGTCTTATTTGACGGAATTTAGAGTTACTATAGTTATACATTAGAGTCACTATATTCGTGCAGCAGAAAGAATTTGTTCCGTGTGCCGCCCTCCGTAACTCGTTAGCTACTAATCACGCCCGTGTACGTTTCGCGGACTACAGTATCCCAACATTCCGTCAAATGAGGTGTGTTAGGCGGCGAAATATAAATACAATGCCATCGACCGGAGCAAAAAATCGATATTCATTTTGATCATGGTGCTGCGCAGCACGGCGGAAGTATAGACTACGTATAGTGACCAAATTGATCGAGCGATGCAATCGATTAATTTGGCCGCTATCGATGCTATTGCGTAGCGCAGTATCGGAACTATCTATCTTGACGTCTTACATGTTTGCCCACTCAACTTTGACGGCATCAAACGCATTTCTGTGGGACGGCGTGAGTAGAGTAGTGGAATACAGGGGGCAGAGACTCACTGCGATTGACTTTAAGAAAAGCCAACGTAATCCCGATCCTTTTCGAGTGTTATGGGTGAATGACTGTCATTAGACTATTGGCTCAACAAATCACCTTCGTTCAGCTGTGGCCGACGCTGTCTCATCCGTGGTTCCCGCTTTTTGATCATGTTCATCTGTTCGTATCAAATAGCCAACTGCTTCCTGTCCGTCTACGAAATGGCCATCGATACGATTATGCTGTGCTGTGCCGAGGAACTAGTGCTACTGCGTGACAATCCCGAGATGGCGCAGCAGTTCAGGGTAAGTCTATTCATATCAGTTCAAATCGGATGGACATTATGTCCAAGACGTCATTTTACTTTGATCCCCCTCGTTGTGGGTAGACAACGCGGTTGCAGATGCTCCACGAATCAAAGGGCATGAAGAAAGCCGCAGCGAGGGGGGCGGGGGGGGGGGGGGGGGGAGGGGGTGGACGAGCGTTCTACTCCCTCGGCCCCCTGGCCCGTCCCACCTCGAGAGTCCAGCGGCTAGCTTACGAGATAGTGGAGAGGCAGACATTTGCCACGCCTCTGTTTGAAGGGCGGGGGTAGAACGCCACTCCGCCAGGCCGCGGCCGCCTTTTGTATGAGTCGCTATGCTACGTCATAGAGCGCATTGCAGAACGGTGCTATCCGAATTGGTAGCGTGTAGAGAATTTCAACGGTCCACCAGGAATGTGATAGGACGCATCCTAGTTGGACCTAAAATGCAAACTTAAGATCAGGGAAACATCAAATTCAAATTGAAATAAAAGGAAAAATTCCCACCAACAGGTGTTGGTAGGAAAGATTGCCTTGGATTTAAAAGGCGGCAAAATACGGTAATGAGGGGTGCAGCAATCTTCACCGACCTCGTTTCCCCATTTTCGATCCATCTAGGATGCGCTTCCGACACATCATAGGTAGATCGGAAATGGGAAAGCAAAGGACAGAAAACATCAATAAAAACAGATAAATACAAATAATCGAAAAAACTCGCCCAGTAGCCCCTGCAGTGGCTCGGTCTTGCATTTTATGAGGTTACCCTTCCGATTGAGTGTGACTCTCAAACGCACAGTATCGTACGGTACGGTAGTCTCGCGACAACTCACCCTAAAATCGCACTCGCATTGAATGTAGCCTACAGCAAATTCGCGCGGACGAGTTGCTGCGGACCTACAATACAAACGCGTGAAAAAGTCAAAGATTTTGGGCCACTGCAGTCGTGACCAAGGCACGCGCGGAGTTTCTTAGGCCATTATGGCCAGTTTTGATTCTACGATTCTTCCTTTTATTTCTTATGCAGTCTTCGAAGATTGGGCGAGAGCGAGTGGGGTCTAAAACGCGGGTCCTGTCACGCCGAACCGCCCGACGTGAACGGTTTTGGCCTATTTCGGCCATTTTTGGGCCCTTGTTGGCCGTCCCGTCCCGCTTTTTTCACAAGTAAGGCACTCCCGCGACCACATGTCCTCGCGGGATCCTATTGCTGGCGAACCGCCGCCGCGATTTTGATCATTCATGCGCACGCACAAACGTGACACTCGGGTTTACAGGATTGCATAACATAGAATTACGCTATTCCGAGGCTCCATATGCCATGATCAAAGTAGCATTTGAAAAACGGCTCGTGATAGTTCAACTTTCAGGTGCCTGTAATAGATACTGTGGGGGAAATTCATGGCGTAACCTAGAACCATCCGTTAAATAGCATGGA